>JAJMSA010000011.1:35301-361505 GCA_030558175.1 Wickerhamiella musiphila
CAACCGAAGTAGAATTAGCGTAACTGCTGGCACTGGAAACAATAGAAGAAGAGCTAGAGTTCGAGGCGAAGGAAGCAGTTGAGCTTGCAATTGAACTAGAATTGGCAAAACTACTGGCGCTCGAAACAATAGAAGAAGAGCTAGAGTTCGAGGCGGAAGAAGCAGTAGGGCTGACAACCGAAGTAGAATTGGCAAAACTGCTGGCGCTCGAAACAATAGAAGACGAGCTAGAGTTAGATGCAGAAGAAGTAGTTGAGCTGGCAACCGAAGTAGAATTAGCGTAACTGCTGGCACTGGAAACAATAGAAGAAGAGCTAGAGTTCGAGGCGAAGGAAGCAGTTGAGCTTGCAATTGAACTAGAATTGGCAAAACTACTGGCGCTCGAAACAATAGAAGAAGAGCTAGAGTTCGAGGCGGAAGAAGCAGTTGCGCTCGCAACCGAAGTAGAATTAGCGTAACTGCTGGCGCTCGAAACAATTGAAGACGAGCTAGAGTTAGACGCAGTCGAAGCAGTCGAGCTCGAGACCGAACTAGAATTCGCGAGACTGCCGGCACTCGGAAGCTGAGAAGAAGAGCTGGAGTTAGAGGTAGAAGATACAGTAGATACAGTAGATACAGTAGAGCTGGCAATAGAGCTGGCGCTTGACCCAACAGATGATGATGAATTAGACTGCACGCTGGGGCTCATGAATGATGAACTTTGGCTGACTGCAGAAGAGCTTGCGCTCGAAACTGAGTTCGTCGAACTGCTTGAGGATGAGGATCCTGATGAGGCTCTTGAACTTGAATCGGATGAAATACTGTTCGCTGCCTGCGAAGAAGTTTCGCTAATAGATGTATCTGAAGAGACTGTAGAAGAAGAAGTTGAGCTGATAGCACTAGAATATGAATTGCTCGAAGTAGAGTTACTCCACATGACGCTGCTTGAGCCCTGGGAATTTTTCGAAGAAGCGGCAGAGGATGTTCCATTATTCGACTGTGCTAGCGCGGCTGCGAAAACCGTGGCAAGCAACAGCTGAGGAGCAAGCATTTTGGAGTAGAGTGGTCTCAGATCCTCGAAGGGGGTGTGTGTAATATATCGGTGAGCTTCCGTATTCTTTTCAGCCGCAATCTGAATAAGGGCGCATCATGCATAAAAAAGTACCATTCTGGGAGCTGTGGTGCGCATGTTGGGAAAATCGTATAGCTATGAAGTTTGCGCGAGTTACGCCGAAAGCGCGAAAAAGTTTCGAGTCAAATCCGACAAGAGTGATGGGCTAGTCCAGAATACCTCTCAGTGTGTCTCCAAGAATCCAGCAATCTAGCGAAACTGTCAATAAGACCCTGTCTGATACCATGTCCGCTTAATAGATGCAACGATTTTGAGGCAGATTAATGCAAGATGGGGTGTCCGCAGATGTATGCATACCCCAGCATCAGCCGTAATTTCTCGGAAAACAGGCTGGGATATGCAAAATAAAAAGTATGTAAGACTTATTGTTTTACCTGAATATTTTGTTGATGCTTGTTGGAGTTCTACAGCTGAACTTCAACGACTAGTATAAACGTAGGGCAGACATCTGATATCGCGGCCCCCTGCGCCCTCATGCGTCAACAACGGGAGGGTACACGTTTATCTGCATAGAAGGGGTTGAAGTATGCAGGCTGGTCTTCCATCTCCTGGAGTTATGCAGGATCGTTGACTCCATTTTTAGCAACAGCATGAAGAATGTCTGATAGATACCTCAAATTCACGCCAACTGCTTTCATTAGGATCTCATTAAGCTTTGAACTAACTTTCCTTGGTCCGTCGCTGTGCTTTTTTGCCCAGAATTCGAAAACCAGCCACGCCCCCGCTTTGCAAAACTACTCAAACTGTCATAGCTTTTTGAGTGAATTTTGCGAGAATCTCAGGTGATGTACTAAGTTGTTTAGAAATGGAACTCGATATGCGTGACTATCAATATTTTAAGAAGCTACTCTCTTTGGTGGCATCTTTTGTTGAGGTATCAAAAACTTCGCGACGAGATCCACCCATCTTAGCTGTGGCTAGCCCCATGAACGCTCCTCTTCTTAGGGCTGAGAGCCAAGAGATCGCGGTTTGCTTTCAAACAAACACGGTCGAAAGGCTCAACCACCCATAAATATAGCTCATGTCACCAACGCGTCAAATTTTCTAGATTTTACACGGCTTCCACCACTCAAATATCTACATGTTTATTCGTCCAAATCAATACGCCTCCATGCCCCGCAGAGCAACTCAACCTTCGCGTTTTCCTTCAAAAGCACGTATTTTTCCCATCTTAAATGTTCGAAGTAGACTACAATGATCGAGTCGTCTTGCGCCCAGGCCAGGACACCCTCACCGCTGCAAGGCAACCTGCATGAGACGGCGCTCCATTGAGATTTGAAATACTTCGGAGCCAAAGGGGCATTTCGGAACGTATGCTCGCGATTTTCAGATAAATTTCCCAGGTCAAAAACGTGAAGGGTCTGCTTGTCGCTGAGGCATGCAAGCTGATTATTCGGGCTCAAAGCTAACGCATATATAGTGGCCTTGTCCAACCCTCTCCTGAATTCATTCACTAATCCTTTCGTTTGCGTTGAGAATGCTCTAATAATTGTGCCAGTTACACTTGCGCTTACAATAAAATCCTTGTTAATTGCCAGTGCTCTCAGTGCCGCCTTGTGGCCATTAATCAGATGTGGTTTCAGGTCGCCATCCACATACATGATTCGTCCTTCGGTAGGGCCAGGAAAAACGATGGAATCATTCCAAACCGCACAAAGCCCGAAAGGATTGTCTGAAGTCTCATATGAACTGAGACGGGTTGGGTTTTTAGGGAAAGAATAGATGTGGACGCAGTCTCGCAGAACGACTAATAACTTAGCTTTCATCAGCACGACGTTGAGAACTGACGAGCTGAACTCTAGAGTAAATGCTACCCTTTCCAGGTGGTCGTCCCAGATCACTACTCGCGTTTGTGGATACTTAGGTGCTTCCCCACCACCAACCAATGCCATGCAATTTGTGCGATCGAGCATGGATGCCCTTCCGAGAGAGCCGTCATCGTACTCTCTACATATCCATTGAACTAACGGATCAGAATTGTAGACTCTAAAACCATGCGAGTATGCCACGGAAAAGCATGAAGCGTCGCTGTTGAAAGTAGCACTGTGAAGCTTTGTATTTTGTCGAGAAACTACAGAGGGTGTCTGCATCGTGTTCAGGCTGGATACCGAGCGCAAAAAGCCAAAGCACGTATTCAAGCCCACAATTGAAAAATAGAGTCACAGAGGCTTGGTTCCTGGTTGGATTGCGCTGCAGTGACAAGTATAGAGGCGCTCCACCCCTCCACAGAACTATGGTTGATGCACTGGGCTATTACCTACTCGACTGCGCGGCGCGCAGGTCGGTTACTGGGAGGGCGTACTGGGAGGGCCCGGCTGACCGGGAGGCCCTGACCGCAATTAAGCTGGGTCCGAACAGCCGAATTGATAAGGGGTGCTCAGAAAATCAGTTTTTTGGTGCACTGATGTGTCTTCATAGTTTTTATATCAAGCATCGTTCTATTCTACGGTTTGCAGGATTATCATGAATACTATGTCAGTGAAATTGTCCAATTTTATTCATAAACTCGAATTCACAGGTGATCAATTAAACGTTCCGCATTGTACATGGTGTCGCTAAATTTTAAGTGCGAAAGACTCTTCTAGAGCGCTTGGGCCAGGCTGGACCTTCGACAGCAGATTATCACGCAGGTACCCCACTATTCATCAACTGTTCAAGCATACGGGAAACGTTGGGCAAGCCTTCGGGTGCCTGCGCTGTCGGGGTGCTGATATAAGCACCCGGTTAAGGGTCGACATTTTTCACAGAAAAGTCTATTAGTGACTCAGTCAAGTGGTGAAGCTCGGCAAAAAAATCTTCATTTAATCGAACGAACCAATGTGTGGCGTCCTTGGTGTTTTGCTAGCAGACGCGAATGGCGCGGCTGTGGCTGATCTGTTGGAGGGGTGCCATTACCTGCAGCATCGTGGCCAGGATGCGGCTGGAATTACCACATGCTCCTACTCCGGCCGGGTCTACCAGTGCAAGGGCAATGGCATGGTCCGTGATGTTTTCCAGCAGAATCGCGTTGATGGACTGCATGGAAGCATGGGTGTAGCTCATCTGCGCTATCCGACCGCCGGAACTTCCAGCAATAGTGAGGCTCAACCATTCTATGTCAATTCGCCGTACGGCTTGGTCCTGGCACACAATGGAAATCTCGTCAATTCTACGCAGCTGCAGTCGTACATGGATGATTTTGTTCATCGTCATATCAACACCGATAGTGATAGCGAGCTGCTGCTGAACCTGTTCGCATCGCGCCTCCAAGAAACTAACAAGAGACGTATCAACGATGCGGATCTCATCACAGCTCTTCGCGGTGTGTACGAGATGGCAGAAGGTGCTTTTGCCTGCTGTGCAATGGTTGCTGGTTTCGGTATTATTGGCTTTCGTGATGCCTTTGGTATCCGCCCGCTGTGCTGGGGTGAAAGAACCTCGGCATCTGGAGTCGGCAAAGATTACATGTTTGCCAGCGAGAATGTTGTACTAGAGGCTCTAGGTTACACCAATATCCAGGACGTACTTCCCGGCCAGGCTGTGATCGTTTCCAAAGGAGCTGCTTCTCCTACCGTTGAGCAGGTTGTTTCTGCTCGCGCTTACGCGCCTTGTGTTTTTGAGTATGTTTACTTTGCCCGGCCAGACTCAGTTATTGATGGTATTTCTGTTTACCAAAGCCGCTTGAGCATGGGCGATTATCTCGCGAAAAACATTATCAAGTACTTCGGAAGTATTGAGGCTGTCAAGGAGCAAGTGGATGTGGTGATTCCTGTGCCAGATACAGCTAATCCTTCGGCTTTGGCTTGCTCTGCGCATCTCAAGATTCCCTACCGCGAAGGTTTCGTCAAAAACCGTTATGTTGGCCGCACTTTTATTATGCCTTCGCAGCAGCAGAGAAGATCTGCCGTTCGTCGAAAACTAAATGCAAATCGTGAGGAGTTCGCAGGCAAGTCTGTCTTGCTTGTTGACGATTCCATTGTGCGTGGCACCACGTCCGGTGAGATCGTACAGATGGCCAGAGATGCCGGTGCCAAGCGGGTCTATTTTGCTTCCTGTGCTCCGCCGATCCGCAACAATCATATCTACGGTATCGATCTGGCCGACACGAAGGCATTGGTCGCTTTTGACCGCACTGAAGAAGAAATTGCAGCCCGCATTGGCTGTGATGGCCTGTTCTATCAGAACATTGACGATATGATTGAAGCTTGTAAAGCTGTCGCCGGTGCACAGGCTGAGAGCCTCACAGGCTTCGAGGTTGGAGTGTTCAACGGTAAATATATCACCGGTGTTGATAAGACCTTTTTCGCAGATCTCGAAGAAAATCGCCGTAAAAAGCTGCACGATGCTGTTAAAAGCGATAGTGACGTCGGTATCTACAATTCTGGCGAGACGTTCTCCAGATAATATGCGTTTAACACGTATTTGGCATTTATTTAATCTGCAAGCTCCCGTGTAGTATCCACATTCCCCTAATGAGTGAGGCACAAAAGCCATAAATATATAAATAATTTTTGGCCCAGCGGCTCAAGAAGCTGCAACCAGGCCTGAGTTCTAAGTATATTAGCGCTATTCCTTCAGAAATGACGACTGATTCTCCCGTGCTCAATAAACTGGCCACGCGATACAAACTCCGTTTGGCAGACCGAGCATTTGAACTGAAGTGGGGCTACAACTGCGGCCTTGGTTAATCGTTTCTGACGAGCTTTGCCCATTTTCCGAGACTTACTGGACGACTCTTTCGGTTCCTTAACCTCTTTGCGCTTGCCACCCTTCAGACTGTCCAATTCGTTCAAGAGCGTATCCACACTAAAAGCACCCTCATCGTGATTGTCATTTTCCCTTTCTTGCGCGATGTCCAACCCGATTGAAGCTGTATTCAGTTCCTCAGGTTTCTTAATGATCTTTTGAGGAGGAATTGACGTAGAGTTAGAGCTTTCGAAAAGTAATTGATCGTCCTTCAGCATATCTTTTTGCAATTTCTTGAGGGAGCGAGTGTGTGAAGGGCTCATTTCGTGGTCAATGAAAGTGCGCTTAGTTGCAAAAAATTCGTCACAAACTACACATTCATACTCACCTTGAGTGTTTAACAAAGTCGAGCTAAAAGCTGGCTCGTCATCAGGTGCCTCGATTTTTTCCCAGTCCTGTTCTTGGTACTGCTCTTTGAGCCTCTGCTTTTCTTTAGACTGCGCCGCCCTTACGATTTTCTGCTGCTCATTTTGCTTGCGCTTTTGTATTTGCAACTGCCTTTCTGCATGGCTTTTGTGAGCTTTTACTCGAATATCCTTGGACCTGATCAGTCGAGCCAGTTGTCGAACAGCATCATTGTATTCGCGGCGTGCGGCATCTCTCACTCTCTTATTGCGGGCTTCCAGTGTTCTGCGAGTTTTACGATCAGCTTCTGAATCGACTTTGTACAGATCCTCCCACTGAAATTGTTTAGTAGTTTGGAATTGCTCCCATACATCATAGAAACCCCTGATTTTAGGGTACTCGTCGTTCACATGGCCGAAATTAGGACATTCAGACACAAGCACGAAATGGGAATCCTGTCCTTGGTCGAAAGCGGCTTCCAATTCTTCGTTTTTCAAACGTTCGAATAGCTCAGCTATAAGCCTGTAAACTTCATCTTTTTGAAAATCAAGAGTCATACTATACGAATCCTCCAGATATCCCTTGATCTCTTCAACTTGAGTGATTTGTGCCGAATACTCAGAATACTTAGCCTCCTCGCCGTGAGTATCATACCATTCACGGTCATCTGGATTCGATAAGACTTCATATGCGGCTTGCACTTTCACGAACAGAGTAGTTGCTTCCTCCTCATTATTGTAGTTTCGGTCTGGATGCAGTTCGAGAGCAATCTTGCGGTAAGACTTCTTGAGATCATGTTGAGTCGCTGTACGCTCAACCCTCAGTAAGTCATAGAGTGATTCTTTGGGAGTAGGTTTTGATTGGCAAGTACCCATTTTAAAGTCACTTGTCTAAGGGCTAGATCAAGTAGAGAAATATTACCGGACGTGAAATTTTATGTCATGTAGCTGCAGCACCCTGCAGTCACTCCCGTGCCTGCTGTGGCTCAAACTCGCCACATGTCGAGGTGAACGTTGTTCGAGCATCTCATCGTAGATTTGAGTCATTGCATTCAAATATGGTATTGTCGCTTTGAGGACTACTAGGGATCAACATCAGTTCTCAGACGGCAAACGTTTTTGTCATCGTACGCCATCTCGAAACTATGAAACATGATCAAGCTACGTAAATTATAGTAAGCTTGTTCTAACTCAAAACTTCCGAGATGTGAGGTTCAAATTGCATTTTGTCGTTCTCCGTCAACTTTGAGAGTGAATCGCAATGCTTAAAATACGGCACTAATTACAATATACCTACCGAGATCTGAATGCATGCTCAATCTCTGCTCTGGAGACCTCCAGTAAACTCTGGCAATCGTACTGCTTTGCGATCGATTGTAGACGCTGGAAGTATTCCATATACTTGGCCCCTATAGCATCCCAAACGGCCTGGACAAGTTGGCGTTCTTGCTGAAGGTCCTCGGGATTAAAATGTTTCTCAACACGTTTTTTTAGAGCATCAACTCCTTTTTTCACCTCACGAGCGTCGAAATTAGCAGCTGCTTTCTTGAATCCTGACACATGGTGTTTCGGTTTGACTGGCAAAGAACCCTTTGATTTTTGACTTTCGGTCTGAATCACGTAGTCAATTATTTTCCCGAGCGGCCTGCGAAGAACCTCGGTGATGTACGCATTGAGTTCAAGTTGGTGAGACTCTCGTGCCTGCATCACCATTTCTTGAACACTAAAACTTCCAACGGAACTCAGTTGCGTCTCAATTTTGTGAAGATTTGCAATCAGCGTAACATGATGGTTGAGTGTCTCTTTGTCCTCATTTGACGAGGCGAGCGACGCGGTTTGATAAACAGCGTCGTTGGCCCGCTGGAATATTTGTGTGACCGCTCTGTATAGCTTAGCATGCCCAATGTTCACAGTTTTCCGGACTTGCATCGAGTCAGTATCGACCGCGGAATTTGTAAAAATACGCTCCGTGCTTTGTATGTATTGGATGAAGTGCAGCACAACCGGCAGAACACCTTGCCTACGCTTAGATACGTGGCTTGACAGAATTGAACGAGTCTGTTCTGCAACAAAAATCTCCCATTTCTTGAGAACAAGAGAGCTTGTTGATTGAAGAGTTGACAGCAAATACTCGTTGTTTGAGCCACTAGCAGTTGCGATGTTCTCTTCGAGGAGGATTCCAAGATAAATCAGCTCCAGTACTGTGTGGTTGTGTAAGTATACTACCACAGACTGCAAAGCAGACTGGACTTTGGAGAAAATTTTGGAAAGGGCATCGTAAATTTTTCTAGCTGCTGTTTTGGAGGGGTCAACTTCCCACGTGGTGAGGGAGAATTTGCCACCGGCGAATTGAAGAGCCTTCTGAACGCGGCTTTCCAAAGGATATCGCGCGAGAAAGAGCTCATAGTTTCTGGAACCATGACTGGACATATGGAAGAAGCTCACTAATACGTTGAGTTGTGTGTTGAAGTGCAGCACGACTGAGTCGATCAACTCCTGTAACGCATCACGAAGCTTTAATTGCTGTGTCTGGCTCAAGCCATTTGAAGCCGGTTCTGTAGTAGATACAGTGGGCAAGGTGGGCGCCACAGTACCTCTAGAGGTCTCAACCAGGCTAAACTTTTGTACACCCTGAACAAGAGATTCGATGCTTTTCTTCCATCCACTCAAGTACGAAGCAAAGGCTTGGTCGTAGTACTGAGAGGCAACAGCCACGTAAGAAGATAAGATTGAAACAAAGATTTCGCGCGAAGTCTCTTTGATAAACAAAATGACGGCAACGAGTGGATAGAATCGCCCTAGCATAGGAATATCAATACGCGCTAATGCAGAGCCGCTGCGAACAGGCTCTGCATCAAGCCTCTTAAACTGGGGCTCGATAAAATCACGAAAGCGCCGAGCTATATCAGCGGCAGAGTTGGAGATGTTTTCTTTCTGATCGCGAATGACGCGCATGGCACCAAGACCGCCCTGCTCGCTGCCGGATGAAAGCTGCACAGCACGGTATAACTCGCTCAGGACATCTTCGAGCAGAGCTAGCCCTTGTTGAGAGTTGAAATCCGGCTGCGATATTGTTTGCGCCACAGACGTTGGTAGGTAAACATTATCGAGTAATGTGTCAAGTTCATGAAGCAATGAGTGGCTGTTCATGTTCATTACCTGAAGGCTGGCGCCTTGACCTTCAATTCTTGAGATCTCACCATCAATTTCGCTAAGCTGTACGATAAAATAACCGTTCATCTGCTGAAGCTCTTGGCAGTCTTTGAGACCCTTGGCCATCAGAGACTCGAGCTCGTCCAGCCTATCATCGAGGTCGGCTACGCTTGTGACCATGTCAGCTTGAACCGCTCCTAGCCGTTCTTCAATGCTTTTCTCCAGCGCATGGACAGCGTTATTGTTCGTGTTCATTGACGTAGCATAACCATGACCCACTGAAGATGCCACCGAGTTAGAAACACCCGCTAGTGAGATCGCGCTATTTCTCCAATGCAGCTCGTTGAGCACCAGCTCCAAATCTCCGAAGCCTTCTCGTTCCTCTTTATCGTCGAGTGAGACTGATAAACCAGAAGTTCCTGATTGCTGGCGGTTATGGCCCAGAACAACGGCAGATCTGCGGCGCGGAGACCGCAAGCTACGAGAACTGAATGGCCGGACGGCAGGAGAAGACCTCAGAACATTGGAATTCACTGCTACTGAAGAGGAGCTGTTTGGAGACCGAAGAGATCTGTTGAAGGGTAACTCGGGAGTCGCAACGGTGCTGAGCGTGCTTGTGCTACCACTAGATTTATCACCGCTGGGTAGCGGAGGATGAGAGCCGGCCGGACTACCACGAGATGGTGTACCTGAAGTAGAACCCCCTAAGACAGCCGCATGGGCCGCCAAAGAGTGGCCTCTATGGCGCATTGGGGTACTGGGAGTGTTTGGAATCGGGCTCGTGGCCGGGAATGCAGAGCCGCCGAGTTCTGGAGTGGACAAGTTCAAATTTTCTCCCGCTCTCGCTTGTTTTGGTCCGCTGGGGACACGCATGCCGCTGATAGGTGGGATATTTGGCGAGCCCTCATTCCCAGAAACAGCAGGGCGGCCACCCGGTTGATTGTCGAGAGAGGCCGAGCTTCGCGATTTCGCTGAGCCCCCTCGGGTGGATAAAGGCTGAACTGTTGGCAACTGCGGCGTAGATACAGACAAATGATCAGTAGTATGTTGTGACTTCACAAAAGAGGTGGGCGACTGCTTTGAGGAGTCCAGGGACTGTGATTGAGATCCTGAAGAAATTGGTTCTGAAGCCAACGGACCACGGAGAGCCTTGATCGACGGCTGTGAGCCTTTCTTCGGGCTAATCATGTCCACAGACTCCTCTGGTTTTGTGGAAGAACGCTGCGATGCCGAGGCCTGTGGTACAGGAAGGGCGGCCTGCGGCTTATACAGATGCATAGTCGGACTGAGCGATGACTTGGCAGCCAGAGCAGGTACCGCTGATTTAGTGATAGCACGCGAAGCAGCAGGTGGACTGGATGTTGCCTGTATTTCGCGAGAAGGTCTCTCGATTGGCACCTGCGAAGCTTGATCATGCTGTGAAGGCTGGTTTTGAGTATTGATTCTGGCTTGGGCCTCGCCTAGGCTCGGATTCGCAGCTGCAGAGAAACCTATCGTTATCGGTGACTCGCCAGTATTCTTGGAGTAGATTGACATGAGCTGCTGAACGAAGCGTTCCTTGACCTTGAAGCTTTCGAGACTCCAGTAGTACGGCTTGCCGAAGTGAACAACAATGCCCATTACACCTTCACCAGGATTCTCCAAGCAAGTCAATTCATTGAGATCCCACGTCCTTCCAATTTGAAACGTGCCATCCGAATTTTCACGCGCTTTGTGCACTCTGACGGTATTACCGCTCGTAGCCGATATGATCGCGACTCGTGGCTTACTTTTTGAAAGTGCTACCAGCTCTTCGCGCGATGAGCACTCTTGAATCCTAATATGCGTGATATAACTTTCAGCCAGCTTGCCTTGCTCATTCAGCTTCGCAAATAGTTGCCTTTTCAGAGCTTCGGCCTCTTCGCCTTGGGCTCTTAGCCTGGTCTGACCCGGGCCTGTTGCTGCAGTTGGCTGAGAAGGCACTTTTTGACGTCCTAAATGCGGCGGTTTCAAATGATGCATCGGTATAGGCGACTGCTGAGGAGTTTGCTGGTGCGGCCGTAATGGTTGCACTTGACCGGGCACACCATTCGAGTTCTTGGATCCTTGGGAGCTCTGCGATCCCTGAGAGCTAGGTAGCGCTGTAGACTGAGGATGCGTGCGACCCATGCCGTATGAAATATTCGGCTGACGCCTATTCATTGTGAATGTTGCGCCACTAGTCCTAACAAAAGCGTATCTTTGCTAAACTGTAATACGCAGTGGAGGGAGAGGTGTCTACGATCTGGCTTAGAGAGCCCTGGGCCACTAGGTGTTATTACGTGCGCACCAGCGAGCTTGACTCGGTCGTGTCTTATCTGAATCAGATTGGCGCTCTGTCTTGAAGCTTCTGTGGAAGATTTGGTCAATTGACTAGCTAGATGTTGATTCCTGAGGCAATTCTTCGAAAATTTACTCTTTAGTTCTAAGGACCGTTGCTGCTCTGGTGCAGCATAGCCTTTCGTGCAAGCAAATATGTGCTTCCATACTATCAATTAGATGCGGCTGGTCAAAAGCTTCTTAATTATAGGCCTTAATCTATCAAAGAGTTTTGACGGCCTGATTTTCTTGACACTCAAAATACATATATCAAACGACTATGCGTTACCTAATGGAGCTCTGTCACAACCTTGAACCAGCCTCGTGGCCCTGAACGCTTCAAATCGCATGAAGTACGCTGTGATCGTAGATGCTGGCTCCTCTGGCTCTCGTGTTCACATTTACAGATGGCCTAACGCTGATGCTCAGCAGCTGAATTTGAAAGATTCCCCTGCAGGAGACACCTTGCTGCCTATCGAATCGTCCTCAGAATGGGTGCAGCGAGTTCGTCCAGGCATCTCGACTTACGGAGAAGATCTCAACTCAATCTGGAAGGTGCACCTCAAACCCCTCATTGAAAAAGCTAATCTTATTGTTCCAAAAGAGTCTCGACCGGAAACCCCTTTCTATTTTCTTGCTACCGCTGGTCTAAGACTTTTGGATGAAGCAGACCGCTCGACTATATTATCAAGGGTTTGCAGCGAAATCAGAAAGCATACCGAATTCCACGTACCAGAGTGTGAATCACATGTCAAAATGATTGACGGCCGCACCGAGGGCTTGTATGGCTGGCTTGCCCTGAACTACCTGGTACATTCTTCCGAAGAAAGAAAGGGGTTCTCTGGCAATCACAAATGGACTAATTTCGACGATACGTTTGGGTTTATGGATATGGGCGGTGCTTCGGCACAGATAGCGTTTGTTCCCAACTCAACTGAGTCTGAAACGCATCACAATGATCTGCATACGATTGTTTTACGCACTATTTCTGGCAAGGAGGTGAAGTGGGATGTGTCTGTGTCGACATGGCTTGGCTTCGGTGCTAATCAAGCACAGAGGAGATACCGCAACTTCTTGCTTGAAGGGTTGTCCGACGAAGATCTAGAGCCCGCACGAAGTGGCAAGGGGCTACCAATAAACGACCCGTGCCTTCCGCCGGCAACTATCGACCAGGTGATTGAGAAAATCCCCAGGCTCAACAATGCAGAGAACGAGGTCATCTATTGGGGAACGGGTTCTTATGAGAAATGCGAAAAGGCTTTGACTGCAATGCTGAACATTGATAAAGAATGCGTGGATGAGCCGTGCTTGTTCGACGGCGTCCATGTGCCGGCATTTGATCTCACGACTCAGAAATTTGTAGGAATTGGCGAGTATTGGTACACAACTCAAGACTTGTTCAAGATGGATGGGAAATTTGACTACGCAAAATTTCTCAAAAGCACAGAGTCGTTCTGTGCTACCCCGTGGTCCGAGATCGAAAAGAATTTTAACAGTGGGGTCTATGACCCTATCACCAAGGACGATCTAATGAAAGCGTGCTTCAAGAGCGGATGGGTCTTGAACATTTTGACCAAAGGTTACAAATTTCCGCTCAATCCAGACAATCCTGAAGCAAAGCATGAATTTCTAGACACATTTCAAGCCACTAACGTCATCGACGACGTGGAACTATCATGGACGCTTGGGCGAGCCGTTCTCTACGCTTCTGCTCAAATTCCAGCGTCGAAAGACACGACACTGGCAGTAGGAAACCACGAGTATGGCGAAGAAAATATTCCTGGTGGTGAGTTAGCTACTTCGGCTAGATCTGCAGTTCAGAATGGCGGGCTTATAAGTGCTCTCAGTTCCCATACGTTCCCGCTATTGGTAATTGGTGCATTGGCGATTGGTGCATTGTATTACTTTACCCAAGTGTACAAAAAGAAACGTGTGCGTTATGATCCGGTTCTCCCCACCACTGTGGACTCGCAATCCCGACTCAATAGCATTGAGCTAGAAGAGTTAAGGCTAGGCTCTAGCACATCGCGTCCTCCTAGTCGACTGCCTTCAAGGGTGTCTTCGCGCGTAAATGTTCGCGAGTGGCATGATTAGATGTGCATTCTGTATTTATACGTTGTAAATATCAACTTTGACAGCGGTGCTCTGTACACCGCTGATCATTTCCCTCAAAATTTTTTTTAAATAAAAGTATCGAACGAGAGTGCCAACTTATAAACCAACCAGCGCGCAACATAAATCTCATGAGTTCTTAGGTTGGGTGGTTCAGATGCTTCAAAAACCACTAGACCACAAGACGACCCTTAGAACCTAAGTTGAGACCATTGAGGAGGTCGTTGATCTGTGCGCTAGATCGCGAACCCGACAAATTGTGCTGGCCACCCTTTCCATTGCTGTGGCCGTTGCTTCGCAATGTGGAAGAATGCGACTGGTATGACTCGCCGGTCGCCCGCCTCTTGAGCTCGGCAAGAGATGGGGTGTTGTCCTGTAAACCGCTAGCATTGCGCGTTGACGCAATTCTCATGATTGAGCTGTTGAATGAGGTCGAGGCCATAGTGTCATTAGTGGCAGACGAGATTTTGCGGCCGGCAATGGTGGGTCCCAGAGGATCGCCAGCCTGCAGCCAGCTCTGCTCTTCACTGGTCAGCTCAAGATCCTCAGCTTTGTACACCTCGCGGGTGCTAAAAGGATGCTCGATAACCGGAGGACGGTCATGGGCTGACAATACCGCGGTGTCTGCGGCTACCGCCGATGTAGGATACAAGATTCCCGGCAACCAGTCACCGCTGTTGACTTTCATATTGATGTTGTTGAGGATTATGCTGGCAGGACCTTCACGCTGAGCTTTACGCATCGTGCCCAGCAGAAGTCCGCTCACAACAGACATAAGCGAGCTTCTCTGGTGGTCGGCATACGCGCTGTCGTTCACAGCTGCTTGTTGGATCGCGAAAATTACAGGCAAGGCTGCAGTCGCTTTGACATCCGCTAGATGGTTGAGAACCCCAACCATACAATAGTAGACAGCTACGTACTGCAAGGCGCGGTTAGGGGTATCCAGAAGCACGTTGCTGAGGTGTTTGAAATTCACCAAACGGCCAGGGTTGACGGCACCAGTGAAATGCGGAGCTTTTTCAGTAGCTTTGCAAAATACGCGTGTGTAGTCAGCTACAATCTGGGCGTTCTCGCTCTGCAACAGCCAGTGCGTGCCGTCCCACAAGTAAAGCGGGGCGGGATCAGCATCGCTTGCCAAGTCCAAGAAGCTCTCAATTGTCAGCAGATCACTGACAACAATGCCTGTGGGAAGAAAGCTACTATTATTGCGGGAATTGGTGAGGTTTACCGAAGCAGCCGATGACTGCGAGCTCAAAATGCTGTTAGTGTTCTGTGTGTTGCTCGGGCTGCCGCCGCTGTGGGTACCGAAGGGAGAACGAGTGCCAGCAGATGATCCATAGCGACGCAAAATCTCTCCAATCAGGCCAGAAAGCTGACCGGAGTACACACGGTGGCTAGCAAATGCAATTGAGAGATTACGCAGAGAGGATATGGCGTTTTGTGCCTCGGGCTCGTCTTCTCTTGACCACTGCCTGATGATGATGTTGTGCTGCACGTTGAGGAGACGACGCAACGAGTCAACCACAGCCAGTCCAATCATTGGCGTAGAGTTGTTGAGCAGGGATATGGCCAGCGGAGCGTATTGCTTCACGCTCTTGAGATCGACCTTTAGTCGACCAATGATGGTGCTCAGCAGCGAGGTGCGAGAGGTGGGACGAATCCAACTAGAAATTTCAACAATAGAGTTTGAAGCACCATTGCCTTCCTTCACTACTGTAGGAAGCACTACTGCGTAAAGCTGCTGGATTTGAGAGCCTTCGCTTGTATCGAAAAGTCCTCGAAGAATGGCCGTAGCACTGGAGTTTTTGCTGATGCGATGGGAGGCGTATAGTTTGGAGGAGGCCGCCTTTATGATGTCATTGCCAGCCTTGGAGTTCAAGACTCTCGAGCCGGGCAAGCCCCTGAAAGCATCAAAGTCCTGCTTGTCGTCGCTCACCTCGAGCATTCGGAAGCACACGCCCATAAACTCGGTAGCATAGCTGCGATTGGCGAGCAAAACTTCGTCATGGTGCTGGAGAAATGTGGAGTACAAAATTTGGGTCTTTTTCCAGATATCTGGATTTTCCGTAGCGGAAGCGCCCGTACGTCGCTGATGTATAGCCGAGGAAACGACCTCGAGAATGGATCGGGAGAACGAATTGAGATTCTCGGAACACTCCTCGATCATTGAGTCAAAAATTTGAAGTGAAATAAGTGGATTCTGCAACTTGCTCACCCGGAATTGGCGAGAGGTCTTGTCCGCGATATGGCTCGCAGTCTGGGGAATCTTCGCTGGATGTGTCTTCAGATAGTAGAGCAAGTACGAAAGCTCGCTGGACATCGGCTCCGCATTGTTTGAATCCTGCGGGTAGCAAGCCCGGATCAGCTTGTGGCTCTGACGGTGTGTTTTCACCATACTCATTGCTCAAGGTCGCGTATTTTATTTGCCCTTGCTATCCCGATATGGCTTCACCGTAGACGAGTTTAAGTAACCGGAGGTTAATACGGGAGAGGGGACCGACCCGGGAGAGTGGGGTGGATGACTATATGCATCAGTCAGGACCTCTGACTTTACCCCGGAGACCGCGTGCATCTGTTATTTTCGCGGACTATGAGTGAAAGCTTAGTTTTTTTGGACGGAATTATTTGTGGATCTGAATAAAATTCTACAGCAGATTGGTGCTGCACAGAGTTAAGTTAGAATAAGTACGCGTCGTCACTACCCGCAAGCCCTTGTTCGGCGCTACCCTGGATTCGTGAGCGCTCTCGTGGCCGGCCCGAAGGGCTGGCTATCTTCGACGGCACCCGCCTGCCTAACCCTGGCAAGTCGAGGTCAAGTTGAAGGATACCTCTCGATGAGTAAGCTTCGTAGGAAGCGGTGAATTTGTTGTTAAGCAGCGCCTAATTTAAACGGAGGGCAGCCTATGACGCGAAGAACAAAATAAAGAAATATGTATTCTATAAAAATATAGTGATGACTCCTCAAGCCTAGGCTATTGTTGCCCTTTGAGCAATGTAAGTCTTACGAAACCTTTTTGTTGCTCAAGTGTGGGGACATAGTGTTTATTCAACCTTGACAATAGCGACTTGGGGCACGGGACACAGTCAGCCTTGGTCGATTGATCCAGCTAAAGCTGAAGATCGCCGTCTGTTGAGCCTCAGAGCTCAGGCTTAATACTAAACAAGCACACGATCCTTTTTTATTGTGTATATTTGTCTCACATCATTGTCAGCATCGGAAAATGGACGCCCTATTGCTGTCGGTCCCCGTCAGGACTGGCGTATGTGCGGAAATCGAACGTGGAATCTGCGAATACATTGAGGCTGCATATCAGCAACAAGCACCGCATTTCACAATAGACTCTACGAGGTTACAATCACTAAGAGATAATGCCTGCCTATCTGTCGAATCCGGCAATACGCCACTGGCTGCATTGGTCGAATATTGTGCCGCGTATTACGCGCATCTAGCGCAGATCATCCACAAATTCCCCGAACATCTGAATTGTGATTTTGTTTGGCACTCAACACTTGGATATGCAGTCGCTCCTGTCAAAAGCAGCTGTTTGGGCTTTGATCTAGTCAATACTGCATACAACTGCGGAGCCTTTCAGTCTATCGAGGCTCACACAATATTGAAGGAATCAAGCATGAGCAAAGAGTCGCTAGCTACAGCATATAAAAGCTTTTGCGGAGCAGCATATGCATTCAAGCTAGCCAACTCTGATGCTAAAGCGCTGCCGCACAAAGCCCCAATTGGCCTGAATGAAGATACCTTACTTTGCCTGCACTATCTCATGCTCGCCCAAGCGCAAGAATGTTTCTGGAGGTCTGTACAGATTCAAGGGAAAAGCTCTGAGGCATTGATGGCAAAACTAGCTTCAGGTTGTGCACAACTATATTCACGTACAAGGCAATATGCTGATCGTACCTCGGCGATCAAAGCTGAATGGCAGGCACACATTCTTGTAAAAGTGGAATTCTTCAGGGCCGTCGCGTTGTATCGATCATCGCTTGACTCTTTGAAACGCCAAGAGTACGGTATGGAGGTTGCGAAACTTCAAAAGGCGCTCAAATTGCTGACGGATCTCAAGGACCGAGGAGAGTTTGTATCCTCCGGAGTCCAACAGGCGCAGTACGTCGATGCTCTACACTCCAGAGTAATGCAGGATTTGAAGCGTGCTGCAAGCGATAACGATATGATTTACTACCAAGACGTTCCATTGTCTGTCCCTGAGGTTCCCGCGTCGATCCAGGCCGATGAATCTCCATCGGCATTGGCAGCGGCCGAGAAAAACGCGAAAATGAGGCCCCTCTTCTCAATGCTTCTGCCATTCTCTATCTTCCAGGCACCCCAAGCGTATGGGGAGAGACTTCAGGAGTATGTAAGTTCTACTATGATTGAGCCATTGCGTGGACTGGACGAACTGACTCGAGCAACGATGAAAGAACTCAATCTACCAGAAGCCTTAGATACTGAGCTTCGCGCTGATACAGTCCCCGCGCACTTACTGGACCATAGCAAATTACTTCAAGACCCGGCAAATGGTCTACGAGCATTGCTCAAAAGTCGTGAGAAGGCGCGCGGGCTGAGATCAGAGGTAGAACGACTCATATACGTGTTGCGCCCTGCTTCCGAGGAGGCTGCGCAGTTGTGCAACTATCTCGAAATGGCTGCTGCATCTGATGATACTGTGGAACAGAAATATAAAGCTGTTGAACATCTATTGGAAACGCTTAAACGAGGCACAAATAGTATCCTGCAATTTTTGCCGGCAAGCACCTCCGCAAACCGTCCTGAAGTCGCAAAAGCTGCGGCTGCGCTGCAGAGGTCAATGGGCACACTCATGTCAATGATGTACAAGCGCAACAATCAGAAAGAAACTATAGACTCCAAGGCTGAGCACTACAACTTCATGCCGAAAGTTTTCGAGTATTTGCGCAGGCGACCGGTATCGCAAGCCAGCGACCTAGAACCGGTCTACCTAGCAGTCATCGCAGAGTTTGACGATTCTTTAAGACTAGTCAAATCGCAAAAGATCGAGACAGACAGTGCAATTGCTGACTTGAGATACCGCAAGAAAAAGTTTGACAAAGAGATTGCCTCTGCAGGAACAGCGCTGGAGGATGAACGACAACGCGCCATCAAAGCTTTGGACATGGCTGGGCAAAAATTTCTCGAAATCAAAGAGAATATCATGGAGGGACACCAGTTCTACCAGACATTGTTCGATAAAGCCAGGATTCTAGTATTAGCTGAAGGGCTTTCGATGGAAGATTTAAAGGTAGAAAATTCCTCATCAGTCCCAGTGCCGAGGGATCTTTCTGTGCCTGAAGAAGATTCCAGGCCATCACAGGAGCAAAACATTGCAGGCCCACAGGAAAGCGAACCGCTGTCTCTATCTCAAGGGGAATATGCCGCAATCGAGGAATTTCGAAGTATGACCTCTAGTCCAGCGAACTTCCACACTGAAACTGCTAAGGAGGACTGTGACCTCAAAGAATCAGCTGCTCAATGCTCTTTCAAAGCTGGAACCTGGAATCCCAGCGTTCCTATCGATTTCGCTTGAGTTTATTTTGTAGAAATCGTAGCTTCAAGTTTTCCTTCAATTTCCAATCTCTGTAATCTACCGGCCCTCTCAACCATCTTGCGGTGGCCCTTACTGCTCTTGTGCTTATCCCACGCTTGATCTCCGAGCAAAATGACCTCCTTGTTGACCGAACAGACCTCACACTTATGACGAATCCACTGGTCCTGAGTGAATGGCTTCGCCAAACGTTCAGTTTTAATGTGGCTTGGGATCAGCAACTCTCCAATAGCATCTAATGGCTGGTCAGTATTCCAGGCCGCGGCAATTTTGAGCGCCCTTTCGGCTACTGAAGTTTGCCAAGCTGCCAGATTTGTTGAGTCACATACTGCGACCCTAGCACCTAAAGCCTCGACGGTGGGAAGCAGTTTGTTAACAATGAATTTGGTTTGTTTCTTTGCGTATTGGCGAGTTTCCGCTTTCATGGCTTCGAGAGATTCGCTTAATGTTTCGCTATTCGGAGAGTCCAGATACTTCAGAAACTGGCGATAGCCAATGACCTGATACACACCTGGCAGGGACTTATTGAGTGGAGCACTTTTATGAAGATCTTGAATTTCCTGCTCTAGGGAAGTAGACCACATTGCGTCCACGCGCGAATCCAGTCGCCGGATGAGCTCTTCTCTTTCGCAATGCAACCAAAAAATCAGCGCCGGCCTTCGCAATGTTTGGGTCCCTTCTTGTTCACGATAGAGAGAAGAAGTAGTTTGGCCGGTGGTGTAATAAATTTCCAGAGCCCGCCGTAATCTGCGCGTGTCGTTTGGATGGAATTTACTCAAGACTTCTGGGTCTACTTCTTTCAACGCCGCTTCAACCTTTTCTGGGCTGTCAAGAACCTGCTTCTGCTCGTCAGTCAAAGGTTTGAAATTGTCAGCTCTTGCAACTGTTGTGTTCTCAGCCAAGAGTGCTTGTATATAGTAATGCGTTCCACCGACTACGATCGGCAATTTACCGCGACTGTCCATATCTTTGAGAACATGAAGAACCTCAGACTCGAAGTCTCCAATTGTGTAGGCTGAAGTCCATGGCACATGTCCTAGCAAATGATGTGGAACGCCTTGCCTTTCTTCGATTGGATGCTTGTTAGTGATAGCGTCCAGGTCTTTATAGACTTGCATACTGTCTGCGTTGATAACCTCGCCATTGAGAGACTTCGCTAGCTCCACAGCTAATTGAGATTTACCCACCCCTGTATTTCCGACAATGGCTATTAATCGCGACATTTTTTAACTGTTCTCAGAAGCACATGAGCTGTGCGAATTCAAAATCCTTCACGGTAATCTTAAGCTGTTGTGCGTCTGGGACATCGGACCCGATATGCCTGACATAATTTTTATCTGCCTGACCTGCAGTTTTTCGCAGCAGAGTGAATAATGATGCTTGGGTAAGGCGCCTAAATTATTCAACCAAACCTGAACTTCTTTGCCGGCTCACCAAAAAAATTCTCGTGATCGTGGTATTTGCTTTCTGAATTTGTGAGTTCCGAATAATGAGTGCACCAGCAATAAAACTTCAGCCCACCAGAAACCCAGTTCTTCCCAATGCAGACACTCCAGACGTGCGTTATTGGAAGAGTTTTCGAACCCCCATACTTGTGAAGGAGTCAAATGCAGTAAATCATATTCACTTCAACCCCTCAGTACCCCACGATTTGGCTTTTACCTCAAGTACAAGAATCCAGATTCTGTCTTCCAAAACACAGCAAATCACCAAAACGTTCGCTCGATTCAAAGATACAGTTTACTCGGGCGAATTCCGCAAAGATGGCCGTTTGCTTGTGGCCGGTGATGCCACTGGTTTAATCCAATGTTTTGACACTTCTTCCAGATCCGTTTTGGTAACACTGAAGCCTACAAATCATGCAGTTCATGTCACTAAATTTCATCCCAGCGAAATGTCTTCAATGATGTCGGCATCAGACGATCGGTCTGTACGGTTATGGGACCTCACCAGCCCAGATCCGGTAGCAACTTTCAAGGACCACACAGATTATATCCGTTCTGCCACATTTATTGGTAGTACAAAGCTCATTGCCTCTGGCTGCTACGATGGCTTCGTCAGGCTATGGGATCCCCGCTTAGCGCCCTCTTCCGGGCCTGTACAAAAATTCCAGCACTCCGAGCCGGTTGAGTCACTGCTAGAGCTCAATGGCACTACTCTAGCCTCTGCTGGTGGCCCTATGGTCAAGATCTGGGATCTGACGAGCGGGAAGCAGCTCAAGCAGCTGGGGAATTTTCAGAAAACTGTGACCTGCCTCGCGTCCGCTGGCGACCGCGGATTTATCGCTGGTTCATTGGATGGCCATGTCAAAGTATTCGACAGCTCAGATCTGACTTATACGGTTAAGTTCGGCTGGAAATATGGTGGCCCTGTTCTTAGCACAGGCATAAGTCCGGACATGAGGCAACTAGCGACTGGTTTGACCAGTGGAATGCTCTCTGTGCGGACTCGTAAGACCGAGGCTAAGGTTAAGCAAGGAGTTAAACAGGTTAAGAGTGGCAACTATGCACGTATGATACGTGGCTCTACGTATCATGGTGAATTAGATCACCAAAGCCTCGACTCCAAGGCTTCCAAGAAACCCCAAATTCGTCTTAAGCTATACGAGAAACACATCAAGGGTTTTAGATGGGCAGAAGCTCTGGATGCTGCATTCCAGACTGGTGTTTCTTCTGAGCAAACTAGAATGGTCTTGCAAGAATTAAGAGCCAGAGGAAAAGTGTCGGTCTCGCTGTCCAGCCGTGACGAAGAGAGTCTCGAACCCCTAGTGAAGTGGATGCTAAAGAATGTCCATGATCCCAAAAATGTGGTCATTATCGGTGATTGGCTCGGCGCTATCATTGACATGTATAGCCTTTTGATCGAGAAGTCTGCTGCACTCAGCAATTTGTTAGGAGAGCTTTCTTCTCGGGTCGATACACAGGTGACCAGAGCAAAGGACGCAAAGCAGATTGAGGGTATGATAGAGATGCTCATGGCCAATTGAGGCAATTCATTGAGAAGCTGCGAAAAATAAATATGTCTAAAAGTAAATGAAACTTATTAGAATTGTCCCTAGCTAGGTGCCTCACCATGTGATCATCTCCGACGCTTGAAATTCGGCTTCTTCTGAATCTTGAGAGCACGGTAATTAGGAGTAGCTTTTCGCATTGAGACTGTGTCTGTGTCATTGACAGGTCGCATTTGAACACGCCGTGTGGTTCGCTTCTGCGTTTGACGCTTTTTGTAGGGCTTAGCAGTTTGGGGATCGACAGGAGCAGTGGACTCGTCTGTTTGCCCCACCGACTCAGGTACGGTCGACGTCCCTGTTTCTGCCAAAACTGGATCCATGGTGAAACTTGACCCATCTAGTGCCATTGCCTCTGCAAAAGCAAGTTTCATTGGTTCCATTAAATTTCTAGCCACATCAGGCTTCAGGAGGGTGCCGGCACCGACTCGCTTGACATTCTTCACCGAACTCAGGGGTGACTCGTCAATGGAATTGTCAATGCCGCCCTGGAAATAAGACGGAGTACGTTTGGACTCCGGTGTCTCGCCATTCTCGACATGCCTTGGCGTCAAATGTGTTTCATATTTGATTTCTTTCGTAGGGGTTGGGGACACGTAGATGTCCAGAATGCTTCTCAGCCGCCCTTGAAGTTGTGGCGTGGGGAAAACCTCTGTGATTGGTTTGCGCGCTGGACTTTGTTCTTCTGCATTTTCCGAGGGCTCCATAAGCTCTGAGGTCCTGTCTGATTTCAACTTATTCTCAGGTCCGAGCTCTTTCGTATTACTTGATTCTTTTGATCCGGCCTTGCCTTCTTCGAAGCTCAATGGTAGGCTCTCTTGAGAATGAGCGTTCTTGGCTTCTGGTCGCATCTGTGTGCCCCTTAACAATTTGTATTCTTTCATCAACGCCGCGATAGGCTTGTCCAGATCATTTTTCTTTGGCTTGCGATTGTGCTCTTTCTCGAATTGTCGCTCCCATTTCTTAATTTCGGATCTTACAATATCAATCCTGGATAGCAACATTTTCCCTCGCCATAAATACCAGGTTTATCGCGTTAGAAGAAATTAAACATATAATAACGAGGCCAAGGTTTGCGCGTTTGATCCCAGATGACCAAATTTCGAAGTTGGGCTCTCGAAGCTTTAGTCCCAGCCTGACTCGTAAATTTCTTTTTGCATGCGACAAGTTAGTCAAGCGCTAAGCTGTGCGCGATTGGCCGGGTTGAGAACCCTGATACAGCCAAGTGTTTCCCATTCTTGGGTGAGTATTCGCCCATATTCAACTCCGGACTCTTCAGCTCCAATATCGAAGCCTTGGTATGTAGCTAATGCTGCTTCGACAAAACCAGAAGTCGCGCTTTCTGACTTACCCGCCGATGCACCAGCCGAACTGTCCAGTATAATGAAGTTTTTGATTTCGGACCTGGGCCTCAGGGAAGTCAAAGCTGTAGATCGCAGAGATGACACTTTCCAGGAACACTCAGCCGTCGGCCCCGCTGTAATGGTGCTGGCCACCGGTCTCTCTGTCAAGCACTTGGGAAAGGCAGCAGACATGCTCCTGACCTTCTTGAAAAAACATCACAATGCCAAAGTCTCAGTTGAGGGCGTGCTCACTGCAAATCGTATGCGTGTTCACAATAGGAGGGAGTTAAGACGACAACAAACTCAACGATTTGCGGGATCCAACCGTGAGCGTTTGGCTCGGGTAGGCAGTTGGATTGCTATTGATACCAAAATCCAGAATATTTATGTGCATTTGATGACTTCTGACCGCCGAGAATTGCTACAATTGGAACAACTGTGGAAAGATGAGGTCTTTGACTCCACGGAGCCGGTCTTGACTGGATACAGTGAACCCTCAGGAGTCTCTTCTGCTGGCATGGGCTTCGCTAATGCTGCTGGCTCCGCTCGCAAATTCCACACAATGCGCGAGGCTTTGGACCAGCTCAGAGTTTTGCAAAAATCTAGCCCGCAGCCAATTCCTAGGGTCGCAAGTCCCGAAAATGAATCCCTCGTGAAAAAAATCAATGACTTGCTGGAGATAATGGACTCCGAGCTAACCCCAGAAAGTTTGGCTGCCGTTGAGTTTTTTGAATGCCTACCTGCCATTATGTCTCACGAGCAGTGGAAGCTGCGTCTTTACTATATCGCATCTGCACTGATCACATCCAACAAGTATCCACTTGAGGCCATGCTAGAGCACTGCGTACAACAGGTAGCTGCTGGCTTTCCGCTTGATGCACAGGACGTAGAACTCGCGCTTTGTGCAATTGCGTACAATGGCCAAGAACGTTACGCTGGGTTAAAAGCTAATAGCAAAACGCAACGGGAATTTGAACTGCTCTGTGCGTCCAAGACTGAACAGGTGATAAAACTTCACAGTTTGATCCACGGTAAAAAAGAGCCTCTAGACCTGGATTTTCTAGAGAATGGACGAATGGCTAGTCTGCTTTTTCGCATGTATGTTTGTCCTTCTCAAAACACCATCAGCCCTGTCAAAGCCTTACAAAATCCGGAGCCTTCCGGCGAAAAAATCAGCGTGTTTGCCGATAACCGAATTGAGTCTATGGCTCTCTTGATTGAAGAAACTGGACAGCATCTCGAGGCCAAAACTCTCACGCTCCTACTCACTGTCTTCGCCAATCGTCAACAATGGAGCACCTTTTGGAGAATCTTGGACTCAGTCTCGAGTGTGGCCCAGGTACCCCCGCTCATTCTCGAATCCGTCATTGCCCTTGTTGTGAAATCAGGCGAGCAGAAGCCCATAATGCATCTTCTCAATCGATTTGTCCCGCAGCTCTTGCTCTCGCGTCAATTGGCATTATCGGTAAACTTGAATAGGTCGTTAGCAGCGGCTTTGAAAGTTGTCGATCCCGAGGCCAGGTCTTTCACTGCGCTCAGAGCATACTTACAATCAGCATAGAACGGAAACCTCACGACACGATTTTATGAGACAAATCGCACATACTCGAGCACTTTACGTGCTTCTAATTTATTATAAAAACAGAATTGGAGACGATCGGATCAATGCCGCTGCTGTTGAGTACATAAACTTATCGGAAAGCTTAGATATTTCGGGTGTAGAAAGGCGCATTTTCTGTTTACATAGGGGAATTCAACCTCTCGCAGTCAATTTCAAGCATGCAGGCCTCCTACAATGATTCAGTTTCGATGCATGGAATGTCTAAACGCGGAACTTCCTTGCCCATAAGTGCCTTAGGGTTATGATGTAACTCTTGCGCCGTAGACGGCAAGTGTTTTATCCTGAACTAATGAATTACTCTCGCGAAATTGGCAATGCAATTTTGGAAAGATCTACAAAACATCAAGATTATAACCATGCTTCCGATGAGACCTACAAAAATTTGAGAGCACAGGCCGAGAAGGAACAAAATCAGCAGCATCAGCTGGCCGAGAAAGCCTCACAAGCCTATAACTCCGGTCAGAAGTCTGAGGCACACGAGTTCAGTGAGCAAGCGAAAGCTCACGGCGCAAAAGCACAGGACCTCAACAATCAGGCAGCAGCATGGGTGTTCAGAGAAAATAATGCTGACTCGCAGGCAGACGAAATTGATCTCCATGGTTTGTTTGTCAAGGAGGCGATCTCTGCACTGGATGCCAGAATACACGCGGGAGCATCACGGGGTGAGAAATCTATTCAAGTTATTGTGGGAAAGGGAATCCACTCGCAGAATCATATTGCTAAACTCAAGCCGGCGGTCGAGGAGTATTGCCAGGCAAACCATATTGCCTACGAGGTGAAGCATGGAAACACCGGCGTCTTAGTTTTAAATATCGCCGGACAATCGGGACAGAATTACAGCGGTTCACAGTCCTTTCCTGTCTCTGGGCAGCAGGGTTCAGCGCAGAACTATTACAACCAGGGCAACAATCAAAACGGTCAGGGATACCAGCAACAAGGATACCAGCAACAAGGATACCAGCAACAAGGATATCAGCAACAAGGATATCAGCAACAAGGATATCAACAACAGCAGCAATCTGGTGGAGGCTGGCAAAGTCAGATCAACCAGCAGAACGTCAACACTTTCCTCCGTGTTGCCAGACAGCTTATGCGTGTCTTCAAGAGCTGCTGATCATTTATTCACAATTTTACGCCCTCGGCAGGATATAAGCTACAGATCAAGCATATTCTGGTTCAGGAACTCCACAAAAAAAGTAGCGATGTTGTCAATCGGCATCCCCCCTGTTTTGTTCAGCTGGATGAAATTTCGGCGAGCCCGATTAATCGAAGGAAGCGTCAAGTTCAGCGGCAGCTGCAAGTCTCTACCAGCAACCACCACACGAGCTCCGGGCGCGTCTCTGTGTAACTCTACAACTTGTTGAATAATGTCTTTGGTGGTGCTGTTGAGTGTTTCAAGGTATGACGTAGGGACCTGAGCTTTCACAGCCGTAGCTGAGTTAGGCTTCATGGGCTGAGCAAGCACTAAAACATCATAGATGTCTTGTAGTGGTAAATTTTCCCCGAAAGGAGTTATAAATAACGGAGAATCCCAGCGCGACATGCTATTAGGCTCTTCGTACCGGAAAATCAAACTCTCAAGCAGGTCCAGTCTCCACGGATCAGCTCGATCTTTTGCAGAGTTTAGTTCAATGCATTTCTCTCTTGTGGCTCCAATATGAACCACGCAATAATTTGTAGAATGCGACTTTGCCTCACAGTAAAGTTGGTATCGAAAACCTTTTATATACGACATGTTGTCCAGGATCACGAGAGTCTGCGGGGAAAGGTTTCTTTTGACAGCTGCCATCTGTGCGCCCCGGGCAATTTTTTCGGTCTCTCGGTCATTATACTTGTCTTTTTCAATGTGCAAGCGTTCGTCGTCCACCACGTCCACGGCTTTCAAATCCGTAGATCCACTGGCAATTTTATCCTCAAAAAAGGCCTTTATATGTGAAGCATACGTTGATTTACCGCAGCTGGGATATCCGCTAAGAATAAGCAGAGGCATCTTTCAAAATCACTAGCGAAAGAATGCCTTTTTTTGGGTCGAAAAGATTCAGATCCAAAGTTTGCCGGTCTTCCCAAGCCTGAGCTTATATACGATGGCTATCCCATTCCCACCTTTCTTGGGATTGACAAATTCGAAAACAAAATCGAGTACTTCTTAGGGCTACTATGTTCAAACCAAGAACTGTGTTCCCTAATTATAATGTACCGCTGGCAAATTTTCATGGGCATCATCGCAAAGCCCTCTATGCTATGCGACAGATGGCTTTTCAAGTTGACTACGTCCTCGAGCTGAGAGACTCCCGAGCGCCCATCACTTCGCTCAATCCACTTTTCGATCAGGTACTAGGTGCCAAACCCAAGCTTGTTCTTTATACAAAGTCGGATCTTTGTAAACTAAAGCAGTCGTATGTCGAAAATTGGAACGCCGGCGAAGACTATATGCGTATCGATGCCACATTGAAAAGAGATGCTAGAAAGGTACTCGATTTTTTAAAATCACGTTTGGGCAGCATTTCTCCGCAGCCTCCACTTGGTCATCGAGTTCTGGTAACTGGAATGCCAAATGCAGGTAAGTCGACGCTGTTAAATCTGATGAGAACTGTGGGAACTGGAGCTAGAGTCAAGGCCGCACGAACGGGCCACCAGCCAGGGGTCACGAGGGCAGTTTCCGAGACTGTCACGATTTGCGAAGATCCAAAGATTTTCGTCTACGACACACCTGGTGTTATGGTGCCTCAAGCAAGTACGCCTGAAGAGATGATCAAGCTCTGTCTCCTAAATGCAGTGAACCGCAGCTTGGTCGAACCAACAATCATGGCTGATTACCTGCTGTATGCCATTAATTTGCAATTCCCGAACGGTGGACACTATCCAGGAACTCCCACGAATGACGTTCAGTTACTATTAAAGAGACTGCAGCGGAAAGTGAAGCCAATTCATCGTAATGACAATGCCGCTGCTCTCAACTGGATCGACAATTGGTCCAGGGGGAAAAGCGTCAAAGTCGGATTAGACGATCTTTCGCCAGAGTCGTATCAACAAGCATTAAGGCGTATGCGGCACCAAAAACTTGATCTTGGCCAAGTGGCAGTTGACAAGCGGCACCAAAAACGCTACATGCTTTAGGCTTGAGGGGCTCAATTGTATTTATTTCGTTGATCTCTTCATAAAATTGTGTATATAGTCTTAGCATATAGAGTCGTACCTAACGATTAGGCTGTTAATTGTTAAGCACCTCAGAAACTTGATGGTTTGCCATGAACCAGGAAGAAATTGCCTTCAAGTAAGATTGTAATGCCTCTTGGGATTCGACGAATTTGACGACCTCGGCCTCCAGCTCTTCGAGAGACTCTCCTATCCTGACGGCAGCTAGGTTCAGCCGCATCAGATCGGTGTCGTTACTCTCACGTGCAGGTGGTTTATCGCTGTAGTTCATAGCGTTCAAAGGACGAACAGAGTTATGCAAATTGGTGAAATGACGATGGGCCCACTCCAAGCAAATTATGCTCACATTCTCAGACCCACTGGCTGTACATGCTCAGGCAGCATGTGATATCTAGTCAGCAAAACATAGAGCCAACCTTCGATAAACCTCTCTCTTCTAATCTTCACGGATGCAAAGTAAAAGTCATGAGCGATGATGATTTCATGCCTTCGTGTGACGAAGAAGACTTCGAATTCTCCTCGGGGGTGGATGATGTGGACGAGGAGGCCCTAAATTCACCTGAATCGCTGTATTATAAGGCCAAGACATTGCGCGAGGATGATGTTCCTCAAGCCACAGAAATCTGGAATTTGGTAGCAACAACCCATGGTGATGAATGGGCTCTTCGTTCGGCTAAGCAATTGTTCAAGCTCATATTGAAGCAGTCCTTGGGGGCAAGCCATTTTGATTCTGTTTCATTGAGGAACGCATTTCTTCAAGTGATCAACATTGCCACGAGATTGAACAATAACAGATCCTACGTTGAAACATCAGTTTGCAATGTACTAGAGTTTTTATACCAGTCGACTCCATTCGAATTTTGTGGTGACGTATCCGACCTGTTGCGCGCAACATCAGATGAGATAGCGAAGCAGCTGGGCACCTCTGGAAGACCATACTGTCGCGCGCTTCTCTATCAAGCCAGAACCGATCTGGATGCAGGTGCTCCTCTGAGCCAAATTGAATCTACCATCAAGCAATTGAGCTCCGCACTGGATGCGGCCCCGTTGGTCAATCATGTCGGCAAATTCGCCGGGCTGGGAACGGATTCTTGGAAGGAAGCCATCAAACTGGAACTGATAGCGATCAAAATCGAGATTTGCGATCCCAAAGATACCAAACAACTCGCTTTGTTGTATAGTCAAACGCAGACTCTCAATGTTCAGATGATGCACCCGAGGACTCAGGCAACCATCAAGAGCTGCGGGGGTAGACTAGCAATTCACAATCGTCAATGGGCAGAAGCAAGGGAGCTATATTTAAAAGCATTCAAAAGCTTTGATGAAGCAGGCTCGCCGCTGAAACTTATCTCGCTGAAGCTCTACATCCTTTGTACTTTGCTCTCAGAATCGGGCATAAATCCTTTCGATTCACAGGAGGTTAAAGCCTACAAGAACCTCCCGGAATTGCTGCCATTGTCGGAGCTGGTGAATGCGTTCGTGCTCAGTGCTAGTCCAGAGCTTTATGCTGAGAAGCTGAGCGCTGCGGATTCGAATTTTGAAAATCCACAAGTGCGCGAGCTTTTGCCTCTAGTCAGTCAGCGCTTCACGCGGAAATCTGTATTGTATTTGAGCCGCGCATACTCCAGCGTAAGTCTCTCGACTCTTGCATACCGATTGAACATCACGATAGAAGAGGCATACGCTCACACAAAGCATCTGATTTTGTCCGACAAAATACGTGCCACAATTGACGGCGTGAACATGACCGTGGACTTTACTCATGGTAACGACACCCTTCATTCTTTGCCTTCTGGAGCCGAGAAGAACATAGACTTACCTGAGAGGTACATCGCCCAGCGCAAAGCTATCCAACGTGAGCACTTTGAACAGGCCATCCTGGGAGAGCAGACAGGAAATACAGCTACCGCCACAGGCTCTCCGCATCTCCTAATGAGAAGTGGCTCCTCCGGATTATTGGCGGCAGTTGTTGGCACTTCAACGGCTTCGCAGGAAGACAAAGGCCAGGAAGTTGAAGAGACTGAATTCGAACTCGTGCGGCAGGTGGAGCGGATTCAAAAAGCAATCTTTTCCTAAATGCGGACACAGTTTCATAATTTCATTATTTATATGCCAATAAAATCTTAAAATAAAATTGAAACAAATCGAATCCAAACACCTCAGTGGAAGATTGGGAAAACATAAATAATTGCTGCTACGGAGAAGCTGAACAAACAAGGAGATGTTGATCATGCTCGCTCATTCGCTTTAATTTTTTCGGTCAAAGCAAGCTGAGAATTCTGTGTCCCTTGGCTTTCTGTGAGGGAGTTCGGGTCTCCTTGACACCCTTGAGCCTCTGGATCTTGGCCCTCCTGGATCGGTGGGGCCCAAGACAGATAGTCTCTCCGAACCTCAACATAGTCGTAGGCAAATTCGCCAATTTGGTCCTCGTCGATTCCCACAGACTCGCCGCTTTCCGAAACACGCAGCGAGCAACCAGGGATGAAGTCCAAGCCGTATGCAATGAGGGCAGTTACGACCGCAGTCCAACCAATACACGCACAGATGTAGGCCAGCTGCTTGTAGAGCTGCTTCCAATTGTGAGTGATCCAGCCGCCATCGTGATCGGTAGCACCATCGAGACCAATAACCCAAGATGCACCAAAAAGTGCGTTGAAGAAAAGCCCGATGATTCCGGCAATTCCGTGCTCTGCAAGGGTATCCATAGAATCATCGATGCGAAGCAAGTACTTGAGCTGAGTGCTGTAGTTACACGTGATACCGGACACAACACCCAGGATGATTGAGGCCCAGAGCGGGATAACACCAGAGCAGGGCGTGGCCGCCACTAGTCCTGAAATCATTCCTGAGCATATGGCCACAGTGGACCACTTGCGCTCAAGACGCCAATCGAGCAAGCACCACGAAAATGCACCGAAAACCGCTGTCAAATTTGAGTTCCACACTGCGTACACAGCACGGAGATTGGCACCCAAGGCAGAACCACCATTGAAGCCCAACCAGCCGAACCAAAGCAGAGATGTTCCGAGCGTGACAAGACTGACATTGTGCGGTCTAAAGTTGAGGAGCAGCTTTTCTTTACGGCGTCCGACGCAGAGCGCCAAGGTTAAACCGCCCACACCGCTTCCGATTTCCACCGGTCCACCACCAGCGTAGTCCAGAACACCCCAACGAGCACCGGCCCAGCCGTCAGCACTCCAAGCCCAGGCAGCCAATGGACAGTAAACTAGAGTAGCCCACAAAAAGGTGAATACCATCATCGGGAACAGGCGGCCTCGCTCAGCACAGCCGCCCATAACAATTGCGCAAGTTAGCGCACAGAACATACCTTGATATGCGGCGAATAGTAGCTCGGGGTAGGCGGCGTCCGCAGCATCGTTGAACGTGTTACGGAGCGCAAAGTTATGTAGGTTACCGATGAAGCCATTCGATGCAGTGCTACTCAACGCTAGCGAGTAACCCCAGAAATACCACTGAAACATTGCCATACAGCCGCTCATAAGTGCTAGCCATATCATAGAAAGTGCAGATTTCCGCCGAGCCAGGCCTGAATAGAGGAAGCCGAGACCGGGAATCATGATGAACACACAAAGTGTTGAGACAGTCAGATATCCAATAGTGCCGGTATCATATGCAGGAATGTCAGAAAGTTCCGGTGCTGCCCGGGCAGTCAAGCTGTGTAAAGCCATTTGAGTCCTAGAAAAAAGGGATTTTGGCTATGAGAGAGCGCGCGATGTAAAGCTCGGAAGTAGACGAATGAGATGGGAACAAAGACCTAGGGCGAGATAGCGAGATGTGCAGAGTATCCTGTCTTTTTCTTTCTTCTCCAATCCCAGAAAATTGGAGATGTTCAACTGAGAAGAATGTTTTTAGGCAAGACAAGCTCGTCGGTTGGAAACTATCTAACCTGTCAGCCCTCGCTTGGGACCGGCTTATTTTCCTTATCGCTAAACCCTAACATCTCAATGCAATAAGCTTTGCAGAACGCCATATGCTCAACCAAGCAGGCGGGCCCACCCTATCGACTAACGCCCGAGAATCGCTCAGGGTTTCCTCGGTGCAGACCCTGCATTTATTCAGATTTCATTTGTGGGGTAAGTGCGGTATTATCTACAGTCGTCCCACCGAAGCATAAAAACCAGCTATGACGCCTTATCGGATTATCTCTACACATATCAGTGGAGCTGATTACTTCACACTCTGCTCTCTTGGCACCGCTTGACTCCGCCCTGAGCTCTAGACCGTCAGATGACTCATCCCTGCGAACAATACTAAGGATTCTCTTGAATATAGGGTGAATAGTAAAGACAGGGCAGCAGTGGAATCACGTATCAACAGTTTGACTCAAATAAATTTTGCCTGAGTCGCCGCTGTGGAAATACCAATTGACAGACAGGAATCTCGAAATATGGTGCTCCCTCGAGACCGGATGCAAAATTAAAACGTCTTTTATGGTAATCTTTTCAACATTGGACAAGACCGGCTTGGAACTACAGATTATGTGGGGAAAGCTCAGCCAAGCAAGGGCGTGATTAATTTGAATGATCTGAAAAGAGGCATTGCACAGTGCATTACTCCGGTAGAATGCCTTCCACATATATTATTAAATACTATTCGAGAAACACTTGTGATTTCTGCAAGCCTAAGGTGAGGTCAATTCTTTCCAATTTAGATAACTGATAAGTACAGAACTACTTCTTCGAGCGTCATAACTGTGAGAATACAATATTTATTAATTTTAAAAAATGTCGCCCTCTTTAAGCTCCTGGTTTGCGCGGTGACCCCAGTAGTCATTGATGGGCTGATAGTATTCATAGCCTGTAATAGGGTGCTTGGTGAGTTTGAACCAGCGCGGGTGGTATTCTTCACCTGCTTCCTCGCGCTTTTTGCGAGCAGCTCGCTGCTTCTCCTCCACGCGATTCTTCTCCTCGGCAGCCTCATCGTATTGGGCCTCTTCCATAAATCTTTGATCAGGACGAAGACGCGTGTCTGTGGGAGGTAGCCACGGCCGGAGCTTGTCATCGATGCTGTTCAAAGTGATAGCGAAAGGTGTCAGATTGAATGGGGCAGGAGGACGATCATGCACCTGCCACAAAAGTAATTTCGCCTTATCTCCTTCGCGTTTGGCAAAGATCTTGTCATTCCATGCACCAGTGACTTCGTAATGGACATTTCCGGACTTGTCTCTCACCTTACCCTCAAGTTTGTAGGCAGAGGAGCCGCGCCAACCGCGAGGCTTCAGCTCTAGCGTGCAGGTATATCCAGTTGTCAGATTCTTGATCTCCATAGTTCCATAGTTGTCTACCACGGGGTTGCCGATCATGATGCCAACGACAGAAGATGTGACTTTCTGGTAACAGTAGACTTCTTCTTCAACATCAGCACCCTTGTTAGGTCTTAAATGAAGATACCAGTGACCAAGGGGGTTAATATCAAAAGTGCGTCCATTGAACTTGTTCTTAACATTGCTCTCACCGTAGTATGTCCAGCGAGGACTCTCGGCATACAAAGCGGAAATTACAGGGTGGTGTGACACTTGCTCGGCAATCAACCTGAATTCTCCATCGGGACGACAGTATTCGAAAGTCTCACCCAGCAACGGATTGAAAGGCTTGGCAACACGGTTGATAGTGGACGAGTACGAAGATACACTAAACGCCGCAACGTACGCCATGCGAAGTGCAGGGTCGTCGATTGCCTCGGCAGCAGTGTCGAGTAGATGTCCGTATTCCATATCCTCTGCGGGACGCTGGAGAAGCGAGGTGCACTCGTTGAAAGTAACAGGAAGAGTCATCCGCGTCATGTCCTTGCCGATCAAATTTTTGAGAATGCCCCACAAGGAAATCTTGGGACGATTGTCGGCAGAGATCGAAAGTTTCTTACGCGGACCGTTTTCGTAACCAGCATAGTACTTCTGCTCCTCCATCTTGCGCTTGACCTCGAGCTGCCTTTCTGAAAGCTGACCTTCCCCTTCTTTAGAGGCAGACGACGGCTGCGGTTGCTTGTTGTTCTGCTTTTGCGAATCTGAAAGCTCAGCAGCATGAGATCTAGCAGAATCATTATGAGCCTGGGCATTGCTGCCGACTACCTTGGCTTCAGCGGGAACTGAGGAAGCATCCGCAAGATCCTTCGATACTCCAGCGGCACCGATGCCGGCAGCGCCTGCTGCGGCCCCAGCATAGACCGATTTGGACTCTTCTGGTTTGGTTGTGGCATTGGTGCTGTCGGCAGGGGTCTGACTGTTAATGTAGCCCTCGCGAGTATCGAAGAACTCGTCGTCACTTTCAGCATCCTCACCAGTGTCAGTTTGATTGGTTTTCTGAATGGTGAAGAGCTTCTCCTCAAGTTTTTCTTGCTCAATATGCAACTCGCGTACATTCTGGGCCCAGAGTTTTTGATTCTTCTCAGACTCATGCAGATTGTGGACGAGCTTCTGGCAATAAGTTGCGTATGAGCGCAAATCGTCACACAGCAAGTCGATGTTGCGCTCACCTGTAGAAACAGCCTCATCCAGAGAACCACTGGAGTTGCTGCTCTCACGCCCTAGAATCTGGAACAACTCTCTCAGCGCGTGCAGTTGAGTTAGCATAGAGTCCAAAGAGACGGCGGGCGTCTTCGTGATTCCCTGCTCCTCACTCTCGATAGATGAGACGTCATCATCATCAAGCGGAACGGCTAAGTCATTGATAAGAATATTGCTGGAATCAACACGGTCGGCTTCGCTGGCAGCAACGCTAATATGCGAGCGATGTCCAGGCTGGAATGCACTTTGAGGTGCGGCTGTCGCCGTGAGAGTCTTCGCACCAGCACGAGTGCTTTCGCTGCTATTATAAGACTCAGTAACACTTTTCCTCCAGCCAAGGTCACCAGCTCCAGACTTAGCAGAATCCTTGGCACTCGTAATTGCGCTCTGGAGAGCCCAAACCCATTTGCTTGTCTCCGCAGGGTGTGGGGCTTTGAGATGAAACTTTGACGAAGGAGTGCGAATCTCAAATCTGTTTTTCTCACTGCTGTCAAGTCGGACTTTAGCCTGGCGCAGACCAATTGACCCTCGCGCAGATAGCTTCGCATCATCTGGATTTTTATAATAGCTCAAAGTATTGTCCTCGAGCACGAACCAGCGAACTTTGTAGCCCGTAGTGATGTTCGTCCATTTTTTGAGGTAGCCTTTCATCTGGGGAGGTGCACTGGTGCCGTTAGATTCCTGCTGCTGCGTCTGATCGAGGATAGCAATCGTTTTGGCGGCGTCGTTCAAAATTCTTTTAATCTGTTCGTTGCTCGTTAGCTGAGCAGGCAGCTTTCCGTTGCCGTCTTTGGCAAGTGGATTGCCTTGCTGCTTGAGGACAAATTGAACAAGATCTTGATTGTTTGAAGCCGCAGCATCGTGCAAAACTGTCCGCTTCGTATCAGGATCAACGCCATTGATGTCCAGAAGCTCATTAACGCGAGGATTAGAGAATAGTTCTTTGAGCGAGGCCAGGTCTTGCTGAGCAAAAGCAGCCTTCATTTTTACCGCGGTGGCCTGGATGAATTGATTCTGCGCTTGCTGCAAAGCCTCTGCCATGTTCGGATTAGGGACAATATCAAGGGGCGTCTGGCCATTCCTGTTTGCAACGGTGTCGTTAATTCCAGGGGAATTGAGAAGGTAGGCAGCAATGTCATTACGGGATCGCTGCACTGCGATATGAAGAGCGGTGTTTCCCTCTGAGTTCTGCTCATTGATGTCACGGTTCGATTGCTTGTAAAGATTAACGATACTGGCGACCACATCAATTCCAGAGGAAGATTGCACAGCTAGACCAAGCAAAAACGGAAATTTAGCCAGATTGTACAGATCTGACAGCTCTTCAAACTTGGAGGCGTCCGGTGCTCGCAAAGCGCCCATCACCTTCAGTTTTACGAGCGAGGATTCGAGAGAATCCATTTTCGACTTAAGATTCGGGTCAACAACGTCTTATACAATAAACAAGAAGATTTTGATTTCCAGGGAATATTAGGATAGCCTGAAATCGAGCGCTTAAGATCTGAGCCGCGTTGGGGGTCGAGGATGTAGCAACTTGGGTCCAGCTATTTGTGGACTCCGTTTATAGTGCGGCTGCTGGGTATGACATCACCGTGTGGCTCGTGGGTGCATTAGATGAAGCATGTGGTATATAGCTTGCTATTTTGGGTAGTTCGCCAAAATTCTGTATTAAATTTAGGCATAGTACTTAGATGTTTCTGACCGTTCCTGTGAAATACTTGCTTAATCGGAGTTCCTTGTGCAACACCCATAGGAGTCCCTTTCCGCATCAATGCTGAATAGGAATTGCTTGCTGTTCCTCAAACTGAGCTTGACTATTGGGTTAGGTTAATTGACACTGTGGTTCTACTCAAAGCGGCAAGACGAGCTTCAAAAGAACGCCTGGGCCGGCTATGGAAGAAACCTTATAAAGTTCCTACAGAGGACATACGTAAAACATAAATTCTCGACTTATAATTTCTGATCAGACCTCCACTTTGAGATCGATCGATGACATTGCATCTTTGCAACTGAGGTCATCTGTCTCGACTTCAGCACCCGAAACAGCCTCGATCACTCTCACGTCATTGGGGACCGCTCTGTTTTCTGGACCAAAAAGAGCCACCAAGAATACAAAACCGAAAATGCTGGACATCAATATAGCCATAACTTTACCATAGTCATATAGGCCTTCTCTGAGATGACCGTCAACATCGTAGAGCGGGAAGTTCTCCCCAGCTTTGGCTTCAATTGTTGAAGCTCCCGCAGCAGCTAGATTGCCTAGTTGATAGCAGGTTCCAACTGTGAACGTCTGAAGTGTCTTGGGAGACAATTCGGTAATATAAATGGGTACGCAACCCCATGCGCCTTGGACGACAGCCTGCAAGAAAAACGCGCTGATTGTAACGCCAACAAAACTAGTGGTGAAACCCCAAGGATAGACTAGAACAACACCAACTATGCAACATAGCATAATTGCTAGTCGACGTCCGATGAGTTGTGAACAATGGCCAATCAACATACCTCCGGTGAGGGCTCCCAGGTTAGCAATACAATTGGCAATTGTGGCTTTGTTTTGCCCAAGTTCCAACTGGTTGATCAATCGAGTGGGAAAGAGATCCTGCGAGCCATGTGACATGTAATTCATCCCTGTCATGAAGACAATCATGAATATGATGACCAGCCAGTAGTCTTTCAATGCTACGGCCGCGACGGAGCGGAAAGAGGGCTTCTGCTCAGCTTCAGACAGACTGATATCAGAATCATGTTCTTTTTTTAAAAGATTCTCTGGAAGCATTATACGAAAAATGATAATGAGGACAGGCGGACAAGCCCCAAACCAGAAAAGAGTACGCCAGTTGCCTGTAGGCACGGTCAAAGCTCTGTTGAAGACCACCGTTAATAAATAGCCTAGAGCGTATCCTTGTTGCAAAAGCCCGGAAACCACGCCCTTAGCAACTTCAGGAGTATGATCGAGAGCTGTAGCCGCGCAATTGCCGTAAATCCCGCCCATTGCAATCCCAAATAGAGCGCGACAAGCCAGGAATTGCCGATATGTTCCCACAAGTCCCGTGCTGAGTTCAAGTATGATAAACATCATACAGTTTGCCACAAATGGCCATTTTCTTCCCCACTTGTCAGCTGCAATACCAAAAATGATTGAACCAACGGGACGTAACATCAACACAAGCGTGATGCCCCAGGTAATATCGGCAACGGAGACATTGAAATCAGGAGCTATCATTGTGGCCGTAACACTCACAGTAAAATAGTCAAACGCATCCCACGTCCAGGCAGCGAAGGCTACTAAGATGAACGCCCACTGTTGGTTTGAAATACTTCGAAGCGCGGGAACCGGGTTTTTATTGATTTTTTGATCAAGACATGGCAATTTGAGGCTCGAGACGCGGGTCAAAATGTATTTTTTGGCTCCTGCTTTAGAAATTGACTGTGCCATTGTTATCGCTGCAGTTCCTCACCTGGCATTTTATTGAAAACAGTGAGGGAGGGTGCATAAATGCGGGGGTCATGTCCATATGGGGCAAGAGGAACGAGCGCTCGGACTAGACAAGAATAGTGCACCACAGTGGCCCATTACCAATAATAGCATCCAGATAAATACTGAATTGCAGGATATGCTGACACCATATGCGCTGGAAGGAAAAGTGAATGCCAAGTCTCCAGGTTCTATTTCGTGCGTAGTCAGGGTCACCATGATCTCGGACTTACTGCGAAGGGAAAGGGAAATTCAACAGCTAGTATATTCGATAGAAGCGATTAATAGAAACATAGCTAAAAGTTTGTATCAAAGTCAAACCCGTGAGAATAGTATTGGACTTTCCTGCTCACGGCCTGTAGGTATGGGGTTTCGAGCTTATTTGGTCCCTCACTCTCGGAACTATACTCAAAGCTAGTGATTACTGGGGTTTCAAACTGAGGCAGTGCATCGATGGAAGAACGGTGTATCGAGAGTGCCTTGGGGACATGCCCCGTCGTGGACAGGGAGTTGTAGATTTGGGCAGGCCCGGACGCTTGTACCGTAGCAGGCCTATAGACTTTTTCAGGCTGAATCAAAGGATTTGGAGCTGAAGCCCTGCTATCGTTTGTGCAGAAACCAGCCATAAATCCATTGCTGTAGCTTCGCAAAATATATCGCTGGTCGTGACACCAAGCCTGCACTCGCCTGGCAATGATCATCTCGTGTGGATCCAATGGCAAGAAAACTGCTACATCCTGATTAGTTTCTGATGGATCTGTCTCAAAAAAATTTTTCGTTCTGAAGGACTGCTGGTTTGCGTGAAATTTGGCCTCGTCAGTCTGAGAACTTTCAGGGCTAGTGCTGTCAGTCTCGTACCTAAAGCCTGGCGAGCTAGAAGTTTCAGAGCTATCATCCAAAGAGTGAGCAACTGTTCGGCGTTTTTTTCGAAAAAACATCTGTGGCGTGGACTTGATCAAGGTTGTTGTTTATGTTGGAGTAGGTGATCTGCCCGTGCGGTACTTGTGTTGTCCCAAGAAACAGCGCGCATTTCTCTTGTACCTCTTATATAATTCTAGCCCGCTGAAGCCGAAATCTGCTACGAAGTTGAACTGTCTCTCTCTGTTCCAGCATTTAATTCAATTTAAGCCTTCGTGTCTCGCTTCAGACTGTTCAACTACTTAGGGTAGGGGCTGAAGCCATGCTTACTCATTCATAAGTTCCGACGCTCTCAGTGAGTGAAATTTCACAAATCCATTCTCGTCAACTTGTGATGCTGCGTTCCAAGCTGGCACTGCCAAGCTTCTGCGGAGCCCACCAGAGACTAGCATGGGCCGTCCGTTCGTACTCTTCTTCTGGTGACCAGTTCAGTATTGATGCCTTCCTTAAACGTATCGACAACATTGGCAAGGCAACTACTGGTGCTCAAGCCAAGGGCCAGAATCCTCGTCCCGGAAAACGCATGCAGAACCGCCGTGTTCAAACAGGAGTTAAGCAGGGCACACCCTCGTTCTCTGCTGAGAACAGAAATTCGGAGAAGAATCCTCCAAACGGCGAGAAAAGACCTCTGCGTCCTCGGAACGCGCAGCCGCGTGCCACGGCCGAGAAAGCCAAGGCTCCAGCGCCGGACCAGGCTTCGGTTTCTGCAACACCTATAACTGGTCTTTCCGAACATGGAGCTGAAAAGGAGGATAATTTCTCATCTTTACAGCGCCGGAGAGCACCCAACCGGGTATCTAATAGTCAAAACCCAAGACAGCGCGCTGTTGGAAACCACAGGAGCCGCGCAGTTTTTCCACGAGGATCACCTCGATTCGCTGCTAGTGGCAAAAAAGGAAGATTTTCGAAACGAGTCTCAGGTAATGCGTCGAGACGCCGGACAACTGACCGCTCTGCACAGCCTGAGGGTATTTTCAGTGGTTCGCACGGCCTAGAGCTTTTGCTGAAAGCGGCTGGATCAGACGCCACGGGATGTGCACAGGTAGCAAAACTAGATGCATCAACAATTGTTAACAACATGCGTGCGTCGTCTGTGACCTTCAACACTCGTGTCTACTCGCTTCTTCAGGATAAAGCTGTGGCCACCGATGGCTCTAATCTGGAGCAGAAATTCAAATCTGTCGTGGCGGGTTCGTATAAATCCCAGCAAGTTTCTCCGAGTGGTGCATCTGATCTTGATAAGGCTGTGGCAAACACCCTCACAGCCAACTCCTCGCTGAGCGTGCAGACCAAACAGTTTTTGTCGGACGTAGCAGCTGGTAAAGTGGCCCCGAAACAAATTAGGCAATGAATAAATAAGACATTCAATAATGTTATGTTTATGAGTTTTACGATTATCGAGAATTTTCGTCAATAAAGTTTCGGAGTTCACGTCTTTTTCGAGCTATCCGATCGGTATGGGTCTTATTGAACGCGCGGCGGAGGGCGGATACCTGTTTTTTATGGTCCAAGGCCTCAAATTTGTGACATAGATAAAATTCGAAGGGGCCGAGAGAGCTGTGAAGTTTCGCATGTGAAAGAACGAAATCCAAGCTTAACAAAGACGCGACCGGCCTAGCCAAAAACTCCTCCATGTCGCGGGGGTCACACAGCCTAGCAAACGCAGCATGGGTGATATCTTCGATGGCCGCGTCATTCTTATTTCTATTGAGCAGACTGCCGTTCTCGCAATATTTTATGAGCGTTTCAAGATCGTTCTGCTGCACGAGGAGGTCAATGGTCTGCTCGTAAAGACCTAAACAAGAGTAGATCAACGACCGCAATGAGAACAGCTGCGCCAAGTGCTGGTCTAAAATCGCTACTATATCTGTGAGAGAAGAAGCTTCATCTGCATTGAGTTCTTGCATGACTTGGAGAATTTCAAAATGTAGTCGCGCGATCTTTTCCTTCAACTTAGCTGCGGATTCAGTTGCGGCGCTCGTTGTCCTGAAGCGTTTCAGATACTCAAAGAAGGGCCGTCGTGGCATGCTGGAGCTTCTGTACTGTTTCTGGATCTCATTGAAAGCTCGGCTTGCTTGTGTTCCGGTTTCAGGATCTTCAAACAAGGACACAAGATCGTTTATTAGTACGAGCGCGAGGTCTGATGCGAATAATTGTTGATTCTCAGAATAAACCAGGAAGTGCAGGTAGCGCCGTACAGCAACGTCTCCATCAATGGACTTCAGAGTCCTGAGAACCTCAGCATTATCATATTTATGCTTAAGAGTCGAAGCTGTGAGTATCTTCACTCCTTCCTCTGGCTGTAATGATAAAAGCTTCAAAGCCCACGTCCAGGTCAACGCCCTATCATCACTTTCCAGTAGCACTTCGATGAACTTGTCAAAATACAAACTTGCGGATGTGACCTGACACGCTTCGAACAAAAGCTCCAAGAGAGGAGTTGTGGCATTTTGTTTTTCATAGTATGAAACTAGAAAGCTGTAGTTCTTTTTGGCTCTGAGGTCTTCGACAATCTCGTGTTTTGCCACCACCTTGTTTGATGAAAGGAACTCCAATAGTGAATCAGGGTCTAGTAAGAAAGAATAAACCTTTTCAATCGTTGTTCGAACTTGAGTATCCGGGACTTCTGGACGCTCAAGAATCTCGCGCAGATAACTTTTCAGAAACGGCTTCACTTGTTTGGAACTTGGCTTATGGCAAGCTTCCAAGAGCTGCATTAAACCAGGCTCAATCTTAGGCCTATTCTCGGTGAAACCATAGAGCCACAGCACAATTTGGGGATCCAAATCCGGGCCGTCAAGCCAGGCTCTTAACGCTAACACGAAATTCTCCTCTTTCAACGCACACAGCGCCAGCCTAAGGCCAGCGTAGCAGTAAATTTCGTCACTCGCAAAGTCAGCTCGGCCAAATGTTGTGTAGTCGAAGTTGTCTATCTGCGCTTCAATTTGGTCTAAGTCACTTGGAGGAAGCCACCAGGCTGGGCCTTGTAACGTGTGCACAAGAATACGGCTCTCGACCACGGCCCCTGCAGGGCTACCCAATTTGGCTTCTACATCGGGATGCACAAGTACTGCATTAGCTTGCGTCTTATAAATAGCAACAGCATTCGTAATGTCCAGATCTGGTCGTCTTCGGGATTGCGCAAACACTTGCACAGTGGTTTCGTTCTCGTACATGACGAAAATGAAGTCGTTCCAAGTGACGATGCATTGTGGTTCTAAATCGAATGTAAGAATGTCATCTGGAACAACGTCGCCCCTTGAATCAACAAACAGGCCAAAGGCAGGCTCGTTTCTTCCTGAGCTCTGTACGATTAGATACCTGTTTCCACTGAGCTCACTCACGAATGGCGTTGCATCCGGGGAAACTTCAAACAACGGGAGTGTTTCAAACGCATTTTTGCCCATTTGGGGTACAAATGCGTAAATTCTGGGCGTAGCAATTAATAAAGCATCCTTCGTCCATGCAGCTACCTTCACATTCTCAGCACTCAGAGATTGTATTAAACTGGCTTGGAAGTGTTTGTCAATCTTCAAGATACGCAATGCTTGTGATGTCGCAATTGCAAGCTCTCCTGAAGTTGCATTTTCGGCAATCAGGCCAACATTGCGCATGTTAAGAGTCGATTGTAGAGAGCCATCCTTAAGCAAGTGGGCCTCTACCCCGCCATCTACAGTAATGACAGCGATAAAGCTATGATGCTTGAGCGTGATCAATTGACTGACCGTCTTGTTTTTGCGAGTTTTAAAATGGATAGCGCTGTTTGGCTCCAACAGGGGCAGCCCTTGTGCATCACACTGTATGCCATATACATGTTCTCCTTGGCCCAGCCAGAGTCTGCGATCCCAATATTCCAGCAACGCTGGACGACCCTTCTCATATTCCCCAAGATCTGCCATATTGCGATCAAGATTGAGTGGCCGAAGCCCCATTTTGTGCGCTACCAAGACAACTATTTAACCTGGCCTACCTTTTGTTTTGATATCTCAGACAGGATGTTGGGACTTCGAGCATCGTCAGCATCCATGAAGGCTAACTCTGATCTACGTCCAAATTGCACTGACAACCCTCAAAGTTTAGCTTGAAATAATGAAAATCTTCGACTTTCAATATCCTTCGTGCAGAATAAGCAAAGGAATACCTAGCGAACTGGCAGCTGCACAAGCTGTGGTTAGAGACTGCCTGAAACGTCTCCGGCACGAGCAACAGAATCAGGCGGACTATGTGGCTGCAATCCGAAGTTTGCAGGAGTATGCGGAGCAATTGATTCATATAAAGTCTACTTATAAAGCGCCCGAATGTTCGAAAGCTGACGAGTGGATATTCATGTGGCGTCTTCCATTTTCAGTAAATCACAAACTTGGCTTAAACCAAAAGACTGAAATTTTGGGCATTTGCTCAGAAATAGAGGTCACTCTGATGGTTCAGGCGGTGCTGATGATATCGAGTGGCATTCAGTCACTGAATACTGTTAACATGAAGGTAGCAGGCTTCAATTTTGGAAATGCACAGAGCCGCCTTCTCTATCTGATTGACAACGACCTCTACGGAAGCTGCAACGATACTCATATTACCACCCTCAAAGCATTATGTCACATTGCCAATGGCTTGTATCATGAAACCTCGATTTCGAAGCTGATGAACACGGTGGAGGAACAACCCTCTGCTGAAATTAGCGCTACACAGGCTATGGTTCACCTACGGGTAGCCATCTTTGCGGGCGAACAGTACACTCTGGCCCGTCAGCTGGGCCAAGAAAAAACCAGCCAGCTTGCAATTTGGGCTGAAGAGCGTCATTCGTACTGCAAAGCGGCAACCCGGATCTTACTTGCTATAGAACAGGCCGCTCGCTCTCAAATTGGGATTGCATTGGGCCATCTCAAAGCCATTGAGAAGACGGAGGCCCCTCTGTCTGACATTATCAGATCATTGATTGCAGACTACGAAAGTCAGAATTCTCAAGTTACTTTCCAGGCGGTTCCAAAGCTGGCCGATCTGCCTGTGCTGCCTCTAGGACGGCCTCTCAGTACTTTTGAGATGTGGCGGCCTAAAGTAACTGCTGCAGAATCTACCGCGACTGAGAGTAGTTATTTTTGAGCAAAGCTGTTCTGGTTGTATGCTAACGTTCTGGATAAATAATCAGGTTATAAATAAATTGTATCTGGGACACCTTGTGGCCACTATATTGGCTCAATTCGTCTTCTTCCAGTGTCCACGGCACATAGGGCATTTTGGTTCAGATGACTGGGCTAGCCAAGCAGTCATACAATGCGAATGGAACTTATGGGTACACGCCCCAATGTCGAATGGGCAGGCCGGCCCAGGAATATAGCAGGTAGGGCATGTCCCATCGAACTCAACGCGACAGATCCCGCACATCTCGTCTCGAGCTTCAGTCCAATACCAGTAGCCGACTGGAGTTATTTTCTCTAAAGTTATTTTCATCGTGCCAGCAAACTGGGGCGTTGTTTTTGATAAGTTCTGCCGTTTGCCTCTCTTTCTGGAGTGTTTACGATGTGAGGATAGCGAGTAGGTAAAGGGTTCTGGCACCCAACTAAGAACCTCCAACACTCTTGAACAAGTCTGAACCGCTTTGTCATACGCCGATTCGCAGATGGCAGAGGGACGCGAAGGACAGGAGCTCCGTGAACAGGACAAATGGCTTCCGATAGCGAATGTTTATCGGATCATGAAAAATGCTTTACCCAAAAACGCGAAAGTTTCAAAGGAAGCAAAGGAGTGTGTACAGGAATGCGTCTCTGAATTCGTATCTTTCATTACAAGCGAAGCTTCCGAGAAATGTTCGGCGGAGCGTCGCAAAACCGTGAATGGTGAAGACATTCTGTTTGCGATGATGTCTTTAGGCTTCGAAAACTATGCAGAGGTGCTCAAGATATATCTTACGAAATATCGCGAATACTTGGCGATCAAAGAAAAAAATAAGCGACTGGAGAAACAGCGAGAGATGGCAGGCCTTGCTCCGGAATCTGACGGCGAGTCTTCGACATTGGCTCATAAGTCCGAACTAGATATGGATTCGGACACACGAGAAGCGTATCCATACTCGACATTCCACGACACACAGGATAACGAAGCTTTGTACGAAGAGTACACTGGGCAGTTCACGAACGTTGAGTTTAACGAATAATCCTTATTTAATGATTTAATGAATACCTTTATGACTTAGAGACTTAAAAATCTTGTTGTTCAGAGTTGAAGCTCATGATGACAGTATTGAAATAGAAATATTTTAGAGGACCTTGAGAAGCAGCTGGCTGCCCTTAGAGTCGGATGCCTTGACAGCTGGAATCGTTTTTTTAAGCGCCTTCTTGACAGCCTTCGAAGTATCCTCGGTCTCGACCAGGGCCACGACGACGAATGCGCCATCAGAAGTAGCCCAACCTTCGAGGTTTTCGAGGACAATGGGAAGCAAGAGCTCTCTAGCCTGAGGATCAGCCTTGACCAACTGCTTAAGTACACGCGAAGACATGGGATTGAAAAACAGAGGGTGTGACTTTTCAGTGAGAGGACGTTTGTAGGCATTGATGAAGGCCTCAAGCGCTTCAGAGCGGCCCTCCACACCTTCTGCTTGATCATTAGCGAACAACTCGCCAATGAACTGAAGAGCCAGTGGATCAGACAACATAGTTTCGAGATTATTCAAGACCGTCTTGTAGATGAGAGGAAGAACGCCCTTGAGCAAATCCTTGCGTCTTGTCTCGTCGTCCTTCTTCGAAGTGCGCTTCTTGTATTCATCAACTTCTTTCATTCTTTGAACAATATCTTGCGAAAAAACTTTGGGTGACCTGCCCGAAAGTAGATACAGGAAAGGGCGCCGGCCATATTTGTCGGTCATAAAATGATGCATATGGTCCTCGAAGACGGGCATGAATGACTTGAGAGTGTAAACAGTGTCATCGACAGTAGTGAAAATAGTAGTGAGAACTTGGTTACCATACTGATCAGTAGCCAACTTATCACCAAAGGCTTTCAGCGACTTGACTAGCTTCTTGCGCTCTTTGGCATTAGCAATTGCCAGAGTAAGATTGGCGACGTGAGAGCCGTCCGCCGTATGGACCATTTCGGCGAACTGCTCGGTAACAAGATCCACGTACGTTTCCCGCTCCATCGCCTCTACGTTCAGGTTGCGAACGTACTCAAGCATGGCGGCATGGATGATCTCGAAGCCAATAGAGCCCTTGGTGACAGCCGACGTGACCACCTGGTTAAGGTTTTGCATGATGAACGGTCTCTTGTCGGGCTTTTCGGCCAGGATATCCTTAAGTGTCTTTTTATCGTTCTCCTCAGATCTTAAAACGGCAAACTCACCGCCGTAGAATTCACGAAGGATCTGCCGACGCTGGGCAGCGGTCGAATAGTCGCGGAACGTGTCTTCAATGACATAGGCGCCCTCTTTATGCTTCATCAATTGGCGGAAGTTACCATAGAGCTCGCTCAAAATGCCGTCTCGAGTCTTAGAATTACCATAATGCAGCATCTTAACTAGCAGATACTTGCCATAGGCAGATTTGGCCAGATCGACGTAGCTACCCTTCAGAGCGGTTGTGAGCTGAAGTCTCTGAGAGGCGTTCGCGAATTTGAAAATGGTCTGAATCACACGTGACGAGTCGTGGCGAAACACTAGCTCCTTTTCTCTCGTTTCGCAAAGTTTCATAGCCTGGTCTACAAGGTTCTTGCGTACTTCAGCCGGAAGAGTCTTCGATCTGAGACGCTCCCAAACCTGCTTGATCTCGGCAATTTCCTGACCCATGGGGCGATTGAGTTTACGTTCCTGTCTCAATTGCTTTTGCTCTTTACGTGCCTGTGCTTTTTCTGAACTCGAAGCTCCATTGGTGTTTTTCGACTCACCATCAGCTTCGTCTCCCTCATCTTCTTCGTTGGAGTCGCTGGACGAGTCCTCATCGTGAGAGCCCTCGTCAGAGCTGTGACTTTCAATGCCTCTTGAATCGCTATCGTCAACATTCGAGGCTCCGGAATCCGACTCCTGAAAATCGTCCAACTCGTCTTCAGAGCCAGAGCCAGAACCAATCACAGAGTCGGACTCCAACTCTGACACTTCAGACTCAGATTCCGATTTGGCAACGGCCTTGGGCCTGCTGGTTTTTTGTTTCTTACTCTGCTTTTCTATGGCAGTTTTTGAACTCCTCTTGTTAACCATCCTGAAAAATTGAGTTTCGTTTCCTGGGATAAAATTTGGGAGAACAACTACTGGGTTCACTTGAAAAAACCGAAAGCTCGATAAAAATGCACTTGGAAAACCTGCACTACCGGATTATCTAATAAAAGATTTCTCAGGCCTAATTTTATATATACGATGGCACCGTAACATGACAATCAAAGGTAGCTCGATTTTCTCCCTGGAAAGGATGCGGATCCATAATAAGCTCCAATCTAAGCATCATAATTAGAATTGTCTCTCTCATTTGGAACCTAGACGTGTTTACTTCACGAAAGTAGAGGGGGTGATGCAGCTTGTGAACCGACATCAAAGCTCCGACTTCTCAGAAGCTCTTGGTTTAGGATCAACTACCACGTAACGCACGTAAAGGTCGCCAAAAGTCGACTCGCCACCGGGGTGAGGCATCCCTTCGCCTTTCAGTACTTCAACCTCGCCATCAGATACGGCAACGCCGCTATCACGCTTAAGAGTAAACGAGGTGTTGAGGTCCAAACGTTTGATGGACCGGGACCACCCGCCGCCAGTTGCCTGTTTACGGCTGAGCAGCTCTTCTCTGTACAGATCATTTTTGCGGCGACGATAGCCCAATTGTCCATCGCCAGCAGTGACACGCACAATTAAGTCACCAGCATCCCAGTCTGGCGACTGATCGGCTTCTCCCGCAAAAATCTGGTCAAACTCGCGTGGAGCACCGGCTTCAATTGCAAAAGTGTAAGACCGGCGCTCGCGGACAACTTTATTTCCTTTGCACTCGGTGCATGGGTTTGCGATCATAGAGCCCTGTCCACTGCAATGCTGGCAGGGCATTTGAATTCGCTGGACCATGCCCGGAGCTAGACGGTGTTCCTTGACAACTTGACCCTGGCCACCGCATTGTTCACAGGTTTTGCGTTTGCCATCAGCACTTCCCGAGCCCGTACACTCGTCACACACTCCCTGGAGCTCGATATCAAATGCTTGGAGCTTGCCTTCATAAATATCACCCAACTCAACCGCAATACGGGTCAGAGCGTTTTGGCCGCGGGGACGATGCCGCTGCTGGTGGCCGCCAAACATTCCGCCTCCAAACCCGTTGAAAAAATGTTGGAATAAGTCCATAGGATCTTGGTGGGCGCGGCCTTTGACGCCGGCGTCGCCGAAGCGATCGTACTTCTTACGTTCCTCGGCGTCACCGAGGACCTCGTATGCATTTGCGATTTCAATGAATTTGTCTTCTGCCTCTTTGTTTCCCGGATTTTTATCAGGATGATACTGTTTTGAAAGCGCACGGTACGCTTTCTTGATCTCTCTGTCTGAAGCATCTCGCCCGACTCCTAGGATTTTGTACAGGTCTTCAGCCAGGGCCAGGCTGATGATTGCAAACCAAAGACACGCTATTAAGCGCATGACTAGATGGTGAATGTGCGAAGGTTTATGAAAATTTCAATTTCTGTGCCAACCTTTTTTTTTTCCTTCGGACTGAAAAGCCACAATTGGGGTTGAAGTTGCCAACAGGGTGTTGTTGTACCACGATACCTGAAGCAGTGAAATGACAGCTAATGATTCCGGAAGTGTGACTCTGCATCTTCTTGCATCGGGAGCTCGCGGCTTAGATCAGCATAGGGTTGAAACATTAAGTGTCTTGGAAGTTTCACGGAGAGGTATCAATTTATTCTCAAGAAGAATTGGCCAACGAGGGCAAATGGTAGACATTTTGCAAATTGCTTGTGGTCCTCTGGCATGCAGATCTACAGTTCAATTCTTCAATGCACAATCCACTTACTTCGCCTATACGGATGAGGAAGTTGAACGATCAAGTATAGACCCTGCCCCACGATTCAACTTTGCCAAAAAGTTCACTCCTCGGGCTATTTTATTCGATTTTAAGCCGACAGGCTCCAAAATTCAAGCATCCAATGAGGCGGATGATGTTATCGTTGAAACGGCCTCAACACCAGACGCTATGTACGGATCGAAGTTGCCTCTCAGTAGTGATTCGCTCCACTTTTTACCCAACTACACCAACAAATGGCTCTACGGCTCCCTTCAAAAAAATGAGAACATGGAATTGCTCAGTTATGATCAAGGTGCCAGTGAGTACGAAGCGATGAACAGCGAGTATATGGGCGAGCTTGTAGACGAGACCATGCGGTCACAACTTGAGAAATGCGATCATTTGTCTGGATTACAAGTAATTACAAGCTATGCTGGATGGGCTGGCTGGTCTCACAAATTACTCGAAGAATTGAGAGATGATTATGTTTCTAAGTCGTCCATTTTTACATGGTGTACCGACGACCTGGATGGGAATCGTCGCTCGGCGCTACAGAAAAAACAAGAGATTGAATCAAAGCTCGAGACAACATTAGGTCTATCAGAAGTTTCTACCGTTCTCATTCCTTTGGAGTCAAGCCGTAAATTCTCGTCGCATACTTCTGTGAGCCAAGCAGATCTAAACGAGGTATCCTCTGATCTGAATCTTATTTACGAGCCGTTCAGCCTTCTTTCGAGTTTGAGGGATAGTGAACAGCGGGTTTCTATGCAATCATTGGCTGATTCGCTTTTGGCTGGGACAAACGCGAATATTGTGACAGCTCAGCTGGCAAAAGTACCGGAAAATTGTCGAGCTTCTAAGGCGACCAACCTTAAATCGCTGAGCCCCAGTGGATTTGAGACCGCGTCGAAGACCCATTCAAAATTTGGGATTTTGCGCTCTTGTGGGAAGCCAGAAGATAGCGCTTTTCAAGAGAAGGAAATTTTGAGCGCATACCTCGATGAGGAACGCTGTGTGGAAAGAGGCCTTCGGAAACAACACTTGCTCTCGAGATACATACCTCAAGAATACTCGAGCGAGATTATTGGGCATTTGAAGCTTGATGGATATGTATACTCAGAGTTGAGCTTAACAAACGGACCTCGGGGCCTAAAGAAACTCTGCAGCAACCAAGTTTCAGAAGACTTGAGAAACAGGGTGCACGAACTTGCCGAAGATTATATTTGGGGTTTCGAGTCTGACTCGGACTCGGACTATGATTGAATGATCAACTCTGAATTTAGCGTACAATTTGGTCAAAATTATCTGTATAATCTGTTGCGCACCATTCCTGCGTCCACATGGTAAAGCAAGAACGTCAAGTTCGTGATTGGCGTAGGGACTGAGAAGCGATCGGTTGATACTTTGTGCTAGCACTCGCGCTGATATGGTATTGAAGCATCGCTTTATGTATTTCACAAAAACATAAATGAATTGATGCCAAACTCATAGAACGCTGACCTGATACTCAGTCCGAGTCGCTATAGTCCACCAGTCGGTCTCGATAATTCACCGCAAAATGATTGCTCAGTTTCAGTAATTGAAGTCTTTTTCGCGCAGAATCAGAAATAAGAGGCACTTTTTTCTTCAATCTGACTGGTTCGAAGGGCTTATCGATGTGTTCTGGCAGGGCCGCTTCGCCGACAGGTGCTACTGAGCCTTTGTCTATCTCCCGCGGGGTGGCCCATTTTACTAACAAGGTCTCCCCTCCAGTCACAGTTTGATGAGCCATTGCTTCCTTGGCGAATTGAGCGTTGGCTTCCCTGTCATAGGTGACAAAAGCGATACTCTGCTTTTCCCTGTACGACACGTGCTTGACGGTCCCATATTCTTGGAAAGCTTTGTGGATCCTTGCCTCAATTCGGTCCACATGTTTCAAGTAGCCAACAAACAATGTACTGTTTTTAGATCCAATTTTCCCTACGCCGCTCATGTCCTCTCTGTAATCTGCGTGTTTTGCTCTACCGAAACAATCGACGTCTTCATCTCGATCGTCACTGCCTCGTGGAAGCCTATGTAGATAATCGCAGTCTGGGCCTTTGTGACAAATACCTCGAGCAAAGTGAAGGCAAATCAAATTAGTGCCTCTTTTCTCACCCTTTGTAGCGCCAGAATCACGCCTGATTTGACATTTGTACGGGTTTCTGTGGTTATTGTCTCTGGGATCTCGATCACCGCCCGCCCATTTTTTGTACCATGTGTTAAAGACCTGACCAGCTTGAACCTCATGCTCGTGTTTGACTATTTCATTTTTTGAGACCTGGACTCGAGCCATCACCTGGCTATTTTCCAGCTGCCTAAGGGAGACGTCTTTGAGATCTCTCTTATGTGCGTGTGTGTGTGATGTATAATGTTGGGAGGCAGCGGAGGCAGCTGAGCGACGAGGCGGTTACAAGTCGAATCAGAAATGCCAGTCTCGATGTTTGCTGGCTTAGAAAAAATTGGAAGATAATTGGGTGATATGTTACTATAGAGATGTGGTTCGAATATCGATTCTTGATGTGTATCAGTCGAGGCCCAAATTCAACAGGCCGCGCCAGTCGCCTTTCTACTGTCACAGCACGTGGGTGCTACCAGTAATTCAACCAGGAATCCTAGTCCACGACCTCGCAGAAAATTTTGTTCTCCTGGTATGGAAAAACCGTTTGGTCATAGTCCCTCACGAACCGCTCACATTCGTCCTCGCTCTGGAATCTGAGCAAGAACGGTGAGCCTCCGAACTTGATATTTCCGAGAGGGAGCCTCTCAACGCTGAGATTGTCGTCGTCTATGAGATCATAGTCCCAGAGCACTCGGAGTATACTGATCTCGGAGGTGCCGACGGGCAGGCCGATGATGATCGCATGGCATTTCCTGCTCAAGCCGGGGACCTTATCGAGCAAGGGTGAGTTATACCCCCTAATAGATGTCTCAACAAACTTAAGTTTCAACGGCATGCCGCAGAGCTCAGCCGCCAGAGTTTCCTGATAGTATAGTGTGGCCGTTTCTTTGCTCTCGAAAGTCAGAAAATAACCCATCCAGCGGGTCAAATTCACTGGGTTTCGAGCCCGGCTCAGCTTAAATGAAACATTGCTCAGTTTCGGGTCATGAGAGCCTACTCGCAAGTTTTCATCGGGCAAAAGTCTGGCAAAATCTGTATGTTCAAAAGACATATCTACGCAGTACCAGTACAGAATATTTGTGACACGGTCTGTACCAAGGAACTTGTAGGTGTTGAGTCCAATATTAGCAAGCTTTTCTTGTCGAATTCGTTTAGCGGCCTTCTTCGTGGCGTTCTCGGTATTGAAAATGTTAGATATTAACGATCGTACGGACGGCCGTTTTTGGACCTCAACCATTTTCGGTGGGGGTCTGGGCGCAGATTCTTCTGGCTTCGTGGAAGCCGCCCATGCATTAGCCTCAGGCACGCCCTTATTCTTGGGCCTGGGTGTTGGTGGTGGCCGGAAAAGCCTGTTGAACAGACCTTCCCGAATGTGGGGAGACGTGCTGAACCGCCGGATCATGTGGGAGGAGAGCTTGGGAGGGCGGTATTTAAGCACGTGAGATTTAGGAAGAGGGGTCACGGAACAGCCATGGGGCAATACCAGCAGATGTAGTGTATCTTATTTGTGTGGTGATGCACTGCGATTGAACGAGCAAACTATGTTCGACTCCAGTCTGCGCTATATCTGGCCAACAATTGAGCTTTTCCCATCGGGTTTCCCCAAACCCCGGAAATCAGGGCCTGACTCGGGTCAAAGTCTTCTAAGGTTGCGGTTATAAAACAATTTCTCAAACCGTGATTGATTTTAAGCCGCATAGAAGGGATTTTATGATAACTGTCCTATGGTTAGTATTCGACATTTGACTAAATTTTAAAAGCTCGATGCGGCAGGTTTGTGCTGCCTGCCCGCATCGCAACCGATGACGAAGTTGGAGTGTTGGCCCAAGGATGGATCGATTTTGTGGCATCGAGAATAGAGAAGTGCTCAATTGGTTACCTTAGAATTCCATAGGCTCTCAGGATAGTCATGGGCGCCACGGAGCGTTCTGATGAATTTCGACCTAAAACAAGCTAGCATGCAACGCTTCGAAGAGACGTTTTGACACTGCACAGCTACTTACAACTAAACTGACAGCTCATACAACGCTCTTAACGTAGGCACTACGATCACAAACCGGAATTACATCCCGCCCGGCAGTCAATATCGACATAAGCCGTGCATATGCCTCATCCCTCACCAATTGACTGGGCTGCAGGCCGTTTAAGTCCCAGATGCTCGCCTAATCAGGGTACCAGCTCTAGAGAGTACCCTCCACCACTTTGTCCGCATCCAGAAACTCTCGAGCTGAGTAAACACCTTATTGCATCCGACCACACCACGCCCTTCGAATTTCCTGAGGGATCCCCCCGATTTGGTATGCCTAGCACGCCTCTAACCCAGCGTCGAGACACAGTCGACTCAAACTCGTCCTCATACATGCACAGTGGGATTTGGGCCAACGCACCGGCATTGGATAGCGACCAATTAGCCAACGGTGGCCAGGACGACCGTTTCTCTCGCTCTTCGGTCGCCTCCTATGAGTCCGAAACTTATCGCAGTGGCAACATTGCGTGGGGTGCAGCCATTGCTTCACGAAACACGCAAAATGCAACACAGCAACTAATTTCAGAACGCAGCCAAGAAATGCAATCGCTGCCTCGCCGTTCATCACATGCCATGACTGAACCCGACAGCCAGGGCCACCGCTCACTGTCAATGGGCGGCTCGATTGCGTCGATACCGCGGCGAGCAAGCGTGAACGGAGCTCCGTTGATTGAACGTTCCACGATTTTCGGCGGCCTCAGCTCGCAATTATCTCGTCAGTTGCAGCAACAGAAGCAGGGCAAACAGAGCTTCGTCGGCCCGTCTGTCTCCCTCCTCGACCAATTCTCAGGACTTGTCGAGGCGACACGCCAGGTGGAGCTTAATAAAGAGCATGTGAGTCTCGAGAATCTTGCCAAAGGTGGCAATAACGCTGGCGCTATTCCGCCGAAGTACAAGCCTTATACTCCTAAGCACTCACCTTTGTTTGATAGTGTCGAAATTGTGAGTCCCAATCCTTCTAAGCCCTCTCAGGATCCGATATTTTACGACGGTTCCGAATCTGTGTCTTCCAAAAGCAGCTCAGCTTCTGCGAACGGCGCGAACTTATCGTCATCAAACTCCAATTCGGTCGTGGGCTCACGGAAACTTAGCGAAGGTGTCGCCACCTTACCTCGAATGCAGCCACAGACACAGCAGTATCTATATCAGTACCAGTACCAACAGCAAGCTCAACAGCAGTACCAGCAGCAGTATCAATATCAACAGCATTTTGACCCCGCCGTTTCAAACACAGGTCAGTACGCGAGCCCTTCGAAGTCTGGTGGTAACAACACCACGTTCTGGAACCCCAATGCGTCTTTCCAGCCGTCGAGAAAGTCACGTCGTCCACCGCCGCCTCGGAAAGCCGATTGGAAAAGTAACAGCAATAACAAGCGGACTAGCGAGCACCCAATTCTGGAAGAATTGCGGCGCTCCAAAAGTCTAGGGATTCGCGATATTCTAGGCCATGTTCAAGAAGTCAGCATGGACCAGCATGGCTCAAGATTTATCCAGGAACACTTGGCTCAAGAGGAGCCGGAGGTCCGTGAGATGTTCTTTCAGGAGACCAAGCCATACAGAATTCAGCTTATAACTGATGTGTTTGGTAACTACGTGATCCAGCTGATGTTCGAATTAGGCACACCCGAACAGCGCTCCGAAATGGTGCAGCAGATGAAGGGCCGGGTTCTTAGTCTCAGTCTGCAAATGTATGGCTGCCGGGTGGTCCAGATGGCGCTGCGATACTCTTTAGAGGCGGAGCAGATCGCAATAGCCTCTGAGCTCAAGGATGTCGTCGTTAGGTGTATCAAAGATCATAACGGCAACCATGTTGTACAGAAGGCCATTGAGTGTGTGTCGCCTCCCCGCGTTCAGTTTATTTACAAAGATCTGATGGAACGGACGCTCGAGCTATCAAAGCATCCCTACGGTTGCCGCGTCGTACAAAGAATTCTCGAATATAGCGATGAATCAACGCGAGTTAAACTTGTCGAGGAGCTGGAAGAGTGCATTTATACTCTGGTCGAAGACCAGTACGGAAACTATGTGGTGCAGCACCTGGTAGAGAATGGCCGGATAAGTGACCGCAGATTTGTTCAAAGAGCACTACTGCCCGACATTATCAGGCTCTCTACCCACAAGTATGCCTCTAATGTTGTTGAAAAGTGCTTTTTGAGAGGCGACGCGGCCCATCGCCACGAAATAATCGAGAAAATGCTCGACGCGAAAATTGATCCGCCGCCAGTGGTGAACATGATCAAGGATCAATTTGCGAACTACGTCGTCCAAAAAGTGCTAGACGCGGCAACCCCTGCCGATAAACAGCGACTTTCTCTGGCCATCAAGCCGCATCTTGTCCAACTTAAACGGTCTAATTACGGCAAACACTTGACCTCTATCGAGCGGCTGCTCGTTTGAGCCGTAGTTTTGCGATTTCCAGTGTTGGTGCCTCATTGCTCATTTATATATATACCAATATGTTGTACAGATATTTTATTACCACATCTTCGAGTCGCGGGGAAGTTGTCTTAATTGTGAATAAAATAATATATGGTCTACTTTTAGGATCCTCTACATGCGGGCCTAGTCCTCCTCTTCATCGTCCATGCGGTATTGAGGTAAATGCTTGTGTCGACGTGAACTGGCGCGAGACTGGCTGTGTGTGGTTTGACGTATTTTGCCACACTCCGAATTGCTGTGAAAATGTCTTAAATAATTGTCGCGGCGAGTGAACAACTTCGTACAATATGAGCACATCACCTCATGTTCTTTCACAGGCGAGTGGATTTTGAGATGCCTCTTGAATGTTCCGTCACTTTCGAGCCCAATAACTGACCAGATGCAGTCTTTCTCAACGCAGCTGAAGCGATATAATTCAGTTAGGCTCGTTGAGTCGACAGGGGCATGTGCATCATGATGCAGCAGTTGGTGTGCGAATGTTCGGGTAGGCGCGTAGCAAGTCTTGCAATCCGCACGACTTGGCCGTGTTGCTTTTTTTGCAAGCGCGCGATTTGCCACTACTACCCTAAGTCTAGACAGTAGCTGACCATCAGGTCCGCAGCGAATGTGAAGCTCCTCGTTGTTCGCCTTAGCACGCAAAGCCTGACACCAAGCCAGGAACAGAGGCTCGCTCGAAGAAGCCATTATTAGCATCTCTAATGTGTCCAACTCTCTGGTAGCAGCTCGGCTAGCTTTGCGTGATCTGTTGCCTTTGTGTCGGCAAGTTTCGTTGGCCCTGACCTCGTGGACAGGATGGCCGTGAAACTCGGTCGCCGGCCCAAAGAATGGAGCGACATCCAACAGGGCAAGTTCCTTGCGCTGTGACTCAATGAATGCGGGCCAAGTTGACTTCGACGCATGGTGAGCTAGGCTGGCCTCTTCGGCATCGAGAGAATCGGCGCCAGCCTGAGACGGCGGTTTGTAAGAGTGCAGATATTTTAATGCTCGCCGGCAGTCGTACCTGGCCTGCTCAGGATCTTTGTAAATGGAGAAATCATGGCTTTCCATCAGTTTTTCAATCAGAATTTTCTCAGACGAATTGCCCTGAGAGTCCACGTAGAGCCTGTATTCTTCCGAAGCATACCTAGAGGCCCTGCGAGCTGGCCTCGAAGCAGATCTATTTTTTCTGGTGATCTCGAGACCAGTGGTTCTCCTACAGTCTCCATGAGCAGGATCATTTCCGTAAATAGACTCTTTCGACGAAGGCAAGCTTTCAGACATCCGAGTGCGAGTATCATCGATTTGAGAATCTGCTGATCCTGGACTCAGCTGCAGATGCTGGGGCGATACAGATCGAGGCGCAGAGGTGTATTCGTGAAATAGCGAGCGAGGGTCGTGCAAAAATTCGAATGTTTTTTGACCAGGCGTCAAATCCAGATTTGCCGTAAAGGCAGGCGAGTCAGGTGATGGAGGTTGTTCCATATGAGAGAACCCTGACAGATGCTCGACGTCGTCAAACTGAATAGGAATGTCGTAAATGTGTGGCTTCTTGCGGGCGCATGCTAGAGCTGCACGATTCATCGCCCGGCTGTATGGCCGTTTCTTATCAGTCTGAATCGAGTAACTGCCCCCTGAACACGCTGGATGGGGCATCAACGGTAAACAAGAGTCAGGAGAAAGCATCGTCATGGGATGAGTGTATACGTCGTTCAAGAGCTCAGCGCCCAATTCGGGCGATGATCCTGGTCCGTAAACGTTGGCCGTTCCGAGCTCGGGCGCGTGCCAGTTGAGGCCATACAGGTCACGCATAGAAAAAGTCTGGTTCAAGTCGAACGCCTCGAAGCAGTCATTTTCATGCTGTGTCACCTTATAACTGGTCACGGGCATTTCCAGATCTGGGGAGCCGAGTAGCATCGGATTCGATGAGCTGGGCCTAAATCTGATACCTGAAGTTCCTCCCGTGACGTCGTAGCTCGGGGGCGACAAAAATCGTGAGGACCCACAAAAGGATTCTCCTTGATATTTAATTCTAGTCATTTAGTAATTCGCCTGACTTTGAGGTCGTCATGTGCATTGGCTTATCATGCAGGAACGCACATTATTTAGCCCTTCAGCAGCACCGGTAATTCTGCAAGGTGCAATGCAAGCGGGCTACTGCTTCAGGCGAGGTGGTCTCGGTGTTTCTGCATTCCGCGGTGTTTTGGCTGACTCCTTATCTTCGGCATGGATCGGAAGTGATAGCAGCGAATAATTCAAAGGTTTTCTTACTTTCTGCAAAGTTTCAAGAGATGATTGCGATCTTGCGTGTAGCTGGCATTGGTTCAGCGGGTATCTTCCCCTAGTTCCCGAATTCAGCATGAACTACTTGGGACGGCCTGCAGAACCTGCATACATATTCATATCACCGGAGGTTTCGGCACAGACTGCCAAGTCCAGACCTGGGTATCCTAGTGAACTGTCAATCTTGGTGGCTACAAATAAGAATGATTTAAAATTTTGCCGCGCTAGTATGGGCGTCCAGAAGGTTTCAGATATGACATTTTGCCCGATAGACGAGGTCAAGCATTTAGGTAAGTATGCCTGCCAGTTTCAAATGCACCCTAAACCGTTGTACCGCCAATATACCCTCGGTTAGGGCTAGATAACTGTCATGACGAGACCTCAATGGACGAATGTAACTTGCACCAGAACCAGGACTATGGCTCACCTGTATGAGGAGTTCAGGTGTTCAGCGCCTGAGGTTCCTCTTTGAAAGGTTAGAAAAGGTATGCATCGGGCTCGATCGACCATCTCGAAACCCTAATAGCAGGGGATGTGGTTCAAGGCGCCACAACCAAATAAGCAGCCGATGCGGCTTAAGTTAGAAGTATGATAGTCCGCTGCCTACATCAGACAAATTGTTTCTTCAATTTGGTTGTGCAGTTTCGACCACCTACATGAACCGACTCTGAGCCGGGAAACTGGTTGAAAGCCTCTCAGCCCACATTTTTGGCGTGGCTACACCAGCGTATCTTGTGAAGGACTCGCCCTATTCCATACCCTAAACCTCAGCTCGCCTGCGCTCATTTTAGGGCTAGGTCCACGTCCGCGTAAATTGCGCGAATTGTGATCAAAAGCGCCTTGCACGCCTTGCGTATTGGAATTAGGGATATTCAATGTGTTTTTATACGCAAATATCCCCGGCCGAGCTTCTTCAAATCAAACTTTGCTGGAACATGGTCAGGTACGGAGCTTGCCATGAGATGCGGTACATGAGTCTGGTATAAGGACCAGTTCTCTTTTCCGGATCAGGGTGTTACACTGCGGGCTTTCCCGAACTGAAGGACTTGAGTATGCCGGACGCGGGGAGCTCGACGCAATTGCGTGATTTAAAGATTAACCCAAGCTTCTAGGCAGTATTAAGAATAAGCCAAGGAAACAATGTACAATGCAGAAGTAGGCTGCACGGCATACACCACTATCCAATTTACCCAAGATTGCTTGACCCGAATTTCAAGTTGTACCTCAAAATTGTCCCTGGCGCACAGGTTTCTGACACGACTATGGCGTTGGCATATCTTTGTAGGGGCTAGCGTCTCTTCTATTTGATCACGATATGATTGAAGACCGCATCCCGCCGCCTTCGATCTCTAATATCATACAAACGAGTATAGGTCATCGAGTCTCATGTGCTGGAATATGAAACCACGCACTTCGGATTCGGCGGTGCCGCTCGCTTCATGCATCAGGGCACCGCTCAAGTAGGAGCACATAGTTAACAAATCTGAAAGAAGTGCTTGGTTTGAACTATCGAATAGTATTGTGTTCAGCCCCAATCTAGCTCTAGTACTGAAAATTTTGGCTCCAACTTCACCCAATTCAAGCTAATTCCGGGAGCCGGAATCCGAGCCGCACCCCGGTACATGGGTGGTCTCTTTCGGTATACGGAGACGTTACGAGATTGAAGGGTTATCATTACTTTCGCCATATCCGCTAATCGAATGTAGGATCGACCCTAACGGGTCTCCTGACCCTAGACGAGTTTGAGGGCCTTGGCTCAAGGACTGAGTTCCGGACAAAGTTCAGGATTTTTTCGGAATTTCTCAGAAAACCATAAGGAACCGTTAAGTGACAATCCACAGGCTCTGAAAGCACGTTTGTTAGAAGACCGTTGTTGACCATCTTCTACTCAGTTTCATAAAAAAGCCTCATCCTACTTGGTATGTGGCTTATGAGAGGTTGCGGTATGCACGATAAAGAAAGGCATGCGCCTAGGGTTATACAATCCTTTAATCTGCAGGTGCTTATTTTGCTGGCTTGAGGTAACCTCTTAAGTGGAGCGATGACTCCAGCATGAGCTTGATAGAGCCTGCCAAGAAGCTGCGGTGGATTCTAGATCGACGCCCATCAACATGAGGCCCTGTGGCTTTCAGCTCTTGTGCGCTGCTAATGGCTGAATTTAGCGGTCACGTTCACGTTCTAGGGGCGCGCTTGGACCGACCTAAACATGTGACCGAAACGCCCCTTGCATATATTTCTATCACAAACACTCAGATCTCTCCCCATATAACCTAATTAATCATAAATTAAGTTTCTATTTTGCGCGCAGTCAGTTTTCTCCCCTTGCTTTCAGATCAACTGTAAACAGATTGATTGGCCCAGCTCAACTGGTTGTTTTATATACCGCGCCAAGGTGCAGGCAGCCAAACGGCGGATTACGACTTCGTGCTGGTGCAGTCCAACCCCGTATATAGCCGGCTGTCAACCCAATTCGCCGATCGAATGAGCTCGACTTTAGATATAAGACTAGAGAAAAATGACTATTGACAAAGCTGCAATTAGCCCACCGCTTTGCTAAATTGAATACAGATCGCTCTTTTTCGCTGAAAGCGAGCTAATTCCAATACCCGCCAAGTCACGACATACATGAATGACGTGTGGAGTATCATTTGATACCAACTGGTAAGAATTCTGAAGAGCTTTAGGGGCTCGCCCCTAATATTGGCTTTCGAAATTAAATTCGTCCTCCCGCGTACAATTGAAAAGTTTCCAATCTCGACAGCTGGAAGTGATTCGACTCCGCGTAAAGACAGGTCCTCTTTACGAAACTTCCACTCTTCTTCGTTTTTAATGATGATATGCCACAATAAGATGTGACAAAAACTACGCCTGAAGCAAATTTTTTGTGTTGAAATGGCCAGTCTTTCGTTGACTCCAGTAATTTTCCTCGCCTTGTTTGAGTTGGAATGTACCCTGCGCATCAGTCTCACTTTCGAAAAAGCTCGGCTCCCAAGCGGTATTGGCATCCTCGTACTCCTTACGGCGTTCGCGCTGCTTCTGTTCAAGCGAAAGTTTGATCTTTTCGGCAGAGTCCACGTTCATAGTTTCATGGACTTGCTGGTCGCCGCGGTTTCGGCTGTCGTTAGGGGGTAGTTTGCCTTGTTCAATGGCAGTGATTTCATTCAACGAAGCAGTGAACACTGTCCACCCATATTTCGAGGCTGCATTAGGTAGCAAAGGTCCCGCTTTCCAAATTGTAGATCCCTCGGAATTTTTGAGACTCGTGGTCCACGTGCCTTCCGCCTCTACTTTTCCATCGACCAGTATCTTAACCTCTTCGGAGCGCCCGCTAAACATTCCGCCAGCCTTAAATTCAATGACTGACTTTGGACTTTTAGACGACTCCAGCGTGACCTGGCCAGAGGGCTCCACATACTTCTCGCCAGCCAAAAGGTTTCGCAGGAAACATACTGGCGAAGAATAGGTGTATGTATCGCCATCGTCAAATGTCAGCTTGACTGGCCCAGTATCTGTGAGCTCTGCACTCTTACCCCAGATCTTTTGATGGGGCCGCGAAGTCCAATACAGCGTCCAGTTTGCGGACTCGGCAGCCGTTGCGAAGACAGGCGGGCGGTGACTCACCTTCTCAGAAACAAAGCGGAATCCTTTATCTTCGCGAACAAGCTCGTATGTCTCGCCCAAAAGCGGGTTGTAAGGCTTCCGCAAGGCTCTTTCCTTGCATCTCAGGGATGCTAGGGTCGAAATGACGTAGGCGGCAACAAGTACTGACCTCTGCTTGCCCTTGCACTGGGCCGCCTGGTCAAGCAACTCGGTGTATTCAAGACCTTCAGCGATCCGCTGGAGAACGCCGATGGGCTCATTACTTGTAACTGGTGCCGTCATCGATGCAAGATCCTTGCCAGCCGATTTGCGGATCAGCGAAATGAGCGAAGGCGGTGCGTGAGTGCACTCAGGAACATCAATGCGGCGCTTCACCGACTCGTGAGGCAAGGGGCTCAGGTCACGGCTTTCAGGACTGGTGCTAGTCTGGCCGACGCCAGCAGCTTCAACGTCCTCGGTCGTTTTGTCAACAACAGGTGTGGTGAATCCACCCTCAGATTGGGCTGGGACGCCGGCCGCACCCGATTCAAGACCGGGTTCAGCATAGCCACCAGCCAACGTCCGGAGTTGCTTCGAATCCGGGCGGCGAGAGGGATCATAGCTCTGAGAGTCTGCAGAAATATCGCTGTTACTGGAGGCCGACGAGTAGCGCGACAAGCGGCGACTGACGTAGTCGACGTCGTCACTGCTGTCGGAAGAATTATCGTCGCTGAGAGTGTGATGAGGCTCGAACCGATAATCGGCGTCCTTCTGTTGCACTGGGGCTCTCTTTACAGACGCTGAAGCTAGTAGGGCCGCTCCGGCCGCAGAAAGCGCCGCCACGCCGCCTACTTTACCGGACGCGAGACCGGCAGCGATGCCAAAAATTGCTCCACCAATAGCACCAATGCTGCTTGTACGCAGCAGATTTGTGCTGCTTCCATCGCCTGCAATTCCAGTTTTAACCGAATCGAGCAGCGTAATGCCCTTTCGTTGGCGGGCCAAGCGGCGCTCTCTTAGACGTCGCTTCAATTTCTTGATCTTCGAGTCGTTGGCGGCGTCTGAGTTCTGATGAGCTGCAACTTGTTCCGCTTGTAAGAGTGCCTGTTCAATGCCGGCGACCACAGCCGCGCTAGATTTATCGCTACGTGCCTTGGAAGCAGCCGCTCTTAGCGATTCGACAAGTGCGTTGATGTCTTTGTTCGGAGAGGCGGGATCTGGAGAGAGCTGTGTCTGTCCTTGTTTTGAAGCAGAACGATGACCATCTGAAGAATTCAGAACCGCATACAAAGATGTCTGGCGGTCAAGACTTGCTCTAGGCGAACGTGATCGCATAAAGGAGCCGTTTATCGAACCTTCGCGGCTCTGAATTTGTTCAGACGTAGGAGTCTGAGCTTTCTCCAATACCGAGCGCCACTGATCAAAATCCATCCAGGTAATGGCCTTGAGGGACCAGGCCTCGATGCCCGAGTCCAAGTAGATTTCGCGCGAAACAGACAGGAACTGGGTCTCGCAGATCTTGATGGGCATAACGCCTCGCAGCGACGGAGACTTCTCGTTCATATAATAAGATAGTTGGCCTAGCTCGGTATCCAGAGAGAAGAATCGCTTGGCGTAGCCTTGCAGCTTCTTCCGGCGTTTCTTCAGCATGTATCCAGTGACATAGCGGCCGTTAGAAACAACGGTATCCAGTGACATTCGCTTATCCTCCAACTCAAACTTTTTAGCCTCATTCACGGTAGACGAGGCATTCGAAAGGGTGCTAGGAGCCCGCGACGATGGCTCGCTCCTGAATGCCGGGCCTGAACCCGAAACCTCAGAGGCATCGGAAGGACTATCTCGAGGATTTGCCGTACTCAATTGACTAGAGGAAGCCGCAGCACTACCAATTGAGGTGTCCCCGAGAGAACTCACCGTGGTTTGGCTGCCTGACGCCGAGGAAAGGCTGGCTGTGGACCCACGGCGGTCTCCGAACTGCGAGAACTGTTTGGCCGGCTCATAAACCTCAAACTCGGCGACCTTTGATGTAGATTTGCTAAAAGTGTTATCAAAAACAAAGGCAAGGTTTCCGCCAGCCTCCAAACTCAAGTCAAAATTTTTCTTGACGTTGGCCGGCAGCTTGTCCAGAGCCACGATAGGCTTGAAGCCAGAAAGTTTTAAGCGCTCCACCATCGGTAAACTCTGGTCATGAAGCGTACTACGGCTGGGGCGCGCGTGTGGATCCGTGAGCCGATAGAGCCCGAAATTGATGCTTTTTTTCAGTGGCTGGACCGACCAGCGGACAGGGCCGCCCTGGGGGACGTTAACCCAGCATATAACGAAGGCCTTGGAATGTACCTCTACGTTTTCCATATTGTGCATTCAACAACGCGGTTAAATATAAAGTAGCACCAAAACTTTAACTCCGGAAAGATATAAGAATCACCGACACTTCAATATTTCTGGTTGGAAGAACGGAACACAAGGAATGGGGTCGGCGCAGGTTGCTCCGCTTCTGTAAGGATACGTGCCTTACCCGAATGCAATAATTGAAACACGGGGCAGCTTACTATCTTTGGAGCAGTCGGGGTTATTCAGCGTGGGGTTGAGCCGAGTTTAAACTAAATGGGCTACAAAATATAAATAATGATTCTAAATTCAGGATGTCAAGCCTCGGGATTTAAAAGCCCGGTCTAACTCATCAGCGCATTCTTCAAAACGGAACCTACCCCAGCTGGCCAGTTCCGAAGCGACCCAATTCAGATCCGGATTTCAGTCTTGACCTGACACAAACACTCCGATCAGAGTCCCCATTGGCTCGGCTAACTATTTTGAAGACAATAGTCATAGAGATGCATCTTGAGACTTAGTATAGCTCTTTATAGCAACGATGTCGTTCTCGAGTTTGGCTATCCGGCTTTTGAAACCAGCGCAGTGCTGCTCTATGTCCTGGACCCGCTGTGTAAGAGTTGTTTGGCTATTTCCATTTCTGAGAACACCCAGCTGGGCCCTGAGTGTCTCCATGCGGTTCAAAAGAATTGCCTGAGTTGCTTCTAGTTGTGTCAACTTGTCTGCTACCCTTTCCAAGTTGGGCGCTAGCACAGCAGTAGCTAGTCTATCCATATCCAGAAGCAGAGCTTATGTCAAAGAGGCCATAGACATGCATTGTTGTTTTTGAGGGTCACTCATTAACTTGACCATAAATAACCGTCCACTAGACGCAAGCTAACACTTATATACCGTGCGTGAGCTCTGCTCAAATTAATTAGGGGTAATTGAGTCTAGGTTTCGAATGATGAGAATAATCTACAAAATCTCGAGTGAATTGTTTCTGTGGAATTATGGCACTTCCGAGTTTCGACAGCTAGGCTGGTACCAACTAGCTGCTATGCTAATATTGTTAGTTTTGTGTAGATATCGCTCCGCTCGTCTCTGCTGTGGTCCCTGCATTCGCCTTTATACTTCTTTCGGCTACCGTCTCTGTTGTCCATTACGTAGTTCTCTTCGAGTCTATTGGAAAAGAGGGCCTGCGAGATGCAACTTGTTCATATGTACAAATTAATTCTTATTAGCCGACTCTGTCAATTCTCGGACTTTCTCGGCATTACTCCATATCTCGCAAGCATCGACAACCTCGTCAAACCGATGGCCAGCCATGATTTCGGTAAGATGGTGTCCTGAATATCCGCACCGATGATCAGTCACTCTGTTTTGAGAATAATTATATGTTCGAACTTTGTCGCTCCGTTCGGTTGATGTGACCTGCGCGTCTCTTTGAGCTCTGTCTTGTTTCTGTTTCTCAGAACGTTCGCGCTCCGCCAATCGGGCTTTCAGCACCATCAAAGCTTTGGCTTTATTCTTGTGTTGTGAACGCTCATCTTGGCACACTACCACTGTGTTAGTTGGAAGGTGCACAATACGAACAGCGCTTTCCGTTGTATTAACGTGCTGTCCTCCTGAACCGCTAGCTCGCATCACGTCGATTCTCAGCTCTCCAGCTTTGAACTCCCGCTCAATCTCGGCAGACTCGCTGCCCATATCTGGCAAAACAACAACGCCGGCAGTGGACGTGTGAATGCGTCCTTTTGTTTCGGTTTCTGGGACTCGCTGCACTCTATGCACACCTCCTTCGTACTGTAATCTTGCGTATGATCCGGGCTCTTTGATGTGAAGTATCGCTTCTGTGACACCTCCATTTGGCGTCTCTGCAGCAGAAATAACTTGAAAAGCCCAACCTCGTTTCAAAGAGTAGTTCTGGTACATCTGAAGCAGATCCGCGGCGAAAATGGCTGCCTCCGAGCCACCAATGCCGGGACGAATTTCCAGCAGGCACGCCTTATCAACAAACGGATTTTGCGGGACAAGACGCGTCTCTAGCTGAGCTTCCAAAGCAAGCACTTTTTCTTGAGCCTCATCTAGCTCTGCTCGTGCCTCCTCACCCAAGCTATCATCGTTCAGCAGCTCCTTCAATTCAAGGATGTTTTGTTCGGCCGCAAGAAACTTCTCGTATTCCTCCACGATAGGTACCAGCCTCGACAGACGGATCGCCAGTTCCGCAGTGTAATTGTCGGCAATTTCAGAATTGAGAGACTCAGACTCAGCTCTCAATTGTTCAGCTCGGGCCCGAAGTAGCTGATGTATTGCTCGATTTGGCAACCGATACCCGATTCTGTAAGCTTTTCGACAGCGACCTAAATGTCGGTACATTTTCAAAGCAGTCTGTTTTATGTGCAGACCAGATTGCCGGCGCAGAACACAATTACTGGTGGTTTAGTTTCAGCTCTGAGGTCTGAAAGTCGTTAGTTACATTATTTCAAGGGTTAGGTCAGCCCTGTTATAAAGTAGGCCCGCCTGAGCTCTAACCCCCAGGTAGAACAGGCCTCGTTCTTTACAAAACTATTTTTCAAGACAGCACAAGGGGTGGATGAGCGAATGGCGTGACCAGGTAGTTTCCCAATTAATCGCTCGCGACGCAAGCCTGCAGCCTCTAGAACCTTTCTTCGACGCCTTCTCGCAGGCAGCTATGAGAGCTTCAGTTATGGACCGGCAACGTGAGACGATTGGGGAAGACGACGAGTCTCTTGAGGGTCTCAGAATCAAGAACGACTACGCAAAGTCTCAGAAGGAACAGATTAGCTTTCTGAAAACGCGGCTAGCGACAACTGTCGAACAGCTGAACATAGCTCAGCAAAGAGCTCGTGATATGTTAGAAGAGCAGTATCTCAAAACCCACCATGTGCAAGAGCTTCATGACGAAATAACAGCTCTCACCCTACAATTGAACATCAGTGAAGGAAAGTTGAAAGAGCGAAGTTTGTAGAGACTATTTAAAGGACTAAACCCTCTCACATCTTATGTACATTAGTTGACAATGTTCGCTAAACGGCTCCTGTCCACGGTCGCGATATAAAATGTGCCACCTTTGCTGGCCCAACTGACCGATCCTTCAGGAAACTCATACTTTTTTGAATCGAAAATAGACTCTGGGCTCTCAACGCTTCTTACCTTGATCGCTTTACCGAACGGCTTCAGCGATATAATTTTAGCACCTTCTTTGAGGCACAAGAACATCATGAGCAGGCGCTCGTTGAGCTGTGCATCAAACAAATAGTTGTTCACCAAAATCACATCGGCCGACAGCAGCACTTTTTTGAGCCGCTCGTTGGCCAGGAAATCGTCGTGCAGAAGATTCATAGAGCCCGTGCTAACGCCCCAGGCAGCAACGCGATTCTTCAGCTCTTGCTTCTGTAGAACCGCCAATTTGTGCGCAGGTGTCATCATCTCGCAACCCCAAGCTTCGCAGCCAGTTTCAAGTGCAGCCTGAAGCGTCACATTGCCCACCCCAGAGCCGAGGTCCACAAAGATGTGGTGGCGCTTCAAGTTCGTGAGCTGGAACAGTTCTGTACAGAACTTGGGGAGAAGTTCACCGTAGACATTGTTTCCGAATGGCTCATAGTCTGTCAACTGCTCGACTCGTGGCGAAACTGTGCGCCAGTAGCTCTGGTACATGAGTTCGTGAGAGATCAGAGGGCTGAGGGGTTGCGTGAACCTAATTTGGTCGTGCTCCCGCGTCCAGCATATGTCGAAGTCGTGCAGCAATGTTCGCATTTGCTCTGGGTCCAGGTCTCGAGGTTTAAGTTTGAGGTCTACAAGTGCCTCGTACCGCTCGGCTATATCCGGCATGCCTCCATCTGGCAGTAGGAGCGCGTACATCTGAAACACGCGCAGCAGTTCCGCGATTGGCTCAAATGGCTCATCATCTTCATCATTGTATTTGGGGCGAATTAATGGGTAGCGTTCAGTTGCTTTGGGCAATCGAATCCGCACAATCCGGAGATCGGGTTCTGACCTGAATAAATAAGTGCCTGTAAGTTTTGTGGTCTCTGCCAGTGACGCTGCCGAGCGAATTTTGATTCCTGAATCTATTTCATCCGACTCCGTGCCGGGAGAAACAGACTTTGACAAGCCTCGCATGCTTGGGACAGACTTCGTGAGCTTGAGAGGGCTATCGGCTCTATGATTTAGTCGCTTCCGATCGATTGGAACTTCCTTTCGATGATCTGGACTACCCAGACGGTTGACTGTGCTCATCGGTTTCCTAGCTCGTAACGGGCTGCCACTACTTCTGGGTGAAGCAGAAAGAATTGGCTTGGGGCTGTCAGTATTCGTGCTCTTTTGAAGAGCAGGGCTCTGTTTTGATTGTAATTTTTCCAGGTATGAATGCGCATTAGCCATTCTTTCGAGCTGATGCTTGGAAAATTTGGATGTATTAGGCGACGAGTTGTCTTTCACCGCTGTTCGATCACCGGTTTGGTCCAACATTTTGAACGGCCGTCACTTTCGTAGGCTGTGATCGAGATTTTGATCCGGAACCCCAGAAGCTTTAAGAATCAGGGGAAGGGCTTGGGGCAATTGAAACGCGAAGAGTCGAAATTATATCCTCTGTTCCATCGATGCGAACAAAACCTCCTATCCGGCAGGACGTGTAGTAAGCTGGAAACTATCCTTACGAGCCTGGAGCCTATATTCTTAGGACTGTTCCTGGAGCAGTCAATCTTATTTATTGATCGGATCCACAGTAGATCTGTACTTGCCGCTGTTATTTGGCTTCTATTCCAGCACACTCACCTTCAAGGATCCTATATTTGGACGGCGAATGCCCTTTTCCCCCAGTATCATACCGCCAGTTCCTTGCTCTCCTAGAAGAGGTCCCATTTGAGTTTCACCCTGACCTGTTTTGTGTGTTGACTCACTGATTTGTGCAAAATCCAACTGCGATGAGCACTTCAAAAGATGGAGCTGAGACCAAAAAGCTACAAAAAAGCAGCAAATACTCGAACTTGCTACGATTGCCCGACTTATCATGGAAGGTAACCTTTCTTTTACTCTGTTTCCGAATTCTCAATTCTTGCTATCTAGAAACGTTTTTTCAGCCTGATGAATACTTTCAGAGCTGGGAGAAAGCCTTTTACGATGTGCACGGATGCGGATTTGAAGCATGGGAGTGGAAACTGGGGATCAGGTCCTGCATCGTTCCTATGATATTTCGTGGTGTCTTGAGAGTAAGTTCTTCGACTGGGTGGAGGCCAGTGCTCGTCGGGAAGATATTGGGCGGTGTTGTAGCGGCTCTAGGTGACTTGGCTACCTGGAACGTTGCCTTCAGACTCACAAACAACTTGGAAATTGCAGATCGAGCCTTCGTTCTGAGCCTTGGATCTGCCTTCAACTACTTTGTTGCGCCCCGTGCATTCTCAAATACTTATGAAATGGTGCTTTCGTCGTTTGCTCTTAGTTTCTGGCCAGAGTCGCGCACATTTGAAACAAAATCCCGAAACTATGTCGCATTGACCATCTCGTGTCTTCTTGCTTCGCTTGCGATCGCGCTTCGTCCTAGCAATGCATTTTTTTGGTCTATAGTGGGAATTCGCACGCTATGGAAGCTGAACTCTCTGTCGGCAGCTCTCAAGTTCTTAACTATTTCCGTTCTAAGCGTTGGAATAGGTCAGGCCCTATCGATCAGTCTCGATCTATGGTTCTACGATTCAGATCAGCCCCACATTTCACTTGTAGAATTTTTCCGGGCAAATTTTATCAGTAATATCGCTGAAAACTATGGTGTAATGCCTTGGCATTTCTATTGGTCGCAAGGAGTTCCTCTCATGCTCTTTGGGTACCTTCCATGGGTCGTCAAAGGTCTCTACCGACTTCGCGGCACCGTCACATTCTATATGATTTTGAGTCAGATCGTCCTATTCAGCATGATTGGTCACAAAGAGATCCGCTTTTTGTATTATATCTTACCATTGTTGCATATGTGTGCTGCGATAGTCATGACCAAGTCCAGCATCAAACTTGCAATTCTGCTCAATTTGCCAATCGCGTTCTACCTAGGTTTTGTACATCAAAGAGGCGTTGTTGATGTGGTTGATTTTCTGAGTACCTCATCTGAGATCAAGGAGGTGTCTTTCCTCATGCCTTGCCACAGTACCCCGTGGCATGCGCATCTGAATCGTCTCGATCTGGCACGCAGCAATTCAGCCAAATTTCTTACCTGTGAGCCTTACATTGCAGTTCCCGGTGCGCGAAAGGCAACTTATGTCGATGAGGCCGATCAGTTCTATGCAGATCCTTTGGGTTTTTTGGCGGCGCATCCAGAAAAACTGGCATCTACTCTTGTATTTTTCGAAGCGTTGAGGCCAACTATTCAGTCGGTCTTAGAAGAGCACCAATATTCTCAAGTTGCCAGCTTTTTCAACTCTCACTGGCATGATGATTGGAGGAGGAGGGGTAACGTGCTAGTTTATAGCATTCTGTGATATTGGTTGTTCTCATATCGACACTATGAGTTACCTATTTAATTACATATTTGATTGATTCGAATGTTCATAAATAGAAGTCCACAGTTCCTGATCTTGCTGAACTTCAGCTCAATGCTTGACAGGCTCGACCGTGGTGGAGACCTGGCGCGCTGAAATGCTTGTTGTTTGTTTTGTTTGAGATTATTATCAACTCCAAATTACCTGACACGCAAGCAAGCCTTGATGGCCAAGTTGGTAAGGCGTAGCACTAGTAATGCTAAGATCACCGGTTCGAATCCGGTTTGAGGCAATTTTTTATGATGCGATTTTTTGGAGCCTTTTGTTTTAAATCCTTTTGTTTTTTGCTTAATCCTGAAAATCACATAGATTTCAATTGAAAGATCTGCTAAAGAATAAATTACTGAGTCATTATAAATCACGCTAGAATCTGGTGTTTGAGGGGGTCTTCACCCCTATACTCTCGGTAGATGTGACGCATTTCGAAGACCACTTCTACTGTAATTAAGGCAATAATCATCCATTCAAGCCTCAGGCTAGTTTTTTCGCTTAGGTTGGCGCGAAGAATTGACACCATGTCGGCCACATAGTCTAATTTGTTGTTCAATATCTCGATTCGGGGAGAAACATCAAGCCGTTTACTTACGAGTTCGTACAGCTCCTCGAGCTCAGGCTCAGACCAGTAAAGATCAGGGGTTTCTGTGATATCGCTGTATAGATTAAGATGGCCTCTGATTTGGAGAAGTCTGCCCGTTAATCTGTCTGTATCCTTGAGCTTGAGCCCTGTGTTAGACCCTGCTGTCATGTGTTTCGAGATAATCTTGACCTTCGAAATGAGAACCTCAACAGACTGTTCTAAGGCCGCAAGTTTTGCGTGACGTGCCAAACCAGAGGAGAAGGCGAGCTTGTAGCGAAGCCGCTGCTCTGGCGACGAGCCATGAATACATATGATGTCACCGATCATTCCGCTTCGCACGTTTTCCTCTGTCTGCTCCTCCACATAATCCATATCTTCAGTTTCTACATCTTTGAAAGACTCAATTTCTGCCGGCTTTAAAAGCGGAAGAAGCTTTGCAACCGTCTCGTTCTCGCTTAGGTTCCACGCTACCACGGAGCCATTGGCCAGAACTAGCACATCTGAATCTTCGCCGCCAGAATTTTTGAACTTTGCATGGCACACCTCGCCATTCTCAATCACGCTGCAAGTAACTCCTTCGCCGGTCAGGGCCGTGGCAGCCGCTGCAAGATTGTAAGCCACGCATCTACTCGCAGTAGTGCACGGAAGCACGTTTTCGGGCACGGTGGGGGTTTGGCGTTTGAGAAACTTCCGCACCTTTGCACTCTGTGGGGATTTTGTGCTATAGACTGTGGTGGGCGAGTGGAATTCTCGGCGCAATGGCGCTATTAACAACCCCGAAATCCTGAGTCTGATCTGGAGGGGTGAGGCGATTCTGAGCCCCATTAACCAAGTTTGGTTGTGCATAGCAAGACAAGAATCAAGAGCTAGAGTTTTATGTGTTGGAACCGCTCCTGTAACAAAACTCCGCCACTTGATTGGCAGCACTTCTGCAAGTGATAGAAGTAAATTATATTAGACAGGGAAGCACATATAATATTAGGCAAATTTGCACAGCTGAGAAAGCGCCTGTGACCTGGCGACCCTTGGCCCTAGGCCCATGCCGCGTGACCCGTGACCTGTGATTTCCAGGACCTCGCAGCAAATGGTGCTACTTGTCTTGACCTCACATCGAGAAACACAGATCAAGCCAAATAATTCATCAGCGTAATGTTTGAGCAGTTGGCGGACTTGCGTGAATTGCTCAGAGATTTCGTATTCAAGCCGAAACCCAAGAGTTTGAATCTTGATCTGGTCGGGCAAACCTGGCTGGTCACTGGCGGTAGCGATGGAATTGGCCTGGAAACTGCTCGACTCCTGCTCAAATTCGGCGCTAATGTCTACATTATGGGCCGGAGTCACGAGAAACTGGCAAAGTTGAGACAAAGTGACCCTGAGCTGCATCAATTGAGGGCCGATTTCTATGATATGCACTCGATCAATGATGCCATCGACCACTTCCTGGCCCGCGAGTCTCTGCTGCACGGATTGATCCACTGCGCAGGTATAAGCTTCACTCCAGAAGTTTCTCAAGTGCTGGCGCTCTATAAAGCTCGAGATGTTGTTATAGTGAACGCCGTTGGTCCGCAATTAGTTCAGAAACGGCTGGTTGATTTGCTCGAGCACACAGCCACTCCAGACAGTCAGACACACGTCATTTGGCTGACTTCTGCTGGCCATTACATCTCTCCCCCTAACGGCGGTATCTATTGGCAGGATCTCAATGATACTTCCAAGGGTTCAGGGCGCTATGGATATTACGGGTTCACCAAAGCGCTCAACATATACCAGTGTGTTCAGTGGGGTCTGGACCTTAAACCGACTAACGTCGTGTCAATCTGCGTTCACCCCGGTATTGTGACCTCCCAAATTCGGCGAGACGAAAGGGAAGCCAAAAACTTTTATTCTAGATTTGAACGGCCTACAATTGAAGGCGCAATGGCTGTTCTAGCGCCACTAACTACAAAGCCGACTATAAACGACTCGGGCAGCTACTACGTGCCATTTGGTCAAAAAGCACGGGTTCGTCCCGATATTGAGGCTGCCACATCCACGAATGGCGGTAAGGTCCTCACTTGGCTAAACCTTCTGATTGACAGGGGCCTTGTAGCCACCCCAAAGCAGTAGACTTTTCTATAATTTGAATGACATCCACCGTGCATGGTACCCCGCGCCCTAGCCCAGGGCATTTGACTTACTCTATTCGAGCAAATGGGTCTAAAGAAAGACGATATACAGTGGGGCCGACACTGAGGGACACGAAAGGCAGAAAACGCTAGCAATTGTGTGCCTTTTTTTTTGTTTGCTTGATCCTTGGTTTTTAAAAAGGTATAAGGAATGCTCCGTAACGGTCCGCTCAGCCGAACCATGAGTTCAAGCCCCTGGTCTCGCACCACCGCTAAGACAGATGCCACATCAAAATTGAACGAAATTTTGAAAGCTAGGCGAGCGAATCAGCACCAGAATGAGAACCTAGATTTCCAAAAAGCCCGAAAACAGCGGCTTGAGCGTGATAAAGCCCAAAATGTAGCTAGAACGCTCGAGAACGCACTGTTTTTCACCCCTCACGTCCCGATTAGACCAGCTCACGACGAAGATTCAAACCCTAACTGGTTCTCTGCAGCCAAAAGACAATATGCAGTTTTATTGCCAACCGGAACTGTGCTCAATCAGAACCATCCATCCACTAAACACCTCGAGAAGACCATGCCCAGCCTCGAGTCTTTGAACCCGAAAATGCGAGAAAATGCCAAGGCGCTTCTGAAACAAGGGTGGACGCTTCGCGGTCACCTGGATAAAGCGCTCGAATTTGAGAGGATCAGTTCATTCAGAGACCAAAACTTGAAACGTACGTTTCGCCTGGCATCGATCTTGACCCTCAGTGGTATTGGCCTAACGCTAGCTTTATACTTGGGTGAATACCTCGCAAACTCTCAAGATCGTGAGTTAGAATTGGATCAACACTCGAGTTTGCGGACTCAGTCTGTCCCAAAGGGTCCGAAATGATGGCAATGCCCACACAAGGCTCTTAACGAATACTGAACGATATTTAATGTTTAATGATAAATGACAATGCTCTGTATATTAAGGAAGCTGATACTTCGAGCGCCATTTTGCGTCGGCTATTTTTGCATAGATATCAGATTGATCACTCGGGAAATAGGTTCATGCGGATGAAAGATATATTGAATGGCTCGTCAACATATTTTTGATTGGAATCCAACACACAATGATCCACAAGCCTTATATCCACGAACAGAAATAAAAACAGAAACGAAAATTAACAGTTAAAGGCCAGCATCCATCCGAGCGGCTATTATAATTTAGAAGTGCGGGCCGCGTGGGCTGAACAGGTTTCCCGTGAACACGTGCAAAAGATTTACTTGTTGGCCACAAATTTTCCATCCTCCAGAACTCTGATGGTCTCGATAGTGTTCAAGCCACCGTGTGTGCCTTCCCACAGCCTGAGATTCTTCACTGTCTCGGCGAGCCTTAAGTCGGGAGCCACGAAACCGTCTCTGTATTCACGTTTTTCGCGCTCTATTTGTCTTTCAAGAAAGTCCTGTCTTGAGGAAGCGGGTCGTCCAGGCCGTCTGGCATCTTTCAGCTTGTTGAGCTCACTCTCGTCTCGCAATATGAATGCATTGATGCACTCGTGGATATCTTCTTCGCTATAGGCTTCGCCTTCTTCCTTGGGGTTTAGGTCGGTGATGTACTTTTGGAACCATGTGAATTTCAGTAAACGCATTTGTTCCTCTTCTTTTCGGGCGTTCTTTGCTGTTTGCAGTCTGTCCTGTCGAAGATGGGCTCTCGTGAGCTGCTTCATTTTGCGGCCCTTCGGGTGCAGCTTGGTGAGCTTTTGAATTTTTCCAGCGCTTTTGTCAACAGGCATTTTTTTCTTTGAGATCGACGGTAACAATCGCACAGCGCCAGACAATTTCCACACGTTGGTCTAAAACTTTGGCTAAACTTTTTCGGGGAAACTTTTCTGATTTCTTGAATAAAAGGTATCCCAAGCATTTATAATCTTGGAACATCTCTCTCTCTGGGCACAAACTCTCTCTCCCAGCGGACCAACCTTAAAGCTCGCGAGACGTTGCACCCTCATACGTCAGCAAATGCCCCGCTACACGATTCAGGAGTTAGAGCTGTTGAAGCAATCAAGCCTGGTGAGCCAGCCTGAATTCAAGTTCAGCGACTTCCAGAAAATTGACGAGTCAGTTCTGCAGCAGGAGGAGGAGCATTACGCCCGCCGCCTGCGTCGGTCGTCTCACCACACTCCGCGGCCCGCTCCCGTGGCAATTCTTCCTGGCCATATGCAGGACGGCGCAGGCGCTAGATCGCAGGGTTCGGCCTCAAAACAGTTGAGCGATGAAAACACGGGCTCAGGTGTGTCGAGCGGCGATGCAGAAGAGTCAGAGCAGCCAGAAGTGACTGCTGACGACGAGCTCGCTGCCTACTTCAACAAAGAGAAGAAGCCACACCGGGCGTCGCACGCAAGCTCTGGTGCTCAGGAGATCCAGTTGAAGTATGCTGCCGCGCTAGCAGCTACCACAAATGTTGGCCGCGAGGCTGTCGATGCTGATTCGGCTGTGGCGGACGATGGAGACGCGGACGAGTGGGTTTCTGTGACACACCAGCCCAAGCCGCGTAAAAAGAGTTTCCGTTCGCGGTCTTTCAGTCGTTGGGCCTGATTTGGTTCCATCAATTTTGACATAAAAGGCCAGCTTCGCAGTCAAGGCTCCATTTTGAGCTCGAAGCGTTATAGCTCCGTGCTAGCCGATCAGGTTATCGGCTCACATAGTTATGTACGTTCGATTGGTTGTCTGAACTAATCTCGCAATCGGCCAAGCAGATTAAATGGTAAAAACTCCTCATGAGTTCTTCGAGTCGATCGGAGAATGCTGGCGGCAGCCCTAAGTTTATTCGAATCAAAAGTCTCTGGAGTCTGAGAGTTAAAACTAAGGCACAGACCGCTTCACATGAAATTGTGATCTCCTTCTTTTGAGTAAGTAATGGCCGCAAGTAAATATAACGGCATTAACTGCGGGAAACCGAAATGCTTTTCCCTTAACGGTCGCAGGCGCCATGCAAGTTCAGTGCACAACTTCACTATAAATCACATGAAACTACAGGAACCTCTTCCAGTAACAATCCCAGAGAATCCTTTGTTATACTGTGTTAGCTTGCACCGCGTTGCATTTATAACAAAATGAAACTATTCACTCAGACTAATTAAATACCGAAAAGCTCGTTGAGAATGCGAAGGGTATCCGCAGGAGAGTTGACAGCGTGACCAGTAACCCGCTCGTCGCTGTAGATCTCGAAATCATTGCCGCCCTCGAAGGTCTTGTCGCCGAAGAAGTGGATGGTCTTGAAGCCCTCCTTCTCGACGTGGCGCAGGCAGTAGGTCTTGTCCCAGCCAGTGGGGAAAACATCGAATGAAATCTGGCCTCCGATCGAGTACGTGAGGTTCAGGTCGGGGAACTTCTCCTTGATGGCCTTCACCATATCTTTACGGATGTTGTTGGCGAGGTCGAACTTCTCGAACTCATCGCGCTCGGCAACGCTGGCATTACGGCCAACCGGCGAGATGTTCACAAGACCCTTGCGGAACTCAATGAAGGTACCACGACGCTTGGGGAGGTCGAGATCGGCGAGGTAGTGCAGAACGAACTTGACCAGCTCGTTGTACTTCTCCTCGCCGACGTAAGTGATGAAACTCTCGGTCTCAATCTCCTGTGCAAGCTTGTAAGCAGTGAGGCCGTTCTCGGAGAAGCAGTAATCGAAATCAGTGAGAACTGCGGCACCCAATTGCTCGATCTGTTTGGCGAGATCACTTCCACCAACAAAGCCAACGACGACCTTCTTACGGAGGTTCTTGAGGGCCTCGACAACTTCGGGAGTCACCTCACGGCGAGCAGGAGTGAGAGTTCCGTCAACGTCGAAGAGAACAAGAGTAGTAGGGTCGGCACGGTCGCTGAAAGACATGGTTTTATGAGAAAAGGCCTTACACGTGTCGCGTAATAATTTAGTTTCAGAAAGGAGGTGTATCTGGGTTAGGTTATGGATAATTGAGGTGAGACACGAGGACAAACATGAAGCACAGATACAGAGACAATTTGGACAAATAAATAGATTTTAAGATTCGCGATAATAAATAAACAGTGACCAGTCATGCGTATGTTGATACGCTGCAAGAGCTGATCATTTTGATATCCCACAGAGACTACCTGCTAAAGTCAATTCCCACGTCAATAGCACCTTTTTCCGAAAAACATGCTGAACACTATCAACATTGCGCTCGGGAGAAATAACCCATTTTCGGTCTAAATTTCTTTTATCGGGCCTCCGAACCCTCGGCGAAAGAAGTATGCCACAGATGGACCATCCAGGGCATCCAGGACCAGTAATAGACAGCTGAAAGCAAGACTACGGCTGTCAATACTACAGTTTTCGCAGTGGCCCGCACAATTTTCTGCTGCAACACCAAAAATTGCTCGTGTTCGGTGGATTCACGATCCAGTGCCTCCAACCTTTGCTTGCGTGATTCTATTTCGCTGCGAATCGTCTCCACCTTGGTTTTCAGATTCTGCACATCGTGCGGCTTTGCCATCCAGGAGAAGATTCCATCCATTTCCGAATCCAGTTCTATGCGGGATTCTTTCGCTTCGGACTCAAACTTCTCAATAATCGAAGTCGCCTGCCGTTGTAAGTCCGTGAGGTTGTCAAGTTGCTGCGTTACTCCGGCCATTAGGTCCGAGAGCTGGACCTCAATTGCATCATAGTTCGGCACTGTTGTTTGTCTTAGGCTGTCATTGAACTTGCGAATCTCAGAGATGACTTTGTCTTCCCGTTTAATGTCTGCACTGCCTCTCGAAGTCCTGCTGTGTGACTGCTTCCGAAATGCCGGTAGAAGCTTTTGATCCATATCGAAGCGCCGCCTTTGAAGAATCGCAAATTATAAAGCCAAAAAGCCAAAAAAGCCAAGAGATAAAGAGAACTTAAGCAGCGTTAGTAGCAGACTGGGCTCGAAATGCGTTCGAGATGATGGGATGTGACAGGGACAGGCTCATTATTTACTAATCTGATAGACGAGTTCCGTCCCTTCGCGTCTGCGTTCTGATCCAGTCCTCGATTGATGTACGGTGACCTCGCCGATAAATTAATCCAAGATGCCCGGCGAATCGACGCCTTGGACAGCTTGCCGCTCTACCAAAGAGAATTGGTGCGCGCTATAACGAAAGAGTGTCGCGTGCTATACGACACAACTTTAGAAGTGGGCGACTTCGAAGGGGTGCCTCAGAGCGACGCGCTGTGCCGGCTGTTCCTGGCGCAACTACGAATCAGACACAACAAGCGTTGTCTTTTAGCATACGAGAACTTACGAGCATCCAAGTTGGCAGAGTCGGTGTGGGATGAGCGGGTTTTGGCGCCCAGCGAGCTCGGAAATTTGAGTGCTGCTGAACAGGCATACCACCGGAAGTATAACGATCTCATCACAGAATACAAAGGTGACTGGCTCGATTTCGATTTGACGGGGCCTATTGATCCGCCAAAAGATGTCTATGTGGAGGTTCGAGCTCTAAAAGATGGTGAGATTCTTACAGAATACGGAGTTTTCAATTTGACCAAGGGCTCGCAGTTCTACATGAGAGAGGCAGATGTCCAACGATTCTCACAACAGGGCTATCTGCAAAAGGTTAAAGCTTCCAAGTAGTATTTATTAAAATGAACGTTGATACTCTAGTGCGATTACACGCAGAAAATTTGCGATAATGCATGGCGTCCTCGTAATGACTACCAGTGACAGGCTATGGGTCGTAAACAAGATACGTAAAGTCACTGTCCACTGGCAGCGGTGTATTCTAACTTGAAAGCGACAGCGCCGGTCAAATTGAACGTCGGCAGTTTTTAATTCGTCACAACATTTGGCTCGTCACAACAGATCCCTTCTTAAAAAACTAGACATAAGAACACACCCTACTCGTACACCCACGCAGCACCTCCCACATCCCACTTAAACCCCCCCAGCCAGTTTGTAATCTTGCCACACTCCTGTCGCTCTATCGGTTGGCCCCCATAATCCTTCAAACAAAAGATTGAGATGCCGCCTAAAGCCGATTGGGAGAAGTACAAGCCTCCTGTGAAGGACGGCGAAAAAGAAGAGAAAGAAATCATCCCCTTGAGCGAGGCAGACATCGAGATTCTGCGCACGTACGGGCGGGCCCCTTACTCTGCGCAGCTCAAACAGCTCGACAAAGACATCCAGGAGCTGCAAAAGCACATCACTGAGAAGGTCGGTGTTAAAGAAAGCGATACAGGGCTCTTACCCCCGAACGAATGGGACCTGGCTGCCGACAAGAGCGCGATGGTTTCGGACCAGCCGTTGCAGGTTGCGCGCTGCACGAAAATCATCCAGAACCCGGACGACCCCGACAAAACCCAGTACGTGATCAATGTGAAACAAATCGCGAAATTTGTCGTGGCATTGGCAGACACACTCTCGCCCACAGATGTCGAGGAAGGCATGCGAGTTGGTGTCGAGCGCACGAAGTATCGACTGATGCTACCCCTGCCGCCACGGATCGACCCCTCTGTGACCATGATGCAGGTAGAGGAGAAGCCTGATGTGACTTACGGAGACGTTGGAGGTTGCAAGGACCAGATTGAGAAGCTTCGAGAAGTCGTGGAGCTGCCATTGCTCTCGCCAGAACGCTACGCCGCGCTGGGTATCGACCCTCCAAAGGGCATTCTGCTGTACGGCCCGCCTGGAACAGGCAAGACTCTATGCGCACGAGCCGTGGCCAATCGCACAGACGCCACGTTTATTCGTGTTATTGGCTCAGAGCTTGTGCAGAAGTACGTTGGTGAAGGTGCTCGCATGATCCGTGAACTGTTTGAGATGGCACGTTCGAAGAAGGCGTCGATCATTTTCTTCGATGAAGTCGATGCCATTGGCGGTGCCCGATTTGACGACGGCGCAGGTGGCGACAATGAAGTTCAACGCACAATGTTGGAGCTTATCACGCAACTAGACGGTTTCGATGCTCGTGGCAACATCAAGGTGATGTTTGCAACAAACAGACCGAACACGCTGGACCCAGCACTGCTGCGTCCTGGTCGTATCGACCGAAAAGTTGAGTTCAGCCTGCCCGATGTTGAGGGCAGAGCCAACATCTTGCGGATCCACTCGAAATCCATGTCAGTCGAGCGCGATATTCGCTGGGAGCTGATCTCGCGGCTGTGCCCGAATGCTACTGGCGCGGAATTGCGCTCGGTATGCACAGAGGCAGGTATGTTCGCAATTCGTGCTCGCAGAAAGGTTGCAACTGAGAAGGACTTCCTGGCCGCTGTGGATAAGGTCATCAAGGGCAATCTGAAGTTCTCGTCAACTAGCCAGTACATGCAATATAATTGATTAGCGGTATGTGCAATATTAAATAAGTGTTTAGAAGTACGAGTATGTGTGAGATTCGCGGGTTGCGTTGAAGTTTCAACTGTGAAGTTTCAACTGTGAAATTTCAACTGTAAAGTTTCAACTGTGAAGTCTTTTTGCTGGGAAATTCAGATCAATCCTTCCACCAGGAAAGTAATCCGGTACCCGGCATAGAGCAACTGCCTATGATGCTCATGGATTTGCCGAAAGTGACGTCCTCGACTCTAAACCGGACTTTTTCATTGGAGTCGATGAACAACTCGAAATCGTCGTTTTTCCAGCACCAGGCCTGTTCTTTCGGGATAAAAACGCATCCTTCGAACAGCAAATGTTTGGGGATGTGAATCTGTTCGAAAAAGTCCATTTTTATGGACAAACCATCCTCTTTACACGACGAGACCCAGCCCACCAAAATTTCTCCAACGAATGGCTTGAACACAATCATTCTGAACGTACACTTTACGTACATTGCACCGTCTCCAGGCCGTAGAAGCCCGTCGCTAGCATTTTGAACGTCGTAAAGTGCAATACATAGTCCTTCACCTGTCAGAACATAATTGGAGTATTTTGAATTGATGGCATTTGCCAGTCCAACTTCGTGTGGTAGGCCAAAATGTCCGGGGTCTATTCTTATCGTATCAGCAATAGAGACCAATGTGAACATTGAAGAAGTAGCAGGAGACTTCTGTCTGTCTGAATGTGTGTTACAAGTTTTTTTTTTGGGCCAGTCGACTCGATCTAACTGTACGACAAAGTGTTGTATGAATGGCTGCAGGCTTCGAAATCTGCTTAGCTCAGGAACCTCTTTAACATGATAATTTAGTTCATTGATAATACTTAAGATGACCATGCACAACCATTCATAATATGACAATTCACAAGACCTCACCAGTTCACCCATCCCGACCCTTGCCCACATGCATAAAGAACGAGACACATTCACAGCACCCTGACATGCCTACAAAGTCCGTAGTATTCTCTGGGGAAACGAACACACATACCCTTGCCTACAGCAATTGCCTAGACATCGGAGTCATACGGGAGAAAACACAGAAAGCCTCTGCGTGAAAGTAGGCTAATAGGCCTCAATCTTTGTTTTGGCCGGGGGCCAGAAATTTCCAGCTCTGGCAGATAGGGACGAAGTAACGTTTGTCAAGTAAGAACTGCGTAAGTTTAGGGGAACTGTGCTCGCCTGTGCGTCGGGTCCCAAGGCGAGCGCTAGAGCGAGAGAACTCAGGGCAATTTGAGCGCCGACTTTTTGGTCCTTAATTAAGTAGCGGATATTAAAGTTGACAACTGTATCTTTCCGATAATAATTTGACAAACGCAGCGACAATATTTGCACGGCTAATCCGAAGTGGTAGCATTTAGCATCACATGCCTCGGCGCGATGCGGGGCGGCCCTCGGCCGCATAATGGGCCATCCGGTAGCGATCGTCCACTTATCTTCGAGCTGATTATAAAGGGCGGCAAACCCCACATTGTTACCCCGAAGGTTATAAATTGCTAAAGCTTTCCTATCAGATACCTCGACTAAGTGTAAATTTTCTTGGATCCTATCCACAAGCAATTGTACACCACCGCCACCATGTCTCAGGAAATCACTGCCGAAGAAGTGGCCAAGCACAACACGCCCGAAAGCCTGTGGATCATTATCGACGGAAACGTCTACGACGTCACTGAGTGGCAGAAAGACCACCCTGGTGGAAAGAAGATGCTCCAAAAGGTTGGCGGCAAGGATGCCACTAAGTTTTTCCACAAATACCACGACGTCGACAACGTCATGCGCAAATTTGGCGTCAACTTCCGCATCGGAAAATTGTCTGCCAACCCGGCTGTTGCCCAGGTGCCCACCATGGCCAGCGTCATTGAGAACAAAAAGCAGGACGCTATGGTTCTGGCACGCCCTACTGCCTCGGTGATGCCCAATTCGAAGAGCGTCGGCCTCCGCATTCGCCAGACCGCGGCCGAGGAGGATGAGCTCACAAGCGAAGTGGCCCCTATCGGCGAACGCTTCGACCAGTACGGTGACATGGTGCCTTACGCCGACCCCCTCTGGTACCAGGGTTTCTACTCGCCTTACCACAACGAGAGCCATGTTGCTCTGCGTGAGCGTTTCGCTGCCTACGTGGAAGAGAAGCTCACTCCTTTCATCGACGAGTGGGAAGAGAAAGAGGAGATTCCTGCCCACGTCTACCGCGAATTTGGCGAGGCTGGCTGGCTCGCGCTGCAGATTCCCCGCAAGAGTGGGTTCGTTACCGAGTACGCCACCAATAAGCACGCCGACATCATCCCCGACCGCATGCTTGATGCTTTCCACTCGTCCATTCTTATCGACGAGCTGTGCCGTGTCGGCTCAGGTGCGCTTGTCTGGCACTTGGTCGGTGGTTTCGGCATTGGCTGCCCTCCCATCCTCAAATACGCCCAGCCCGATGTGAAGAAGCGCGTTCTTCCTCAGATTTTCTCGGGCCAGAAGCGTGCCTGTCTTTGTATCACCGAACCTTCTGGTGGCTCCGATGTTGCGAACCTGGAGACCACGGCCGAGAAGACTGCCGACGGCAAGCACTTCATTGTCAACGGTACCAAGAAGTGGATCACCAATGGTATCTGGGCCGACTTCTTCTCCGTCGCTGTCCGCACTGGCGGCGAGGGTAGCGGTATGAACGGTATTTCGATGCTGCTGATCGAGAAGGACATGCCCGGTGTCTCTGTGCGCAAGATTCACACCCAGGGCATGCGCATGTCCGGCTCCGCTTTCATTGAGTTCGAGGACGTGAAGGTGCCCGTAGGCAACCTCCTCGGCAAGGAAAATGGCGGCTTCAAGGTCGTGATGGCTAACTTCAACCCCGAGCGTATGGGCTGCATTGCACAGGCCAATCGCTTCGCTCGTGTCTGTTACGAGGATGCCGTCAAGTGGGCTCATCAGCGCGAGACGTTCGGCAAGAAGCTCATTAAGCACGATGTCATTCGTCAGAAGCTTGCGCTCATGGCTTGTCGCATCGAGGGCTCATGTGCCCTGTACGAGAGCTTGGTCTACCAGCTGTCGCAGATGGACGAGGACGAGGCCATGCTCCGTTTGGGCGGCAACATTGCCGGTGCCAAGGCTTTGGCTACCCAGACCTTCGAATGGGCTGCACGCGAGGCCTCGCAGATTTTCGGAGGCCTTTCTTATACACGCGGCGGTAAGGGTGGCCGTGTCGAGCGCCTGTATAGAGACGTTCGCGCTCTTGCCATCCCTGGTGGCTCAGAGGAGATTATGCTGGATTTGAGTATGCGCCAGTCGCTGAAGGTGAATTTCATCATGGGCGCCAAGCTCTGATTCCACAGTAATTAAAATTGATGTAGTAACTTCATTCAAATATTATTTCTAGTTGGGGCTGTCTCGTGCTGCAGTTGTAGGAACTTTCGAACTGCAGAGCAAGCTTTTGTTTGGGGGTCGAGTTCTGCTACCGATACCTGGAGAGCATAAGTTCGCAATCCGAAAAAAAACAACGAAGAGAGTACACTTGGAGTACACTTGGCACCAGATTTATCGGTCTGAGCCCGATTAGATCGCTGAATTGTTTGCCATGATACTTGTTTTACTTTCGAGCATCACGTGACCTCCCCCACCCTTCTTATTTAGCGAGCTTATCGAACCATCTCTCATCTAAACGATGTCTGTGCAGCAAAGCGCCTTTGCTGCCTTCAACCAACTTAACGCCGAGCTGGGCCGCAGCAAATACGCCCAGCATTTTCAGGAGAAAACCGGCTTGCCCAAAGAGTACGGTATTTCTGGCGGTGCCATTGTCTATCTTGTTCTCATTTTTTTGAACCTTGGAGGCATCGGTGAGCTTTTGGCCAACCTAGCTGCTCTGGCAGTTCCCGGCTATTTTAGCCTTCAGGCCCTGGAAACCGCTGGAACCTCTGATGACACGCAGTATTTGACTTACTGGGTTGTGTACGCAGCCTTCTCGATTCTTGAGTTCTGGTCGTCGATCATTCTTTACTGGATTCCATTCTACTGGTTCTTCAAAACCATTCTTTTTCTATATCTGGGCCTGCCCCAATTCGGCGGCGCTCGTCTTGTTTACCAGCGTATTCTGCGACCTTTCAGCCAGAACGTTTTGGGCATCCGGGCCGGTACTGCCCAGAACTTGAAGGAGCGTGCCCAGTCCGCGGCGGCCTCGGCCTCTGGCTCCCGATTTTAAGTCATGAGGTATAGCCAATTATGTAGCTACTGATACGTGGTAAAACTCATGAATAAGACCCACTAACTCAGTTAAGATTATTCTTCAGATATTCTACTCCCGCTCCTCGACATGTAGAAATCACACTCTATATAAACCTAGTCTCTCCAGTACCTTGCGACAGTAGCTACGCTTACAAACTTTTCATGATGCTTGGAAGAGCCATGTTCCAGCGGCCACTGGCTTCTAGAGCCAGCGACCTGTTCACCAAACAAATATTGTCCAAATCAATGATGGCAACCCCGACACTTGCTAGAAACAGCTCTACAAAGTCTGCCATGCAATTCACAATGGATCAGGCCGGCCTAGTCACCGACTTGTACGTGCCGCCTAAAGACGTGCCCTCGTGGTTCACAAGCCCTTCCCAAAGATGGAAGTTTTTCAAGCGTAAGCTCCAAATGCTCGGTGTTAACACTTATATGGCCATCAATCTTCGCCGGTCGGTCGGCAAAGCCCGATTCCAACCCCTGGAGTGGAAGGAGACTGCACTTCTTCTGTACACGCGCATGAACGAATGCTTTGTCGAAAAAGATCTGAACGGTCTTTCGCTCCTCACTTCACGCTGGGTATACGGCCCACTATCTGAGCGAGTCAAGAAGTTGCCACAAGATGTCAGATTCAGGTGGACTTTGGAAAAGTTGCTCTCGAAGCCCAAGGTAATTTCGCTTATTCCTCTGACCCTGCCAGACACCCCTACACAGTTTGTTCAGGTTGTTTACCGCATTGAGAGCCGTCAAACTCTGTCGAAATTGAAGAAAGGTGAAACCAAAGTTACGCATCAGACAAAAGATGTTGTGGATAACGTCGCTTTCATTTTCGACACAGCCAAGTCGCCCGCTCAGGGCCGGATCATCGGCTCATTGTTCGAGGTGCCACTCAGCAGCCCCATGCCCGATCCCACACTATCGCCTACTTCTCGTTCTTCTATCATTCAGGCCATGTCTATGCGGGGCGATTTGTTCCGCAAACCACCTACTTACTTGGCTGTGAAGGCTCAGGAGTAGTTGCTGCATGAGGCGAGTGACTGCTCACACCAATTCTTAGCGACCGATGCCCTCCTCTCTGGGACAACAACGACCCTGCCTTGCATATCGCGGTGCACACATGTATATACGTAATAACTGTTGTGTCTTATCCTCACTACATCTAGTCTACTTCAGCTTGTTTGTTTCATAAATGAGCAACAGTTCCAACGAACCAGACTACGACCTGTTGGTTCGCCGGATGGCCGCGCAGAATCTCGATAAAGCGACAGCGCAAAATGAACCCAACGACCCTAATTCGATTGCATCAAATGAGCCGCTTGCTAGTAAGCCCTCAATTACTACCAACTTCAACACCAATACACATGCTGAACAACAAAACGAGGCTGCTTGTGTTGACAATGCCCTTGAGACTAATGCTCTCGATGAGTGGTATGCGCCAGACGATGTGTACAACCTGGGTTCACAACATCACAGTACAGTACCTGATCCCATCCAGACCTACGAATTTGATGAGAAAGAAACATCTTCTGATCACAACAATTTCGAGTCTCAGCTCGGCCCCACTACTGCTACCCATTGCCGTGAATCTCAGGCAACATCGATTGGTGTATCACCCAACATTTTTATGAACCACTTGCGGGTCTCAACTATGGCAGAGCCTACTATTCTTAAACAGCCTTGTAAAATACACAGTGGAGTACTCAAGGGTCTCCCGGATCAGCGCAGGGCTATTGTGGAGCGCGAGGGTACACGGTTTACTTTGATGGTGGCTGGCGAAAGTGGGTTGGGCAAAACGACGTTCGTTAACAGTCTTTTTGGCGATAAAGTCTGCGACATAAGCGCCGCTGAAATGATGGGCCATGTCAAAGATGACTCCAAGTCCAGGCGAGATGCGAGTTCTGCTAACAAGTTTGAAGAAAGTGGCTCCTCAGTTCCCATAAAGACGACTCAAATTACAATATATCAGGCAAGTTTCGAGGAGAAAGGCTTCAACGGCTCTTTCACCATTGTTGATACTCCTGGATTTGGTGATTTCACCAACAATCAGTACGCGTGGCTGCCCATTGTGCAGTACATCGACACCCAGCACACACATTACATGTGCCAGGAGGAGCAACCCTACCGCCAAAATCTGTGCGACAATCGTGTACATGCGTGTATTTACTTCATCAATCCGAACGGCCACGGTCTACTTCCTCTGGACATTCGCGCGATGCAGGAGTTGAGCACTCGCGTTAACTTGATCCCAATCATTGCTAAGGCGGATTCCTTCAACACACGCGATTTGGCCGAGTTCAAGGCTCAAATTCGGGCCGACATTATCCAGCACGGAATAAAAACTTTTATGGTGGACGATGACGAGTTCCAGTCGCAGCTGATGCCTCATGCCATTGTCGCCAGCGAGGATCTCGTTGAGGACCCGAGCTCAGGCCGTATTTTCCCGGGAAGGGTGTACCGTTGGGGAGTGGTAAACATAGAAAATCCAGAGCACTGCGACTTTGTAGCGTTGCGCCAGCTGCTCATGGGTGACCACATGTTGGATCTTATCGATGCCACTCACGACTTGCATTACCAGAACATGCGCCGTGCGCTGATGCTGGAACGATACGAGGCGGCAATTTCTGGGAAGGATCCAAACACCACTGAGAACTGCAATACAATTTTTGGTGGAACATCTGGGGAAGCTGCCGAACACCTCTCAAACAAGAATGAGTCGGGCGAGATTGTTGTGGGTACGCGTTGCGATGAAATGCCTGAGGCTTCCACCACTAAAGCGGTCTGTTTTCAGATCCCTCGTGCTTCAGCTATCAAGGTGATGGATAGCACGCTCGATCCAAATGCTTCTAATCTTGAAGTCATCACAAAGATCATGCCCTATGGCCTAAGCTACCTGACGCAGCGCCGCCGCGCATACGATCTGAATTTCGCGTGTCAGGTACGCCATGCCCAGCAAAAAATGAGGCACGTCACCCAGCTTCAGGAACGCAAGTTCAAGCACTGGACTGAGGAGCTCCGTAGTTTGAAGCGGAACTTGGAAGAAGAACTGCAGTCGTTGGAGGCCGAAAATAACGCACTGATTCAGGAGCTGACGGCTATGGAGAGCACTAAGTCTCGCCGCCGCCGCTAGTTTATTCATTGAAAGCTAAATCTGCACTAATTAGGGCAGTGCTAGGCACATCTATATAATATATGCATAGTTATTCGTGAACCCCACAATTGAGTACTCCCGCAGCAAAAGGTGCGTGACCATCGCATATGATCTTATCAGCTCTGCAAATTCAAAAAAAAGTGGAGGATTTGCTTTCGTATCTTTAGAGGGTGGGGTTAAAACGGGGTTCGCTATCATGGCCGAGTCAAACATATAGCCAAAGCTATAGTTCGAGGGAGGTATCTGGAACATGCATGAACCCGCAGACATTCAGATTTCTGCAACAGGTGTCTATACTCAGGAAATGCAATGAGTAGAAGTCATGCTACAGCTGGTATTGCAATTTGATTTAGCAAAAATATCGAGAACTTGTGTGCTGGCGACCATAACGCATGTGATGCAACCACTCAGGCCGTGCGTTCGCCGGGCGTTTGGAGTTACGCAGATTATGCCCTGGCAATGATCGATTGCACACTTTGATGCACAATGGGTCTCATGGAAGAGATTAGAGTGATGATGCGAAAGAACGCACTCGATTCCCTTTCCGCAAGCATACCTATCTAAAGACGATCTACACGGAGAGAGAGATGAATTCGAGCCCGAACTTTAGTCAATTCGCGGTGAAATAAGCCCGAAATTACGATACAGTATTTTTTCAGGTGGATGGGCTGCGAAACTAGGATTATAATCGTTTAAGCCAGTGAGGACAACAGCTCCAGCCGGAGTCACCCACAAGTCGTCCCTGCACAAGCATGCGAATGCGGGGATCTGCGAGTTGCCAGACCTCGAAATTTAAACGCTAAGCGCGACAGAAAATGGCATCCGCTCTCTATGTCGACATATTTGATTGTATGAAGAATGATAGTCTAAGGGGGCCAGCCACTAATCGAGGGTGATGGGACCGAGCCATAAATTCCCCATGTTTTGCCTGAGCGCCGTCACTGGCCTAGGCTCGCGAAAGTCCTTAAAGGCTAACTGAGGCTTGGCGAGGGGTATCCAGGTGGAAAGGTAGCGAAGGTGAGGGGCTCAATACAAATCCAGACCGGGATTACCATCAAGCTGGTATTTTTCTCGGTTTCCCGTCTGGTAAACTTGAGAGCTCTTCTCGAGCTGGACAAATGGTTCGAATGTCTTATGCATCCTGTGAAGGGAAGCATGTGGGCACAGAATTTAGGTCTGAATTGCAGGGAGGCACATGATGTCTGCGTTGTTTGGCAGTGATTTTCCGGCCTTGATTCGGAGTAATAGTATCGACCAAAACTTTTCGCGGCTTCGTCGTTGTCTATCAAGGAGGGCTTGCACAGCGGCACGGTTCAGGGGCTACGTGAGTCTGGTTTTGCCACTTGTTGTCATGTGGGTTAGGCCAGGCTAAAGGGCAGCCACTTCTGAGATTTGCCGTGCGAAAGAAGGGCTCAAATAAGTAGTTGCGAAGGACGAGAGCGGCCGTAAACTGAGCAAGATAGATTAAGCGTGTTCTCAGAATGAAGCAATAATGTATTTGCGCATTCAATTGCTGCGCTCGCTGGCGTCTAGCCGCTCAATGAGCCGAAGTTCGAGACATTCGCCTACAAGCTTTGTTGCTGCGGGCCGGGCCGCTATGGCAGATTTCGTTTCATCACTGGCCAATCACCTGCAGTGATGGCAGGGCTAGGGCGAAGATACTTCGACTTACGTCAGAAGGGTATGCATTTTTGTGCGGGTTATACGTAAGGGTGAAGGTTCTCGCATCACACTCTGCATCTTCTCATCAACCCAAAAAGTCAAAGACAGACCGCCCGGTTCTCTCAGGTTTTATTTTTGAGTGTGTGTGCGTGTGTTTCCAACGACAGTCAGCAGTTGAAGCTTAGAATATTGACAGTCGACAACTATGAGCATGGATCACCTGAACCAGACAATATATGCGCCAGTGCACCCCCAGCAAAGCGCCATGGTCAAGCCGCGGGCACGCGTCACCACTACGCTGTGGGAGGACGAGAACACTCTGTGTTTCCAAGTTGAGGCGCGCGGCATCTCTGTGGCTCGTCGCGAGGACAACGATATGATCAACGGCACGAAGCTGCTGAACGTGGCCGGCATGACGCGCGGACGACGCGACGGCATGCTCAAGGCCGAAAAGGTGCGCCATGTCGTGAAGATTGGTGCGATGCATCTGAAGGGCGTGTGGATTCCGTTCGAGCGGGCCGTTTCGTTTGCACAGAAAGAGAACATCTTCGATTTGTTGTACCCGCTCTTCATCGAGGACATCCGCTCGTACCTCTACCGCCAGCAGAACCCGGCCACCAACGACATTTCTCTCGTTGCGGGCATGGCTGGCCAGCACGGCCAGAACGGCCAGATGCAGATGGGCCAGATGGGCCAGATGGGACCTATGGGACAAATGGGACAGATGGGCCACATGGGCCACATGGGCGGTCCCATGGACAACAAGCTCGCCTACGGCCAGATGGGCCACATGCCACAGTACGCCCAGGCACCCGGCAACCAGGCGCCTCCGCAGAGCGGCCCCGGCGGCAACCAGGCGGCTCTCCAGCGACAGATGGTGGGCGGCCCCCAGGGCCAGCGGGCTGACCAGATGTACCCCGGTCCGCCCGACTACGGCAAGGCTGCGGGCCGCGGCGACGAGTCGAGTGCGTCGCAGGGTCTTGTGGGCATGACCTATCAAAACAACCAGAACGCCGGCGGCTCGGCAGCGAGCTCGGCAGCGAAACTTGGCGGAGGTGTCTCTGCTGGCGGCGTCGGCGGTGCCTCGGGCAGCTCCAACGGTGGGGCCGGAGCCAGTGCAGGAGCGAACGCGTCGGGCGCAGGCGGAGCAGCTGCTGTGGCAAACGGTGAGCCTGGCCAGAACGGCGCCGGCGGCTCGAACCAGGGCAACGGCTCGTCGGTGTCGGGCGGCAACAGCGCTGCTGGCGACCAGAACCAGTACCAGTACGGCCAGTACTACGGCATGCCCCAGTACAACATGCAGAACTTCGGCTACAACTACGGCAACAGCTACCCGCCAAGCTACCCGATGGTGTACGCGCAGCCCGATGCGCAGCAGCTCGCGCAGGCCCAGCAGACTGGTGCCGGCCAGGGTGCGCAAGGTCAGGGCGGCCAGGCCTCGGGCCACTCGCAAGGCAGCGGCCCTCAGCCAGGCACCCCGCAGACCGACGCTCGTGGTCACGCGCAGGCCGGCCAGCCCGTCCAGCAGATGTACTATCCCAGCTACCAGCAGCAAGGTGGCTACGACGCTTCGCAGATGTACCAGCAGCAGCAGTACTACGCGAACTCCATGAAGCCCGAGAACAAGGACAAGTAAGGGTTCCCGGAGTATAAACCACACATAAGTCTTTATTTTTGAATCTCTATTTTTACCTACACCCTGCGCCGTATGCTCGCTAGCCGCCATTGACATCAATAAACCGTCCCAAATGTCGGACTGTTCAACTGGCGAGAGGCCTCCTGCAGCCGCATGCATGTGGAGCCCCCGGCTCGCCCCCTACCCGAATATGTCCCCTGCACAGGACCTGAGCATCTGCATTGCATTCGCGAGTTATAAAAATACTAAACGGCGTACAGTCGAGGCTCGGCGCGGCGAGCTGCGATCGGAATGCACTCAGAGACGTAAACTATGTACCCACCAAGCGTCGGCTGATTCAGGAGCCCCTAGATCGAGCTCCTCTCACGACGTTTGGCTCATAACATCAACATACTTGCTGCGGTTGGGCCGCTTGCGCCGAGCAGCCGGGGCCGCAGAAATCAACGAGTCGATATCGTTAGACGGTTTCGAAGGCTTCGGCGGCATACCAGGCAAGGGGCTTGGGCCTGGACCAGGAGCCATTCCAGATGGCCCACTGGCAGGTGCAGAGCTGGCAGAGCTAGCAGGTGCAGAGCTAGCAGGTGCAGAGCTGATAGGTGCAGCAGGTTTCTTGATAGAGGGCGGCGGCGGCGGCAGCTCATCCTCTTCAGGCGGGGGGCCATTTTTGTCCACCCAGCGGCCTAGTTTTTCGTCGAAGTAGAACGAAGATTGCTCGCCGAGCTTGGCCTTGATCGGCTTGGGGCCTTCCTCTTCGCGCTTGAACCAGCCGCCAAACCAACCCTTCTTTGTGTCTGTAGTTTTGGCTTTCGCCGCGGTCTCGTTTTTGTTTTTGGCTGGTTTCAGGTCCTCTTCCTCTTCATCGGAATCTTGTGTTTGAGGCTGAGGCTGAGGCTGAGACTGAGACTGAGACTGAGCCGGAGCCGGAGGAGCGTACGAATTGACTGGCGACTTTTCTAACTGCTTGCCTGGCACGCCAGACGGCACACTGGGTGCAGTCACACCTGTCTCAGAAAAGCCGGCTTCCGGATCATACGAATCGTCGTAGCCGTACTTCTCTGACTGGCTGTAGGAGTCAGCTTGATCGCGGGTTTCGTGCTGATCATAGCTTTCGTGCTGATCATAGCTTTCGTGCTGATCGTAGTTTTCGTGCTGATCGTATTTTTCAGGCTGATCATAGGCGCTCTCCACGCTTTGTCCACGCAGCTCGGCTGGCTCAGTCTCATCGAAAGTGCTAGGCGCATAAGGATTGGCGTACAGATTGGCGTACGGCTTCGCAGCCTGCGGTTTGGGCGGGGCATACTTCGTCGGCGCAGGACTGAAACTTGCGTTTGGCACGTTCTGTGACTCGTTGTCGCTGGTGTTCCGCGAATGCAACGCGCTTGTGGCACGTCCGGCCGGCACGCCGTAGCGATTGCGCTGGTCTGCTGAAGATGAAGATCTCAACGGCGTGGATGTAGAACTAGCCATGGATGGAGCGTAAGGGTTCTGAGGCGCAGCAGCGACAGGCGGCTGAGCAAACGGATTGGGCAGTTTGCTCTGGGCCAGGTGGCTTTGGACCGGTAGCGCGGTCTGCGCCCGTTCGAGCACAGGCGGCTTGATCGGCAGTTGCGGGTTGCTGGCCGCGAAGTTCAGTGTGCGCAGTGAGTCCGCGCCACTGTCAGCACCAGCACCAGCACCAGAGCCAGAGCCAATGCCGGCAGCAGCAGCAGCAGCAGCAGAAGTTCGCGGACCTACCGATGTCTGGGAGTCGTCTTCGCCAGAAACAAACTTGTTGAACGAGGACACGAGCATGCCATCGAGGCGCGGGCGCGACAGCTTGTGCGTGAGCCAGCCCTCGGCCTTACCATCTGGCTGGCTTAACGCCGACACCTGTTCGCACAGAGCCACGAGCGGCGGCGCTTTGAGGGCCCGAGCCACCAGCAGCGCCGCATCGGCATGCTTCTGAGCCTCCGACAGCAATCCACACTCGGCCAGTCGCTGCGCGTACACCGCCTTGTGGGGCACTAGATGGCCGAACGGCTGGCGAGCGTCCCCGCGCATCAGCAGAATATATTCGTAGACTTCACCGAGCAAGATTCCGTCCGCCGTGGGCCGGCCAGACTCTGTCGAGACAGCAGGAACAATCAGGTCGGAGCCGAACACCGGCAGGCCGCTCAAGATGAGACAGACGTGGCCGGCGTACAGCTTGTTCTCGGCCAGAAGCAGCTTGCCGAATTGGTGAAGCGCCGGCGACTTGTTCGAGGCGCGGTCGCGGTTCGCCAGCAGGATGCTCGCCGTCTGCTGCCAGTTTTCCAGGAAGGTAGGGCTCTGACGCAGCTCCTCCGACGCCTTTTCGGCATCGCCAGCAAGGATACGCATCAGGTACGCCAGTTGCGGGGACCGCCCACGCAGCTCGGCACGAATGTACTCTGTCAACGACGCCTGGAACGAGTCTGTGCCGATGCTGTTGGCAATCACCAGCGCTACGGCCCATTCGCGGTTCTTGAGTGCCGTCTGCAGAGCGCCCTCACGGTTGCCATTGATCAGACGCTTGAGGACGTCCTCAAGACTTGACTTGGGGGGAGCAGGGAGCGTGCCATTGTCTTCTTTGTCTACAGCACTGCCGATAGGCACCCCGAAAGCAGGCGGCAAGGCTCCGGTGCTGAACCCCTGTTCGCCTAACTCCTCCTGGGCGTTGGGGTCAAGCAACTTGCGCAGAAGTTGAAGCTCATCGGCGTGTCCACCGAGCAGAACACCTAATATATCAAAGAGCAACTTGTACTCGTGGTCTGGGGCGCACTCGGCCAGCCACTTCTCAACATCTTTTTTCTTCTTGGCGACCGCACCCTTGTTGTTGAGCAACGGCCCCGGAAACTTGAGCAGATGCGGCGACAAGCTCTCGATCTCTTTGATAGGTCTCACCTTGACCTCGGCCTGCGAGCCGTACGATGTGGCTGGAACAATGTGCACAAACGACGACCGCGAAAACGCAATGACTGGGATCTGAGAAGTCGAACGCTGTGAGTTGACAGCTGAGCTTGTGCTGGCCACGTTGCCAGCGAAGTTGTTGAGAGACGCACTGCTACCAACCGGCAAACCAGGCGTCACCGACCGCGCGGTTTGGCCTGAGAAGGCACTGACGCTGGCCGGTCTGGACAGTGCGCTAGCCGGCCGCGACCCAGCACGTACCGACGGCGAGCGTGCGGTTTTCGGAAGAGCGCTTTGGCCCGGAGCGTACGGGTTTGCCCGGCTTGGAGGAGGCCCAGGAGTGGCCCGCAGGGATCTGGCCGGAGAGGCCTCTACGCTTGCTGGCGCGTACGGATGTGGTAGCGCAGGAGCGGCATAGTTTGAAACTAGTGGCGAAGCAGTCGAGGACCGTGGCACCGAGCCGCTGGCCGTTCTGGATTTGGATGTGCCGGTCGGCAGCTCGTCGAAGTTGTCGCGTTCCTCAAGCGCACTGTCTTGGTAGTCATGCTGGTAGTCATTTTGGTAGCCATGCTGGTAGCCATGCTGGGACTGATCGACGTTGTGATTACCGTGACCGAAGCCGTCTTGGTCGAAGGGGTCGTGATCAGGGGTGTTGGATTCATTCTGCGTGAACTCATGTTCTTCGAGCTCACCGCGCGCACGAGTGAGCTGCTCCTGATCCATCTGCACAGCAGCCTGGAGCGAACGTGATGCCTCGCTGCTGAGATCACCGAAATCGCGCGAGGCCAGCGGAGGGGCACGGTGCACGGATTTCGGCGGCTGCGGCGTCTGGGGCAACTGCGGAGTGCTTACAATCTGGTCCAGAGGAGTCTCCAGAGGCGGACGGAACGCTTCAGTGTTTACATTGGCAAGCTGGCTGACGGGCTGCTGGCTGACGGGCGCCGCGAACTGGTCGTTGCTGAACCCACGAGCACCACGAGGGCCCGCATGTGGCGGCAAAGGCGCCTCCTGTGTTTCGTACGGTCTTTGGACGGCGGCATGAACACCGGGGGCCGGAGAGCCGGAAGCGCCAGGAGCGTACGGATTAGCGCGGCTAACAGAAGCACGCTGCTGGGCAGGCGGAGCATAAACACCAGGGGTGTGGGCGGCGCTGGTCGGGCGAGAGGCGGGCGGTCGGGCAGCAGGCGCATTGTACGGCATAAAAGAAGGGTTCTGGCTCGGCGGTGCCTGTGAGATTGGAGCAAAGTTGGCGGCGGGTGGCAGCTGCGACTGCGACTGCGACTGCGAAAAACTGCGGGGCGCCTGGGCAACCTGGCCCGGCGGGGCGAACTGCTGCGAGCGCATTTTTCTCGGCTGTCGCTTCACCATCGAGTCGTCCAGGCCAGGAAACCCGAACGGGTCGCCGTTCTTACCGCGGACCTGGGAAACGCGCGCGCTCGCACTGAGGCCTGCATTGGCGCTGTGTGGTCCAGAACCGACAGCAGCGGGCGGAACCATTTGCGTTGGCACAGAGACAGGCGGGGCCGCTGACTGCGAGAGCTCGTTGTACGCAGCGCGGGGGTTCACAGACATGCTCGCCGCCGCAGTCAAAGCTGCCTGGGCGGGCGGAACCAGCGGCCGAGGGCTCAGAGGTTTGGGCTCAGCAGGCTCGGCCGCCGCAGCAGCGTACGGGTTGACACGAACAGGAGGCTTGGCTGGACCAGCAGACTCTGAGAAGCTCGGACTGGCTACAGCACCGGCTACAGCACCAGCAACAGGCACAGACGGCGCGGCTGGCTTCGCAGTCGGCGCGTAGGGATTGGCTCGGACAGCAGCCGCCGGAGCCTGATTTAGCGGGGGCTGATTTAGCGGGGGTACAGACGCAGTCGCCCCACGGCCAATACCGGGGGAGCTGTTATGGGGATTTGGAGCGTAACCGGCCGGGTTGCTGGCTGCGCGGGCTACCATTGTTGCACGCGGCCGAGGCGCTCGTTTGGGCAGGATCTCCGTGGGCAAATCGAATCCGGTCGTGCTTGTTTGGAATTGTTTCAGGCGCGAGTCCGAGCGGACCGGCTGCGGGAGCTGAGGCAGAGATTGGGTCGCTAGAGCTTGTGGCTGTGTTCCGGCACCAGGAGCGTAGGGCGACGCGAGAACCGCAGACTCGGGCGCAATACTGTCTTCGTCTTCGTCAGAATCGCTCAGGAGCTCGTCATCTTCCTCAAGGAACAATAGCGTGCTCAAATTGACAGAGGCAGAAGAAGCAGCGGCAGCAGCGGTGATGGGATCGGTGATGGGATCGGTGATTGGTGCGGCAGTTTGTGGTTCATCCTCGCTGAGATCGTCATCCAAAATGTCATCGTCGTCGCCCAAATTTAAAAGCACTTTTGACCCCGCTGCATTTGGTGGTTGCTCAGAAGCGCGAGAGGGCGCATCGGTAGGACTATCGGTAGAACCTTCTGCTGGTGCTTCGGCACCCAAAGAATCGAAAAATGAAGGAGCAGCTTGTGACTCCTCAGAAACAAGGGCAGGCTTTGGGTCAACAGACTCGTCAAGGTTATCGAAGAAGCTATTTTGTTCTGGCTGTGACTCCTGCTCAGGCACGCTCGCACTGGCAGCAGGAACGCTGGGCTCATCCAAATCGTCAAAAAAGGACGCCTCAGGGACCTGCTCCGGTTCACGGGTAGGAACACCATTGGTTATTGTCGGATCCTCGCTTACGATAAAATCGAGAACGTCTTCTTCCTTGAGTAGCGCCTCCGGGGTCTGTTGTTGAGCTTTAGGCTGTTGAATATCAGGCTGTTCGATTTCAGGCTGTTCGATGTCAGGCTGGTGAATTTCGGGCTCATCAGACTCTAGTTGAGCAGATTGTGCTGTATCTTGCTCCCAAAATTCTACATCTGAGCCCAGGTCATTCTGAGTGGGCTCGAGCTTGGCATTGCTCTCGATGGCAGTCTCGCTTTCTTCTGGTAGTGTGTTCTCTACTGCCGCGCCGGACGGTTCCTGAACAGACTCCTCAATCGCTTCGATCTCTACGACAGAGGGCTCCTGAGAAGCAGATTCTTGAACAGTGGGACTCGGACCAACAATATCCTCAACAGCTGGATGCGATTCAGACAAGCTGTCTGCTACGGGGAATGGTCCACTAGCAGGCGCTTCTTCGGATACTTCTTGCGCAGATGCAGAAAGCGGTATACTTGACTCTGAAATATTCTGTTCTAGATCTTCAGTGCCTGCCACGTTATCTACGTTTTCATTCAACGCCGTCTTGGTCTCATCAGTCACAGCAACCGGGGCTTCAGGGGCAGGGGCCAAACTAGCTGCGGCCTGTTTCTTTTGCGCCTGTTTCTTGGCTTTTGCTTTTTTGTTATTCTTCGCCATCGCAAAGTGTTCTTTTTTCTTGATCAGAATAGCCAGACAGCCGCAGTCGAGTGTGGGTTGGGCTTCGATACACCGAGCTGGAGGTCAGCTTTCCAAATAAGCAACAGCTCAAGACACCGGGTGATATTTATTAAGGCCTGGGTGTCACCTGCTCTGGGCCGCGTCGTAGATCCCGGGCGTGCGTTTGGGAGTATAGAAGAACCTACACGCGTGTTTCGAGGCACTCATTACCTAAGCAGAGATGCCCACGGGTCGGCAGGAGTCTGTTTGCCCGCGGAGTAGTAATACAAATTTCTTTTCGCCCAGCAGTGCGTGCGTATACAGAGAGAGATGGACCCAACTCTCCCAAACCTTCCTTGGACGATTTGCTTCACAATCGTCCATTACACATCGCCAGTACTCTGAAATTTTTATTTGAGCCCCGACTACCTTGAGATAAAAGCATCGAAAAAGTCATTCAGATTATTCGTGAAAAAATTGTCTGTTTTAAAATATGAACAAAATCCCTGAAAAAGAGCGGTTTGTCCGGTGCTGCTCAGACATCTCCGTAGAGCTCGTCCAAGCAGTGCAGCAGTCCAAAGACGTCAATCTGAATGCAGTTGTGGGGAAATATGCCAAAAAGTACAAACTAGCCGCGCAGCCGCGTCTAACGGATATTATTGCCGCAATTCCTGACCAGTATCGTAAGGCGCTGCTGCCCAAGTTGCGAGCCAAACCGGTTCGAACCGCCAGTGGTATCGCAGTGGTGGCCGTCATGTGCAAGCCCCACCGGTGCCCACATATTGCCTACACCGGAAACATCTGTGTTTACTGTCCAGGCGGGCCAGATAGTGATTTTGAGTACTCGACGCAGAGCTACACAGGCTACGAACCTACTTCCATGCGTGCCATTCGAGCTCGCTACGATCCCTACGAGCAGGCTCGGGGGCGTGTTGAGCAATTGCGACAGCTTGGCCATTCGATCGACAAAGTCGAGTACATTATTATGGGCGGAACGTTCATGTCGCTGGACAAAACCTACCGGGAAGAGTTCATTGCCCAGTTGCACAACGCCCTTTCCGGCCACACTACCAAAGAGGTAGACGAGGCCGTGACGTTTGGCCAGCAATCTTTGACGAAATGCGTAGGAATCACAATTGAAACTCGGCCAGATTACTGCACAGAATCCCACCTCTCCGATATGCTTCGTTACGGATGCACGCGCTTAGAAGTGGGCGTCCAGAGTGTTTATGAAGATGTGGCCCGCGATACGAATCGAGGCCACACGGTCAAGGCTGTATGCCATACATTTGCTCTGGCAAAAGACGCAGGCTACAAAGTCGTCTCGCATATGATGCCTGATCTGCCAAATATGGGAATGGATCGCGACCTCGAACAATTCAGAGAGTACTTCGACAACCCTGCTTTCCGCACCGATGGCCTGAAGATCTATCCGACCCTTGTCATCAGAGGCACGGGATTGTACGAGTTGTGGAAGCGCGGGCTGTATAAAAGCTACTCGCCTACGGCTCTGATAGACCTTGTGGCACGCATTTTGGCGCTCGTGCCGCCCTGGACGCGCATTTACCGCGTCCAGCGCGATATTCCGATGCCCCTGGTTTCCTCGGGCGTAGAAAACGGAAACTTGAGAGAGCTTGCGCTGGCCCGCATGCGTGACTTCGGTACAACCTGCCGCGACGTTCGCACACGTGAAGTTGGTATCCAGGAGGTGCACCACAAGATCCATCCAGAGCAGGTGGAGCTGGTTCGCCGAGACTACTACGCGAATGGCGGCTGGGAGACGTTTCTGGCGTACGAGGATCCGCATCAAGACATTCTTGTGGGATTGCTGAGATTGCGTAAGTGCAACCCGGACACAACTTATCGCGAGGAGCTGAGGTCGCAGCCTTCGTCGCTGGTGCGCGAGCTGCATGTGTACGGCAGTGTTGTGCCTCTGCACTCCCGGGATCCTCGTAAATTCCAGCATCAGGGCTTTGGCACGCTATTGATGGAGGAAGCAGAGCGCATTGCGCGGGAAGAACATTTCTCCGAGAAGCTCAGCGTAATTTCCGGAGTCGGTGTGCGAAATTACTACGCCCGTTTGGGCTACGAGCTGGACGGCCCTTATATGTCCAAGAAGCTCTGTTAGTGGCGGCCGACAATTAATCTCTGACTCACACCTTGACAGCTATTTATCACACGAATCTTATCATACAGCTAGCTCTATCTAACTACAGTCTACTTGATGCAATTTCTGGTCAAAACGGCCGTGCTTGTCGACCGTGATCACCATGGCGCTCAGCTTGTCGCCCTTGACACACCGGGAATCGAGGCCCTTGGTGTACTTGTGAACCTGCAGGCCTTTCGACGCATCGTGTCCGTAAAATACCTCGTACCGGTCGCTTTTGGGCCGGTGTTTCTGGTCATCGGACCACATCTCGAACCACGGCACTCCCTCGCTTTCCTCAGAAGGCGTTACGTAGTGGGGCGGTAGCATGCCTCTCACCCGCATCACCATCTCCGGGTCCTGTTCCTCAAGCTCGTGATGAGTCCAGACTAGGCCGCCGTGGCATGCAACTGCTTCGATGTGTCGTTTCGACACCTGGCCCATCTTAAGCATAGACGGGCATTTTTGGATGTACTCTATATGGTGGGGCTTCAAGATTTTTGCCAATGGCATGTCACGATGCTCATCGGCTAGAGTGGCGTTGATCTCGTGTTCGCGTTTGTCAAAAGGATTCAGCGAACTGGCCAGTCTCTCTATCTCCGCCATTGCCAGGGCATCGCCATCATTTTCTTGCGCTTCAACTTCCACATTCTGTGTGCCTTCCAAAGTTTTCAAAGAATCCGTAGGCTGAGAAGGTGCTGCAGTCACCAACAAGTTGCGTAACGGGCCACGGGTGGCCTTCTTGGTGGGCTCAGGATGGGCTCCGAAGACCTGGGTGCTTTTAGATGCAAAGGGAGGATATGTGAGCACCGGGCCGAGCTTGTGCGCAATTGAGTATAGACTGACGATTTCGTCTTCGTGATTGCCTCTCACACAGGCGGCGCCATTTTCGATTGCCATGTCAATAACTCCGAGCGAGTCTGGACCCTTTGTGGTGAAGTCGCCCAGAAGGACCAATTGATCATGCTTCTTGTTAAATTTGATTTTTTTGAGCAGCTGTTTCATTTGCTTGGCCATGCCGTGTACATCACCTAGAACAACCAGGCGGCGCTCGGTAGTGTCAGGGCCTAGCTGATGCTTCTGGGGCAATTCGGCGACTCTAACTAAAGGCACCATTGGACCGGCACGGGGCAGTTTAGAAACAGCATTGATATCGCTCAATTTTACCGTGCAAAACCAGGCCGTGAATGAGCCCGCCAGAAGAAGCGCCGTTAAAAGTGTTAGCGCAGCCTTAAGCAGATTGCTGCGGTGAGCTCTTTTGGGCTCGTGTGAGATCGCCTCTAGTTCCTTGTCCTGCTTTTCGCAAAGTAAAGGATATTTGGTTACTGAAATAGTTTCCGTTGAATCCGGATAGCCAGGCTGCGCTGTGTGTTCCATTTGGATAGGCTTCGTACCGGCGGAATTGAGCTGCTAATGGTTAATTAAGTAGCACGTGCTAAAATAATGGAAGCTGCAAATAGGGTCCCACGGGTGGGGTTAGGTGAGCCCGAAGAGGGACCCATTGCAGCCGCAGCCAAAAGAGGCAGCACTACCCATTTCCCTGGCCAGCAAGCAGAGCCCCAAGCAGGGGCCCAAGCCAAAGGCGCTTTACCAATGTAAGGGTAACTTGAACTCAGCGGGGCTCATATGGAACTGTTGTATCGAGTCGCAAAAATCAAGATATCAAACACGAATCCAAACCTCCAAAAATATACCATTATTTTTTTGACTTTCATATCTATACATAGTCTTAATTTATAACAAGAAATACCAGCGCAGCGTGGCAATGACCGTCCGACAATTCACAGACAGATACGGTAGCTGGCATAGCGTCCCGAAGTTTCTGATTTACGGATGATCTTGACCACCTGGCCACGTTTCAAGCCGTAGTAGCGAGCAACCGGGTCTTCACGCTGGATACGAGGCAGCTGGCTTTCTTTGAGTCTGTACCGGACCAGAAGCTCCTTCTTCTCTGCATCGCTCAGAAGGATGTGTTTGGGCACAAGCACGTGCTTTGTGATGTTAACAACGAGATCACTCTCCTGAAACGATTCGATGTTAGCAGGGGCCGCAGAGGGGATCAAACGAGCAGCCGAAGGAGTGATGTTGGTCTGGTAGATAAAGAGGGCAGAAGAGAATTGCTTTGTGGCAACGAGAATGACGAATTCGCGCATCGCGCGAACACCCACGCTGGCTTCATCGCAGAAATTCACCCAAATCGTGCCGGTCTGCGGAAATTTCTCGCGAGTTTCAGCGAGAGGTGCCGCCTGGAAGTTCATGCGGGCCCGCACCAGAGTACCGTCGGCAGCGACAAACGTTTCCCGGAACTCCTCAAGAGAAATTTCCACCTCCTCCTGGCCAACATTGTATCCTCGGTCTCTGACAAGCTCCTTTACGGTTCTGAAAACACGCCAGAGCTTGGTGATTTCCTTGTCGCCGTCCATTGGAAATTTGCTCTTACAAAGCCTGGCTGGTGAATTTCTCGACTATACGATGTTTTTTTCGTGAAGATAATAGGGTTGGGGTATCTAGAGTCACGAGACGAGAATAATAAAATGATTATTGTGGTTCTACTTGTTGTTGATGTGTATTATTTGGTTCTAAACAAACTAACAAAACCAGCATGATGTTCAAAAAGTGACTACGCTAGACTGCGACGGAGGAGCTGACGGCCACCCACATTGGTAACCACTACCTCGCCTTCTTGACTCAAGGTGCGAATGGCTATCTTGACGATTTGTTGGTCAATACGGTCTGGCGAAAGTTCGGCAACTTTCTGGATCAAGTCTTCGAATCTCATAGTGTCGTTCGCTTCCAATAGTTGAAGAATTTGATTCTGGAATTTCTCCTGCTGCTGGCGCTGCGCAGAGGATGTGCCGGTCTGAACAAGGTCCATGTCAATAGCACCAGTGCTAGGATCCATTGCGTATTCTTTGATCGCACTTCTCGTCAACCGCACAGCCTCGTGGACATCCTTCTCCTCAACGAGATGTGATAGTCGCATTTTTGCATGCGCTTCGCTCAAACGAATCATGGATTCAAGTTGACGGGTCGTGGCGGTGATACGTTTTTCAGAAGCACGGGCATCTTCGCCCAGTTTCCGCATTGCAACATAAGCCTTGACGAGTTCTGCCTTAGCCGACGGAGTGATTCGGGGCTGGTAGTGCTGTTTCGCATAAGAAATGTACATGGTGAGGAACTCAACTGGAAGCACTTCTTCCGTGGCCGCGTTCTGCAAATTGTCGTCCAGATACATGTGAGCCAGGTGCGTTGCCAGCTGTCGGTCTGCTTGAGCATCGACTTTGTCTAACATCAAGTAAACGAGATCAAAGCGCGAGAGCAAGGTCGGGGGCAGATCGATGTTCTGCGGCACACTGAGTTTTGGATCGTAGCGTGAGCCGATTGGATTGGCTGACGCCAGAATCGATGTGCGAGCATTAAGAGTCGTGATAATACCGGCTTTGGCAATTGACACCGTTTGTTGTTCCATGACTTCGTGCAGCACTGATCGCGTCGCATCGCTCATCTTATCGAACTCATCAATGCAACACACACCGCCATCGCTCAGAACCAAAGCACCACTCTCTAGCACCAACTGTTTTGTTTCCGGGTCCCGAGTGACATATGCAGTCAGACCGACGGCCGACGAACCTTTACCGGAAGTATAAATACCACGAGGGGCAATGCGGTGGACGTAACTGAGCATCTGAGACTTCGACGTGGAGGGGTCGCCGCACAGAAGAATATTAATGTCACCGCGATACCTTGGTGAGCCTCCCTTCTCGAAAGTCTTATTCGATCCTCCAAATAACATCAGCAAGATGCCCTTCTTCACATCGTCCTGTTCATAAATACTGGGAGCCAGCGATCGTGACAGCAGCTCGTAGACATCGTCACGGGCTGCAACTTTCTGAATCTCCTCTACATCCTTGTCTGAAATGACCAGTAGCTCCTGCAATCCAGCCTGTTGCTGCTGTTTGTTCTGTTGCTCCTGTGCCACCTGTGCCTCCAGACTCTCCGACTCCGTAACAACTCCCGAGCCCGTGCGTTTGGCGTCCACTTTTTGCACATGAACTATATCAACGTAAGTTTTGAAAAGAGTTTTGAGAGATCTCTGGACAGGATTCACGCGCACCGGTACACTTCTGTAAATTCCTGTGACTTGTACTCGGTCACCGGCTTTGCAGAAATCGACAAGCTCATCATATACGCAAAGAGACACACTGTGCGGCGTCTGGCCATCAGGAATAACATCCGGCGTTTCTTGAAGACGGATCACTTGCTTATCGTTGAACGAACAACGGTTATGGACGAGCTGCATGCTGTTGACGCTCCGACAATTATCGCGCGGACATCTCACCGGCTCAGAGATCGTGCCACGATCTATATCAACGACGATGGTGTGGTTGCATTGTTCACATTTGAAGAAAGCCTGGAACATGTCGGGGATCACAGGGGTGGCACGCAAAACCAAGCCCTTGATTGTCACCAGCTTATCGATATCCGAGGGGTTAAGTTCACGGAGTCCCACTCGGCACTCGAGACCAAATGGCCTGACTCTATAGCTGCGTATCTCAACTTCATCAATTTCCTGGGGATTCACCGGATTGTCGCTGGACACAAGCGTGATCATCATGTCTTTTACAGTTTGATCCATGATGGGGACAATTTCCTGGGGATAGTTGATGAGCTGGTAGTAGAGCTTACGGGTTCGTGGATACGCCAGCAGGTTTCTGGCATCAAGATTGAGATTCGAGGTACCCAGGCGTCGGATCTGGTGGAGCATTTCCATGTATACAAGCTCTTCTCCTTGGCCGGGCGCCACGTCGTCCTGGTCGAGTGCCATCCGGTATTTTGATTTAAAGTTGTTGAGGAAATGCCGAAAAATTTCCTGACTTTCTTGTATGCTCACGTTCGTGCCCCAAATGACCCGGGTAGGAGCACCGCCGGCTTCTGAACTGGGGCCTCCACTCTGGGTCAGGATCTCACGCTCAAAGCCGGCATCACTAGATAGCTCGCCTCTTCTAGAGGGACGATTGGCCCCTCTTTGGTTCATGAAGTCACGGTCGCTGAGAAGCTGACTGGAGAGTGGAGTCCCGGGCGGAGAAGAAGAATAGTTGAGTGGCGACGACTCGAAACGTTGATAGCTCGAGGTAGTGCCGTATGTGTCTCTCATCGTGCTGTCTCTCAGAGTATCATCACCAACATCGCTGGAGAAGTCAGGTCCTGGTAACCGGGCGTGTGAGTCCTCCGCATCCGAGGAGGGTTGAGGTGGTGAAGACATAAACAGAGTTGCTTCTTGCGGTCTGCGGAACGGCGAAGATTCGATTGGAAACGGCGAGGAGCCCGGCGCAGCGGCACCCTGCTGTGTATGAGACCCGCGAAAATCTACACTTTCGTTGTTTGCATCAGGTGTGCGAGGACCCTGTGGTAGCCCGCCTGGACTTGAGGGTGGCTGGGAAGGCGACGACATTTCTCTGGTGATTTGACTCTTGAGAAACTGTTTCCGACGCGATGTATGTGGGACGTGATTAAGGGAAAGGGGTTCTGTATAAAGCGTGCATTCTTAGTCAGAAATTTCGCGAGGCCCGATTTGGGGCCCCAACTGAGAAAGCGCCCGTACCAAGGTCCAGAAGCGATCAATTTTCGCAATTCACGCAGATAACTAGGAAATGTTTTAGATAATTAGAAACTTTCAAAGCCACAATCCCATTGCTGGCTACCGCCCGTGCAGACACATGTCTGCATAGCTCTAATTCGCAATCAATCTGAGGTCAGAAATAAGTTTATAGATAAATCAGGTATTATGGGTAAGATATCATTCCTACGAGAAATCAATGGTCTCCACAAACTCAATGGTTTCACGCTTTGAAGCCTCTTCAACGACAGAAATACCACTGGTGAACGACACAGAGAAACACTTCTCTGCTTCAAGCACAAGCTGTGGTTTGAAGGTTGTGCAAATAAATTGAGCAGGAATCTTGGTAAGATATGCGGCCATGGACTCGCGGAAATTTAAGTCTAGGGCAGCATCCACCTCGTCGAAGACGTAGAACGGCTCAGGGTAAGTCTTTTGGATGGCAAAAATCAAAGCCAGGGCACATAGCGTTTTCTGGCCGCCCGACAATTCCAAAACCCGAGAAGCAGTTCTGGAGAATTTCGCCTGGATATTCAATCCGCGATATGGGAATTCGTGGAGCTCGGCCATATCTTCGAAAATTTCGCATTTCTCGTCGCTCTCTGTCGACAGGGATAGGGTGGCCTGACCATTTCCGGTGAGTTCAGCGAAAATTGCGGCAAAATGAGTTTGAATCTCCGCGAAACTCTTCATGAACGACGAGTGAGTCAATTTATCGCATTCCGCTAGCTTGGATTCGATCTGCACCTTTTCCCGCTCATATGTAGCCTTACGGTCATACAAAGCAGCCTGTTCACTCCGCAAACGGACAGATTCGGCGGCTGCATCTATGGTGACCCCGTAGCTCAGAAGTTTTTCCTGCAAGCTCACAATCTGGTTAGATAGCTCTGTCTCCATTGCACGCATATCTGCTTCCGAGTCAGGCAATTGAGAAGCCTCAGCAGCCAGAAGCGCCTCGCGAGAGCTTTGATGGCTCTGCTGCTCGTGGCGCATATCCTTTAGCAACGACTGCAAATGCATAATTTTCTCCTCTTCTCGTGATATGGCCTTTGAAAGGCGTTTGAGCTGCCGGGAGAGCTTGGCCTGCGACTGGGATGTGGTCTCAACCTGCTCTAAAATTGTGTCGAGCTGTTCGTCGAGCTTCTCGATGTCGAGATTCTCTTTCTCAATTTCCGCCGCGAAAAGCTTGTGCTTCTGGTTCTTCGCGTTGTGCTGCCTTTGCGAGTTAAGGACTGTATTTTTACGGCCAGATTCATGCTTGGCTCCAGCCGCACGGGACCACAGCTGTTCTAGGCGCTTGAGATCTTTTTGCCATCCGTCAACTAGATTTCCGTTGAGCTCTGCGTCAAAAGTAAGCGACGCTTGCTGTCGCTTGAGTGTGTCGAGCTCATTGAGTTCAGATTTCGACAGGCCAGACCTCTTGGCTGGTGAGTTCTTCTGCTTCTCCACGGACTTCAGCTCCCCTTGCAGCTCGGACTTTGTAGAGCTGCTTCGTGACATTTCACGAAGAGTGGAGTCGAGGTCGCGTTTCAGATTGTGCAGCTGGCCTTCCAAAGATGACTGCTCGATGTACAGTGGGCTCAATTTTTTCTCGACTTCACGGGTCACAGCTGACGCTATGTTCAGCTCGTTGTGAAGCCTGTTGATATCTGCCGTTATTTCGCGCAGCTTGGCCAAGGTCTGCTCTTTCTCAATCTCAGCTTCCAGGAAGTCGGACCACGCGGCGCTGACCGCTTGTGCAACCTCGAAAATCTTAGAGCTAGAGCGCCGACCAGATTTGATCGCGCCCTGAACCTGGAACTGGTCGCCAGCAACGGAGATCGTCTCCAGTTTGTAAAGCGAGCAGTGCTCTTTCGCACTGTCGAGCGACTGACAGACTAGGGTATGCCCAAACACGAAGTCAATTGCCGGTTGCACCTCATTCTGATAAGAAGGATCCGACACTTTTACAAATTCACTCAGCAGACCGCTGCGGTTCTCCGGCCAGCAACTGTGCGTATTGGCGTGGGCGGGGGCCGCGTCGATTTCAGACAAGATAACAAACGAAGCGGTACCACCCTTGCGTTTGACGAGCTCGTCAATGATTCGCTGAGATGTCTCGACATTATCGACTACAATGTTCAGAAGCTGCCGGCCTGCGCATTGCTCAGCGGCTCTTATAACGGCAGCATCAACTCTCACCAGCTGGCACAAGGGTCCAAAATACTGTTTGCCAACTTCGAGCTCGAGCTCACGCGCAATTTCGCGAACAGACTGGAGGCCTCGTAGGACATCTGCGGAGACGTTCAAAGATGAGGCACGCTGAAGCCAGTCACTTTCTTTCGCAGATATCTCAAGTTGGACATTGACACGTCGTTCAGTCATTATCAAAAGATTCCGCGACGATTCGAGCGTGTCAATTTCAGCCAAAAGGCTCCCAGCTCCGGTGCTGCTAGCTTCAACTTCTAGCACTCGAACTTCTGTGGTCACACTATCAAGTCGTTTAGTAAGTTCATCGATTTCTGGTTGTAGTTTCAACTTGGTGGAGTCCAGCAACTCAAGAGTCTCTTGAACAACTGCTAACTTTGCCTTCAAGTTCTCGGCACCACGATCGAGCTCTGCATTGCGCTGTTCAGAAGTAACAGGGGACAACTCCGCCTTTAGCTGAAGTGCTCTCAATCGCCGCTGGATGTGCGACGTTTCGGCCGCTTTTTCATCCGCCGCCATAATCTTGCTCTGCAGCTCTTCGATGCGTTCGCTGAGGTCCTCAACGGACAAACTGGACTCGTAGCTGGCACCGTTGTCGTCATTCGAAGCGTCTTCGATAGATTCTTCCAAGTCCACATCCATGGCATCAGTCTCGAGCAGATCATATTCGGAATGCAAAGACTTCAAAATCTCTTCTTTACGAGATTTAAGAGTTTCCAGACTCTGGCGCTTTGAGAGGGCGCGATCTAGATCAGCTTCATGTTCAAGCAACTGCTGCTGCAGCACGTCATACTCGTTTCGCAGAGCTGCGAGCTCCTCTTCAGACGAGCTTAAACGGGCCGAGCCACGCTTGAGCTGCAATCCGCGCGACAGATACTTTGTATCTGCAATTTTGCCCTCCAAGACTTTCACAGCTTCGGCTCGTTTCAAATGAGCTTCGAGGGCTTCCATCGTGCGTTCAATCACATCCAACCGCCTCGAGGTCTGTTCAAGATTCGAAGCGCATTTTTTAAGGTCAGCCACAGAGCGCTTATGGGCCCGGATATAGTCAATCGCACCCGAAACCTCAAGCAACTGGCTGAGGCGCGCGCTTTCGCTCTGGGTTGCAAGCTGTGTTACCTGACCCTGCGGAATGATATAGAACGGGCTGGCGTCAAAGTCAACACCAGCAAGCTGAAATATCGCCGAAATATGCTCGAAGCTGACTTTACGATGTTGTAAATTGTAACCGTCGCTCGTGAGACTCATCCACCGCGTCAGAACAACTTCGTCGTCATCGATCGTCTCAAACTCGCGCTTTGAGTTGTCAAAGTACACAGCAACTACTGCCTCCTTAGATTGCGATCCATTGTGCGAGAAGAATAGCTTTAAGCGGTCCTGGGGCTCGGTAGGAAGCTCTAAGTTTCCTAATGCGAAGCGCAGAGCAGCAAACAAGTTCGATTTGCCACTGCCATTCTTGCCGCAGACAACATTTATTCCCGATGCCAGGTCTGAAATAACCGACTTGGGGCCGTACGTCAGGAAACCAGAGATTTCCACCCGAAGAATCCGCATCGAAAATAAGGTGCTGCAAGTTAATGGGAAACGCGTCGACCCTCGCGTTTATGTTTATATCACATCCAAACTGGGAGTGTGTTCATGTAGTGACTAACCATTTGGTTAGTATTATTCAATTACAGCGGAGGCGTAAAATGGTAATTCCACACCTGCACCGAGCTATGGCCCAAGAAGGTTCATTTTCTGAATCTCGTTCTTATATTTCATCGAAATTAATCTACTGCCGGAGCGAAGGATATACCTTCTTCAAAGCGCCTCAGTGGAGTTATAGCCAGTCGCAGGGGCAGTATATTGTGAGTCTCCTGTTTGAGTGGCTCTGGCGCGCATTTCCCTATACAGAGCGAACAGGGCCTGCCTAAAATTTAGCGGTGGCTTGATTGTATTGAAATCTCCATAAAACATACCACATTGCGATAATATGATTTGTGCTGACCCTAAACCTTGGGTTTTGAGGATCATTGATCTTCAAAGCTTTGGGTCTGAACAAGCCAAAGCACCGTGGCTGGAGCTCCAAAATCTCAAATTTTCGAATGCAGATTTTACAATCTAGATCTATTCGAAAAATACCTCTGATACTAAAAATGTTATTAAAAAGTCCATACGATGTCATTCGAGTGGTTTTGGCGAGTATTTCCCCATGCAGAGCGAACAGGGTCTGCCTCAATGAAATGGTCGCCTGATTAAATTGAAATCTCTATAATATATATCATGTTATGGTAAGATGATTCAAGCAGGCCCCGAACCTCGAGTCTTGAGGATCATTGATTTTTAAAGCTTAAGAAGCCAAAGCACCGTGGCTGGAGCTCTAAAATCTCAAATTTTCGAATGCGGATTTTATAATCTAGATCGATTCGAAAAATGTCTTTGATACTAAAAATGTTATTAAAAAGTCCTTACGATGTCATACGAGTGGTTTTGGCGAGTATTTCCCCATACAGAGCGAACAGGGTCTGCCTCAACGGAATGGTCGCTCGATTAAATTGAAATCACTACAAGATATATCATATTATGGTAAGATGATTCAGGCAGGCCCCGAACCTCGAGTCTTGAGGATCATTGATTTTTAAAGCTTAAGAAGCCAAAGCACCGTGGCTGGAGCTCTAAAATCTCAAATTTTCGAATGCGGATTTTATAATCTAGATCGATTCGAAAAATGTCTTTGATACTAAAAATGTTATTAAAAAGTCCTTACGATGTCATACGAGTGGTTTTGGCGAGTATTTCCCCATACAGAGCGAACAGGGTCTGCCTCAACGGAATGGTCGCTCGATTAAATTGAAATCACTACAAGATATATCATATTATGGTAAGATGATTCAGGCAGGCCCCGAACCTCGAGTCTTGAGGATCATTGATTTTTAAAGCTTAAGAAGCCAAAGCACCGTGGCTGGAGCTCTAAAATCTCAAATTTTCGAATGCGGATTTTATAATCTAGATCGATTCGAAAAATGTCTCCGATACTAAAAATGTTATTAAAAAGTCCATACGATGTGATTCGAGTGGTTTTGGCGAGTATTTCCCCATACAGAGCGAACAGGGTCTGCCTCAACGGAATGGTCGCTCGATCAAATTGAAATCTCTACAAGATATATCATATTATGGTAAGATGATTCAGGCAGGCCCCGAACTTCGAGTCTTGAGGATCATTGATTTTTAAAGCTTTGGGTCTGAACAAGCCAAAGCACCGCCGAAGCTCTGAGATCTCAAATTTTAGAAAGTGGAATTTATTATCTAGATCGTCTTTTTAAATGTGTTTCATACTGAACAACTGATTAAAAAGTCTATATGATTCCGTTTGAGTGACTTTGGCGAACGTTCCACCAGCCTCAAAATACCTGGTCAACTGACGAGAGTTTACTAAGGGTGTACCCTTGCTGTAGAGCATTAAAGGATAGAAGCTCGGGACTATGTTGAGAAAACTTATCCTGCACCTCATTTTTCCCAGCCAAAAGTAACTTTGATACTGTATGAATCACGCGGGTTCTTCTTATTGCAATATTCAATTGATCACGCTCATCAAGACTGAGTTATTTATGATTATTCTCACAACAATTCGGCGTCGATAATATTCGAATTTTCGACGATCATAGACCACGTAACTCAGCTTTTCATTAAATTCACCCTACCTCGATTCATTTTTCATTGATTCAACAAGTCACGTATCCTGATTCCTTCAGCGTCGTGCTCAAACCTCTCATTTAGCACTTTCGCATCGAACACTTGCAAGGGGCTTCGCTGGAGCCATCATATGACGTCATCAATGACTAAATGATACATATGGTATCAACCAGTCGAGAAAAGTATTATATTATATATCACTTTAATTACCGCTCAGAAGTGGATCCGACTTGAGGAACAATATCATCGATAATGTCCTAAATAGCACACTATGAGCCAAGGTAAGGGTCATCTCTACAACAAGCTGGAGTTGTGAGGACGTCTGAGTTTCTGGAAATGGCCAGTTCGGGCGCTAGGGGATCGAAATGTCGAAATTCAGGAGTCTGAAATTTTGGGATCAATTGAATCCAGGAGTCATACGGTATGTATCACGGCGATTCAAATCTCCAACAAGGTCAGGCTCAGCGAATGGCGGCAGGTATTAAATCGTCACAATGCTAGATCTATGATGTTATGAAAAGCTGAAAAGGGGTGGCCTCGAAACGGAAACAAATGTGTGGCTCCGCTCAATTTCGAAGCGATATGTCGGGAAAAGCTCAAGCGCACAGCTCGAGATCTAGAATTCCTGGTTACAAAGTCAGGATCTGTTGATCACATTAGACACCGATGATGGCTTCTTAATCAATACTTTTAAAATAGAGTCCCCATAATTTCGTTTCAGTGGCTTTGTTGAGTTTTCCCGAGCTCAAAAACCTGCTCAATCAACAAATTTGGATTCCCCGTTCAAGAGGCAGCGCTTCGTCATATCATGGTATTTATGAACGGATGCAAGTCGTAGACCTCCAACGTACAATTCAATTTTGGTAAATTATTACTCGAAACTGCGAGCTGTTACCTGCTTAATTTATTTTTTGCATACCGGTAGGCCTGTCCATTCGACCAAAGAATACAGCTGAATCTGCTGCTTGAACCTGTGATTCTGATGATCATTCAGTGTACGACCGTTGTATTAAAACTAACATCAACGCTTTGATCGAAGCGATTCTCCGGTAACGGATTGATGAATTCGAATTGTAAATCTTAGATATCAAGCCAGAGAGCATCAAGCCGTTCTCGTCTGACGCTTTGAACTTGAGAGTTCGATACTTGAGCTACAAAGCAAATAAGACCAGACGCTACAGCCCCCAGGGCTACGTGATGCTGCTATGCCCTTGGCAGTAATCTGATTGGGCACATACCATAGCTATACTTTTTCACCGAGAAATATCAGACTTCCTAAAAAAAGCGCTTGGTAACTTCATCCGTGTCCTTGAGAATTCATTCGGCAATGCTAGATAGCCAGGGAACCCGTTCGTTTAACCAAGTCGCCATCAATCCGGTGAAACATTTATGTTCGCGGACAGGAAGTTTCCCCATGATATGCCAATGTATTGTGCCGAGGTACATACTTGTCTGAGCTCAGGGGTGCTCACAGAACCAGTGGATCCATCTACTAGATCGTGTCGAGTTGTTGGTTCCGAATCGCCCATGGCCACTCGACTACTCGCATCTTAGAATTATACTTTTTCTGAAGTATCTATGGTGTACAGTGACAGAAAAAACTGTTCTCGGCATAACTTATTGGGCTTTTCCGCTTTCGATGGCTTCACGTTGGCTCTCATCTGCATAACGCAAACCACAGTATGTGCAGGCGTGGGAACCGGGCTTCTCGACCGAAATAAAGATCTTGGGATGGCCCTGAACGCCGCCTCTGAGAGCGTCGTAGTTTCCGTCGCACACAGCCGAGCCATGGACATAGCGAATAGGCTGTTGCGCGATCAAGTCGATGGCTGCGTAAGGCCGGGGCTGTGTGGAGAGATCTTTGCCATCAAAACGAGGCCCAGACATCGCATCGGCGCGCGGTCGCTGCGAAGGAGCCCAGGTTTCGGTGCGATTGGGTGCCTGCTGCTTTTTGATCTCAGTCTGGTCCTGGCCCTCATAAACGTGCTCCGGGACAGGCTGAGTCTCGGCTACGGTCAGTTTGGTACGCTTAAAAGCCATGGGACCAAGCCTAGATGTGGCAGGGAAGGTCTTAGCGGCTTTCAAGGCCGGCCGAAGAAGGTTCATAGCAGACATTCGTATTTGTCAAGGCAAACAGTCGAGCCCTTACTGGTCTGACGCATCTGGGAAATGTAAGAACCTTAGTAAGCGCGATAGCCTGTCTCCCGGGCACCGTTTCTCCCGTTACCAGTGTTGTATTGAGTAAGGCTCAAGAACCAGCGTTCCTAGGAAAGCTGCCCAACTTGAAGCTCACAGCCTGTAACCTTCGATCGATTCGACCGAGAAAAAAAATTAGAATGTCGAATGCTGAAGCTGAGGCGCGAGCAAGAAGAATGGCTAGAATTAGAGCTCAAGGCTCTGACAGGCTGCAGAAAATCACAGGCAACGCCGGTATGACGCATATGTCCGATGCTATCAATAAATCGAGCTCTCCGTCAAACCTAACAACGAGTTCTAGCGTGGAAGATGATCCTCCGGATGCAATCCCTGATCCCCTGAGCTTCGGATTGCTCTCTCAATCGCAAACTGAAGCCTCTGGAACCGCCGCTATGTCGGCAGATATTTGGCCACCGCCTGGAATCCAGTTGCCGGAGGAGTTCATCAAGGATCCGCTTTTTCAAATGCTCCAGCAGATGCAATCTAATCCTGGAACGGGCTCTGGTGATGGTAGCTCGCATATGTTTGGCAACTTGGCTTCAACACTTGATGAGACATCAGGCCGTACGGAAGCGGATCGGCCCAAAATCCATAATGAACACAGTGAAAGACGAAGCAACTGGTTTTTTCTACTTCGATTGATTACCATGAGCATGCTTGGCTTGTACCTGACTTTCAATGCGTACCACATGGCCTTGCTTTTTATTACTTTCGAAGTCGCTGTCTGTAGCTTCGGTTCTTCTTTGAGGATTGCTCGTCCCCCGTCGTTCCTCACCCAATTTCTCGTGTACCTACCACCTGGTTCCCAGGGCAAGATTGTTATGGCGTTGAAGTATATCCAGCTTTTCAAAACCATATATACTGACATGTGCATAGTATTGTTCTTCTATGGTGCATTCAGTACAGACAATACAGTTTTCGAGAGACTCAAGTTCTGAACGCAGGTGTTAATTTTGTAGTTAAAAGAGAAATTGTCAAAAATTCAATAGTATTTAAAATTCAAGGTTGCTGCCACAGAACGCAATTCTCGAAAATATACTTGGTACGCTCCGATTTTTCAAAGAAGTAGCGCCGAACGAGCTTACGCTGTACGGGGGGCTGACGGACGAGAGAATTTTGAGACCAGAGGTCCTAGGACAAAAAATTCAGTAGCGAATTTTGAGATAAGGCGCATATATATGGGACCTAAAAATTTTCAAAAAAAAAGTCCGAGTGGCAGGAGACCTTAGAGCGGGAGACCACACGAAAGGGGACCAGAGGATCGAAGACCACACAGCTAGGGACCACACAGTGGCACTGCACCGAGAAGACCAGAGGATCAGAGACCACACATAAACTTTAGAGACCAACACTCCGGATGTCAGGGACCTCAGGAGGAGGACTTCATACAAGAGTCTCGAATCTAGGGACTGGGGAGTAGGAACTTCTGAGATCGCTGTACGACACAATTTGTAGTAATACTTTCTTGAAGACAACCGTAGCAAGAGGACTGGTAGAAAGCGACTGGTGGAAAGGGACTTTAGAAACGGGACTTCAGAAACGGGACTCGGGAGATGAGACTTGAAAACGGGACTTCAGAAATGAGACTCAGGAAATGAGACTCAGGGAGTGAGGCTCAGAAACGGGACTCCAGAAACGGGACTCAGGATGTGAGACTCAGAAAATCAGCCTCGAGACTTGGGACTAGGGACGGGGCCCGGAAGGTGGCCCGCGAGATAAGACACTGAAGGTATGAAAACTAAGATAAATGACCTTAAACAAGAGACATAATTGTGATTGTGAGCTTTAAAATAAGAGATCCAGAATGAAAGGCGTTTGAAAAAATGGAGTCATGAGACCGAGCGAAGAGACTGGCAGGAAAGTCCGAGAGAAGGGTCATAGAGAAAGGCCTAAAATCAACGCTTTAATAGCCGATTGTGTTTTATGAGTGCCGCAAAAACATGTAACTTCAAGCAAGTGGATTTCAGGTTGTTAGCGTGAATCAGAATTCGCATATCATAGGACGCGCAGCAGCCGATTTAATAGAAGCACAAATTCAGCCCATGAACTATGTATCGATCCAATTTACAGCGCTTTCCCGAGTATCAGACACCAAAACCTGGTACCAAAAAACTGTTAGTCCTCGTACTCTCAAAACTAGCTATCCCTAAAATCAGCTCTGAGCCACAGGTTTAAATTTGGTGACAGGTGGGCTAAGACCCATTTGTATTACCCATCACACCACGAAGAAATTTGTCGTGAGTTGACTGAATTTCAGCCTCGACCAACTTTACACCCTAGTGCGCTTTGATATCATTTAGTAAAAAAGGTTCGGGTAAGAGATAGGTGCAAAAAATGGTGTCAGATCAAGCTGTGCATTTGCACGCCACTATGCGCGAAACGCCCGACCATTACTTCGAGCAGCATGAACTAGAAGCAATTCTGCCGAGCGAAGACAAGGCAAAATTGATTGATTTTATTCAGGAGCTTTTGAATGTGCAGCTTATAAAGCTTGCTCAAGGAGAAGACGAGAAACTGTTCTATCAAGCAATTTCTCAGGATGAGGCTACCAAGATTCAGGGTATGTCTCGAGACGAGGCTATGATCTACGGGCATATAGAGGGTTCTGGGCGTGAAGGAATCTGGACTAAGACCATCAAAATGAAGACAAACTTGCATCAGCATGTGGTGACTCGCTGTCTCAAATCATTGGAGAACCAGCGATACATCAAAGCCGTCAAGTCTGTCAAGTTCCCCACGAGAAAAATTTATATGCTCTATCACCTGCAGCCGAGTATTGAAGTCACGGGTGGACCTTGGTTCACTGATAGTGAGCTTGACAGTGAGTTCATCAACCTGCTGTTGCGGCTGGTATGGAAATTTGTGACTTCAAAATCATACCCAGGCGCTCTGCAGGCAGCCACAGAACAGGCATCTTTGCATCCTGACTATGGTCAATATCCTTCGCTTGACGACATCCATGAGTTTGTCACCGAGTCGGGTGTTTCAACAATTGAGCTATCCGTATCAGATATTCGCAGCCTTTGCGATGTACTGATATTCGATGATAAGTTTGAGTGTACCAAAGAGGGCAGATACAAGGCAACATGGTCATCCGTTCTGGCGGAGCATGGAATCGACATCGGCCGGGGACTTGACGGACTTTTGAGCCTTCCCGAAATCGAGATCTAATCTTGTTATTGATCTAACTTTTGTTGTCAATTTAACTAGGTACTTAATTATTTATTTGCATCGGTAGTTGTGCCCCTGGACTGTCTGGATCATGACAGGATTGTGCTGCCTCAAGCCTGGAAATTCAAGAGTTAGGTACATGATAATAGCGACTAAATCTTTGAGGATGTAGGCTGAAATTGAACGCCCTTAATTTCGCACTCGAGCTGCTGATCTATATCTCTATCTCTCAAAGAGCTGGCCTCGAGCTGCTGACCATATGTTCGCTCTGCTGCTGGCAGTAGTGATGGCTGCCGTTTCGGCGGCTGCTGGAATTTTACCGCTTCATGCAAATCTCCAGGCTATAAAGTTTGACTGTTTTGCGACAGGTGTGATGATTGCAGCAGCTTTCTTGATAATTCTTCCTGAAGGTTTCGAGCAATTGAGCGAATCAAGCTCGGAATCGGCGTATAGCTGGGCAGGGTACCCAGTTTTAGCGGGATACGCTGCAATGCAAGGCATTGAGTTGGTCACACATCACAAGAATATTGATTTCATGTCGATAAAAAGCTTCGGATTGATCATTCATTCGGCAGCGGATGGAATAGCCCTGGGAAGCTCTGCTGTGGCCGCCCAGAACGGAAGCAGCTCAACTAAAGTCTCAACACTAGTAGTGTTTTTCTCAATCCTGCTGCACAAAGCCCCGGTAGCTTTAAGTTTGAGTGGCTCGCTTCTAGCTGAGTACGGGTCGTTGTACAAAGTACAACGTGATGTGATCATATTTGCATTGAGCACACCTGTTTCTACGCTGATCACCTATTTTCTCGTGAAAAGCATCGTGGGATCCGATGGGAGCGGAGTTGGCGCCGCAATTGCGCTTCTGATCTCAGGTGGAAGCTTTCTCTATGTAGCAATCAAAATGAGGCCATCGCTAGAGTCAAAGAAGGATTATACTCTGCTAGGTGCCGGTACTGTTCTGCCCGTTCTGGCTACGCTACTGCCAGGATCCTAACCTAGACAGTCGCAAAGTTTATACCAATAATTCTCAATAAATAATAAATTTTGTGGCCGGCGAGAGCGAACTAGCAACAAAATTCAACGACGATTTGTGTGCACCGGTTTTTTGTTGCGTTTGCGATCCAGTAAAGCATTGCGCCTATCAAGCAGCGTAGATTTGGCCGGGGCATTTGTCTTCTTGACTACTTTGTTCACTCTCACAGAGAACCCATCCTTCTCTAGATCGAACTTTTTGGCTCTCTTCTCAAGCGAGATTTTCAATGGCTGTTTCTTCATGGGCATCTCATCCGAGGAATCGCTTTTCTCTTGAGCGTCTTCAGCTTGCTGGCTTTTCAATAACTCGCTCAGAAGCTGTCTACGAGTCGACGTCTGTTCTTGCAGTTTGACAGTTCTTGAGCGGCGCTGCTCCTTTGCCTTTTGTGCCGCCCTAAGCTCTAGGTTTCTTTGAGTGCGCTCAAATTCCTGGATCGCCTGCGCACTAGCTTGGAATCCCTCTTCCTCAGGAGCAGAGTCACTGTCGCTTTCGTACGAAGCTAGATCTTGTTTCCGGTCCTTCATTAACTATTTTGATGTTTTGGAAGTAAGTCAGGCAGCGGTCACAAAATTCCAACAGAAATGAAAATCCCACCAAAGGATAACATTATAGACATAGAACACCCAACCACAGTATCGTATTCCCTAATTCTGGCACGCCTCGTATAGAAACGCGTTCTCTCGAGAAACGCTATTTGTATCATCTTGAAAGAGTTTGATGGATTCAGAGGACGAATTCGATCCTCAATCGATACGGCTTGCACTCAAAAAATCGCAGGAAACCTCAATTCCATCGGTGGACAAGCCAGTCTTCGCCCCAGCATCTGAATTCTTGCCCCCGGCGAAACTAATTGAAATCGAGGAGAAGCCTGGTATACTCGATACAGATAGTGAGGATGACTTTATTCTAACATTCGGTCGAGAAAAATCAGTTTCAGCTGGAAGTGATCCGGGGCTTGGAAGCGGAAGCCAGCGATCCGGGGACTTAGGACGAAGACCAATTCAACACACATTCGAGGGGCAAACGCCAAGAAAGAACCAAAGTTTCATCAACTCAGAACCTTCTGCATATTTAGGGCTATCATCGAGTTCTGGCCATGAACTTTCTCAGCTGTCCTCACAAACAATACATGTGCTACCCCAACTCGACATAGAATCTCAATCTTCGCTTCTGGAGGATGAAAGTGAGACCAATCCGCACACCTTTGATTTTTCAGCTCTCAAAAAATGGGTTTATCCTATTAGTTTCCCAGTGAGGGAATATCAACGCACAATCTGCCGAAGAGCGTTGAAGCAGAACCTCATTTGCGCTTTGCCAACCGGCCTAGGTAAGACTTTTATTGCTAGCGTGGTGATGCTCAATTTCTATCGCTGGACAAAAGATAGCCAGGTCGTTTTTGTGGCTCCAACTCGCCCCCTTGTCTCCCAACAAGTTGAATCATTTCTGCAAATAACGGGAATCAGCGTCAAAGAAACTTGTGCCCTCCTACTCGATTTAGTGAAGCTGAAAGACCGCCGAGAATTCTGGAAGACTAAACGTGTCTTTTTTTCTACTCCTCAAACGGTTGAAAACGATATCATGAAAGGGCACTGTGATCCCAAGCGAATTGTTTGCTTGGTTGTTGACGAGGCGCACAGAGCCACAGGTAACTACGCATATGCCACTCTTGTCAAAAGGATTAGTGCCGAGAATAATAAATTCAGGATTGTGGCTTTGACTGCAACTCCGTCTGGTAAGCTTGAGGGTGTTCAAGAGGTTGTGGACAATTTGAAAATATCGAGAACGGAAATCCGAACTGAAGACAGCTTGGACATTCGGCAATATGTCCACAAACGCAACATTAAGAAAATCGTTACGAAGTTTTCAGACGATCAGGATCAGCTCCTGCAGCTGGCGAGTGCCACGGTCGTTGATCACGTCAAATCGCTATTCGAAAAGCAGATAATCTACGTGAATGATCCACTCAAACTCAGTAATTTCCAACTTCTGGATGCAATCAAAAAACTGATGCAGAATCCTGCGACCCGCGCTAATCCCAGAATGATGGCCAATACGGCTGTAATCAAGATCACAATGCGAGTTGTCTACGCGATTCAGCTGTTGAAAGTTCACGGTATCTACCCATTTTATGTGCGCATGTTGGATATTGCAGAAGATTTCAAAGCGAAGGGAAATAAAGCTGGACAGATGCTCACCAAATTGGTCAGATCTACAGCATTCAAAGAGGTGATGGCACATTGCGAGAGGCTTATTTTCATGTGCGGACCTCAGAGCCAGCGGTTACCTGATTTCGTTGGGCACCCTAAATTAAAACATCTTGTTGAGCTGGTGACTGACTTTTTCAAGACATATGGCACCCAGTCGCGAGCTATTATATTCGATGAGTTTCGAGACTCTGCGGCAGAAATCATCTGGACGATCAAGCACCAATGCCCCTCGTTTGTTGAGCCTCACTTGTTTGTTGGGCAGCAGACCAAAGGAAACGGTATCAAAGGGATGTCGCAAAAGCAGCAACAGGAGATAATAACGCAATTCAAGTCGGGCAGCATAAATGTTCTCGTGGCTACTTCGATTGCAGAAGAAGGCCTGGATATCGGACAGGTCGACCTAATCATATGTTATGATCAATCTCAGAGTCCTATTCGTCTGATCCAAAGAATGGGCCGCACTGGCAGACAACGGAATGGCAACTGCTACATGCTTATGACCGAAAAGGAGCAGGAAAAAATGCGCAGCGCTCAAGCTGGCCATAAGTTCATCGGAGAAAGGCTCCATAATAACGATATTTATGCCCATATCGAGTATCATCCCGATGTTCACATCCTTCCGCCTGACCTGAGTATAGCTTATGCTGAGGAGGTGCCTGAAATACCCCCTGAAAATGAAGAAGCAATTGCTTCTGGTGATGTACTCCAGAGCATGAAGTTTATCGCTCACAAATCACCCTTGAAAGGACAAAAGCGCAACGCTCCTACTAACAGTAGCAGCGATCAGGCCAAAAAATGTAGGCAAACTAAAATTCCCCTGGCTGGATTCGTTCCAGCATCTGAATTGATGCAAACCGAGAAAAGTTCGTCATCTGGCGACTGGTAGAGGGGAGGCTCGGATTAACTATTTAACTCCATATTTAAATCAAATCATTGGTTTTGATGTTATTTTTCCTAAATGTGCCAGAAGTCCAGCCCTGAGCATTCGGGCGCGACCCTGGCACAAGACCGCCTGCACTTACCCGGACGGGCAAAGCCTGGGAGTGTGTGGTCCTGGCCTATATAAGCGCGGCTTTGACTTGAAATCTTGTCATCCTTATGCAAGGGCATTACGCAGATCAGTGAGGATTCGTCCGAGATTGTGTTTTTGCTGGTTGAAAATTCAACCCTGACTTCTTCTGCAGGCAGCTTTTATGCTCGCAGGGAATATTTGGAACTTATGGTGCCTTTCGGCGTCTGCCAGTCATTGCCCATGGGCATGTGCAATCATCGGCAGGTCTGCAAAGTAAAGTTAATTCCAAGCTTAGCAAAACTATATCATTCGAACTCTATACATATCCGCAGTGATCACGCAATCGGAGAAGTCTCGCTACAAGCATAAAGCTGAGCGGTGCGAGCAATCTAAAGTTTGATTACACTAAGTAGAGATGCTACGACAGACAGAGTGGAAAAAGCTCCCATAAAATGCCGCAATTCTTAGACAAAGCGAGCGTTTCACGCTACCATTTCACGTGTACCTGGTGTTTCGAATTTTATGCTGCCTGTTTCAGGAAATAGGAATTTGTACTTATCCCTCACCGAACTTGGTAGTCTCTAGCACTCGAGTGGGCACTTGTGTGCATAACAGACTTCCAACGTAAAAGCACTTTTGAACAAGCACGCGAGACTGCTGCTGACTATTTTTGCTACTCTTTGAAATCTAGATGCCACTCTTGAAACTATGACGCAGGGGCCACGAGAAAAGGGCAGCCGACATGTGGACCCAGCCACCGATATGAGCGCGTTTTAGAATCTATGTCGTATGCACTATTTTCGCCGAAATTATTGTGGTGGCCGAAACTAAGTTTTCCTTTGAGTTTCATGGACAGCCTTCAAGTGGTTCTTGTAATGCCTGATTTGTAGAATTACTCTTTATATTGTGAGACAACAGCCGAAAACTTCCTTGTTTCGGCAGCGCGGCCCTAACCTCATAACACTGCAGGATTCTTTAACGTCGAGCCCCACAAACGTTCCGGCAGCCTAGGGTTCAGCTTCTTTGACCCTTGCTAGCTTTTTTTTTTCCAGTATTTTATCATCTGCTCAGTCCAGGTATTCTGTGATATCCGGTATTTTCGATTCTATGAGCTCATCGCTCCGTGATCGCTACATGCGTCTTGGACGGCGTGTCTCAAGTCAAACCTGGCGCGAAGTGGGACCGTAATTCAGGTAGAGAGATAAGTGCACCGGCCAGACCTGCAAGTGGAGGATCTAGAATAAAAAGCCCATCATGATCTATCCTAATTAACAAACAAGGAAATAGCTAGTAGCCAATCAGCAATAAAGCTTGTTCTGACGCCCTAAGCCCAGCGCAGACTTGTCCAAAACCAGCCTGGATGGTAAGTGAGTCCCTGCTTGCTCTTGCACGGGGCCGATGTCTCAGTGAATGTTATTTTAAGGTAGCAGTGCCCTGCAACGCACACAAGTGCAGATTCTAGGGATTACTTAAGAGTCAATAACTACTGAAAAGAATGTCTATTGGTAGAGAATGTTTCGGTGGTGAGTCCGATCTTGAGACTATTTGGGTTTAGGTCAACTATCAACGAACTGGTTGGTACCCAGTGAACCGGCCAGTCAAGTATTTAGCAGGTGGTTCCACCAACCATTATTTCTGAAGTATAGTCATTACGCCCTCAGGACCAAAATGGTTCGAAATCATCATCATCACCACCACAGAAATCGTGCTTCGTTCTACTAAATTTTAATCGGAGCGGAAGCCACGAGCCGCTGCATCTGAAGTTCGCGTGTGTCGGCCACAGATTCACGCATCGTGTTAACCCTAGCCCTTGCACCCACCTTCTACCCCCCCTCCCCCCGCCCACTAACCTCTGGCCTGAAGTCCCGCAGCTTGTTGTTCTCAACTTCGCTAGGAATCTGAAGTCGTAAAAGCAGGCCCGCACATTTGCCGTCAATAAAGTTTGGTTGCAAACTTTAGCTGTTGTCAGTCCCTAGGTACTATAAAGAGCGTTCTCCAGTTTTTGCTGGCCTATCTTGCCTCCGCTTGCCGTAGAGACCTCCCTCCTTTGATCGCACTTATTCGTGAGGTCCCGCGATATTCTTCCGACGTTTGAAGAAACCGCTTGTTTGCAACTCCGCAATTCAACCTCGAGCACCAGTCAGAAATATTCGAACTGGTCTGTATTTGCGTTCAAGAGTAGCCTCGAGTAGGAACCGCCAAATTAACCGTGATGGCTCTCAGAGCAGGACCAGACGCACTGCCCGCGAATGGATTGATGGAGCACAACGCCGCTAATAGACATGAAGGTCGTCAAGGTGCACTGATGAAAGCACGAGCCGCCCTGGGTGCTGCGAAGCCGGTTCGAAGCGGCTGGGTTCAAATAAAGGAAGACGGTGCAATGAAGTTTATATGGACTAAAAAATATCTGGTGCTTCAGGACTCGACGTTGTTTTTCAATCGTAGTGAGGCTGTGTCCTCTTCATCGCTGGTGGTGCCGTTGAACACAGTGACCAGCATTTCGCGCAGTGACGCCAAACCAAACTGTTTCGAGATCATCCGCAACTCCAGCTTCAAAAGCATGTTCGTTGCCTGCAAGAGCGATACTGAGTGTTACGCCTGGATTGACGATATCTACTCGAAGGTGCCCTCCACGGCCGTGAGTGGACCCACAAACTTCCAACACCACGTCCATGTCGGTTTGGCTGATAACGGCGAGTTCACAGGTCTGCCGGCTGAATGGGCGCGGATGCTCAAGATGTCTGCGATCACAACCGAGGATTTCAACAACAATCCCGAGGCTGTCGTCGAGGTGCTTAATTTCTACCAGAAAAATATGAACGCTGACGCCATGGAGTACAACGATCCCGGTCTGTCTAACCACACAACTTCGGCCCCGGGAGCTGCGCAGATGATGGGCCAGCAGGCTCATGCTCATTCGAAACAGCTCTCCGCCGGAAGCAGTCAGACTAGTCTTGCGTCGCAGATGCACAACTGGGCTATCGAGCCCGACTCTTTCACAAAAACCCGGCCGGCCCCTCCGCCCCCTCCCCCGGCGGCCTCTTCCTCCGGGCTCAACTCGCTAGGCATGCAGCCCAACACATCCTCGTCGTCATTGGTGTCTACCGGCTCGACTTCGCAAGGTAATTTGTCGGCCGCAGGCCCGCAGCCCACGTTCCAGCCGTCGAGACGCGCGCCGCCGCCGCCAGTCAACATCCCGCCAATTGCGAAACTTGATGGCCTCAATATCAAGCCCAAGGCCCCCACTCCGACTGGCCAGCACACGCCGGTCCAGAGCCCCGGCTCTGGTGCCAACTCATACGGCCAGCCGCAGTCCTACAACGCCCCGACGCAGCCCTTGACTGCCCCGAATAGCGCTACGCACTACAGCCCTGAAAAGCCGCAGACGAAACTTTTCTCCCACGATCGACCGGTCTCTGTTCCCAAGCCTACGGCACACTCTCGCAGCGACTCTGGTTCGGCCTCGACCTCGGCCCCGGCCCCGGCCTTGGCTCCTTATCCTACTGCCAACTCGCCGCAGGCCCAGCAGCGGTACGCAGCTCCCCGCTATCCGCGGCCTCAGCAGCAGCAACAGAGTCAGATTGGGTCTTCGCCGCCGCTGCAGCAGCAACAAACGTACGCACAGCCGAAGCCACGGGTGCCCAAACCTCCGACTCATGCCCAGCCGCCGCAGAATCAATTCCAGAGCCAGCAGCGCCATGAAATGCCGCGCCAGCAGCCGTCTCAACAGCCGCAACAGCCGCAACAGCAACAGCATCCGCATCCGAATCAGCCTCAGCCTCAGCCTGCCAAGCATGTATATCAGCAGCCCCAGACGCGCCAAGTGTACCCAAAACCGCAGAGCCGGCCAAACCAGGCTCCGGCCCAAGGCTCCGGCCCTAATTCGGGACAGACCTCTGGCCCTGCGGCAGCCGCCGCTACTGCAGCCGCCGCTGCTGCTCTCGAAGGAAGCCATAAACAAGCACAAACTCCTGAGAAACGCATTTCTACAATGACAGAGGCACAGATACTACAGAAGCTGCGCCAAGCAGTGTCCCCTGAAAACCCCACAGCGCTCTACCAGAAGCTCAAGAAAGTTGGCCAGGGAGCGAGCGGCATGGTGTTTGTAGCGCGGCCGCTGGTGCCGGCCATGGTCAAATCGCACCCGCAGGTAGCCATCAAGCAGATTGATCTGGGCCACCAGCCGCGCAAGGAACTGATTGTGAACGAAATCACAGTCATGCGCGAGTCACAGCACCCGAACATCGTGAACTTTTTGGACGCCTATCTCCGGGGCAGCAACGATTTGTGGGTAGTGATGGAGTACATGGAAGGCGGCCCGCTCACAGATATTATCGAGAACAATAACATGTCCGAACAGCAGATTGCCACGATCTGCCACGAGACGTGCAAGGGTCTCCAGCACCTGCACCGCAAGTCGATCATTCACCGCGACATCAAGTCAGACAACATGCTGCTCGACTCGCACGGCCATGTCAAGATCACCGATTTTGGCTTCTGCGCAAAACTAACCGACCAGAAGAACAAGCGCGCCACAATGGTCGGCACGCCGTACTGGATGGCGCCGGAGGTTGTCAAGCAGAAGGAGTACGGCGCGAAAGTCGACGTCTGGTCGCTGGGTATCATGGCAATTGAGATGATCGAGACCGAGCCGCCGTATCTCAACGAGGAGCCCCTGAAAGCATTGTATCTGATTGCGACAAACGGCACGCCGAAACTGAAGAACCCGGATGCCTTGAGCAAGTCCCTTAAAAAATTCCTGAGCGTATGTCTCTGTGTGGACGTGAACTACCGCGCTAGCACTGACGATCTTTTGCATCACGAGTTCCTGGCCGAGGGCTGCGATATCAGCTGTCTGCCTCCGCTTTTGAACTATCGCCGCAAGAATTGATACGGCCTGTGCCTGGCAATATATGGCCACTGCATTTTTATAAAACCGTAATTGCATTTTTTATTATGAATTGAGAGAAGCTTACACGAACTATAGTCAAAGCTGAAGGTCAGGCGCCAGAGGAACTAGGTTGATCGGCGTCTGAGCAGGATGAGTCCACACCAAAGTGAGGATGTGCTCGACATCAACGGTCGAGCTGATGTTGGAGTAATCGTAAACCCGTTTAACGTACGCATGCAGGTGCTTGAAGTCGGAGATACGATACTTCAGCAGTCTGGCCCTCGGAGCACTCGCCAAATCGTAGCGGATCAGCGAAACAAACCACCAAATGTCGACATGCGAGAACTCCGAGCCGAGCGCGAAACGGTCCTTCTGCTCGCTGAAAAACTTATCCAGCTTTGCCAGATAGTCGTAAACTTCCTGGCTGGCCTTCAAATAGTCTTCCTGAGAAAGGGAGGTGAGCCGGTACAACTTGAACCCCAGCTGCGAGAAAAACTCACCGTTGAGTTCGCTAGCTTTGTCTTTCTGAGATGCGGGGAACAGATCCGGGGTAGCGCCAATCTCAGGGAACTCGGAGAAGGCATCGTTCAGGAACTCAACAATCTCAGAGCTTTCGTTGCTAACCGCTGTGTTGGTTTTCTTGTCCCACAACAATGGCACAGTGACCCGGCCAGTGTATTTGGGGTCCGCCTTCACGTAGAGCTCGCTGAGGTACGACGCATCGTACAGCGGATCTTTATCGGTTCTTGGCAAGCTGGTGTCGAACGCCCAACCCTTGTCGGTCATTTTAGGGCTGACATTGATAACCTGAATATATTCCTCGAGTTTCTTCACGGCAATCGCAATAGTCACGCGGTGGGCAAACGGGCAGCCCGTCGAGATATACACCAGGTACCGGCCCTTTTCGGCCTTGAAGCCCTGCTTATTTTCGGGGCCATTGCTGCCATCCTTGGTGATCCAGTGACGAATACCTGGTCCGCCTACTGAAGAATTGTCATCCCACACGCCATCAACTAATTGACCCATAATTTCAAAGTGCTTTGATGGTTGACTTCTGGGTGGCTGATCCGTTTATATAATGGATCTGGATATGCGTAAGGCGTCATGCCTTATCATGCCTTATGATACAGTCCGATCGTGCTACTAGTGGGCAACACATATCTTGCGGATACGACTCATAGAAATGAGAAAGAATAGTTTCTATTAATAAATACATACTAAGTCGCTTAAAGCGGGTTGGTGATAGTGAGCTTGAGCTCTTTAGTCTCGGGGTCGAAAGACTTGACCTGGATGTGGGTGAGATCAGGAATAACAATGTCAGCGCCGGCAGCTTTGACTTTCTCAGCACCGTAGGTAGTGGCCATGCCAATAACCATGGCACCAGCGTCCTTACCAGCCTTAATGCCAGCAGGGGCGTCCTCGAAAACGAGGAAGTGCTTAAGAAGGTCAAGGTCCTTGTGGCCCTTGAGGTAGCCCTCGGGGTGAGGCTTGCCCTCCTTAATGAGCTCGGCAGTGACAAACACCTCAGGAGGAGTGATCTCGAGGAAATCCTGCAGCCACGAAGTGGCCATCACAGTGGTACCCGAAGTGACAATGCCCCACTGGCTGCGGGGCAGCTCACCAAGGAATTTGTGAACGCCAGGAACAGGCTTAGCGATGTGTTTCCAGCGCTGGGGAATGGTGGCCTCAAGCTTGGCAGACATCTCCTTGGTAGCGTACTCAGGCTTCCACATTTTGAGTAAATCGAAAGTGCGGCGGCCGTGAGAAGTGCGAAGCAGCTCTTCGGCATCAATGTCGTGCTGCGCACCGAAATCGCGCCAGAATGCCTCAACACAGTCAGTGGAAAGCATCAAAGTGCCATCAAGGTCGAAGAGACAGCCAGAGGTGGTGATCTCAATGGAGTTGTTGGAAGGATTGGAAACGACTGCGGACATATTGGATTGCGATTGGGGAGAACGATTGAATTTGAGACTGGCTAATTGTGGATGTCTACGTACCCTTATATAGTAAATTTGTCGGTCATATGTGTTCAGCATTTTCCAACGCACATACGTATGAAATATGCAGGGTTGCTTGTCAACAACTCAAAAGCTCCTAATGACGTCATTTTTCCTGGGCTAGGTCCCCGTGACTAAGAGTTTACGTCTCGATATACGTAGATTGGTCGATATTTTCCATGTTATGCATCTATTTTCTGCGGTTATTTTTACATTGCTCTTCAGCCGTGCAACACTCGGCCCGCTGGACCTGCGTTCCTGATCGATTGGGCTCGACAGATCTGACATTAAGCGAGCCGCAATGGAATAAGCATTCTAGCACGACGATGTAGTGAGGTCAGGTAAGGAAAAAGCGTTCTGAAACTGGTATACGCTTTTGAAACATTGAACCAATTTTACCTCTATCTGAACGGAGAAAATTAGCGAACTCTGGGCACGTGATGCGCGAAGCGGACCCAGCCGTTGATAATAAGGGTTCTGCGGTGCCGACGTAAAAAGGAAAAACTGGTGGGTCTGCTTATGACGTCATAAGCCGCTCGTCGGTCGGTGTGCGGCAATCGAGACTGGAACTAGTGGAAGGACTACAAAACGTCTTATTGTAAGTGCTTCCTAAGTATATTCTCACGTATTTGCAATTTTGTTAGCTTCAGTTTCCTTATTTACATCCCAAATTACGACAAACTTCGCCCTCAATGGCGGCCAGGGTGGATATGCACGTTTCTTGCATCTGTGCAAAGTTCGCTGTCCTTCATAGAACACATGTGAAGGCCAGGGGTTCAGAGTAGATCTGCGTACCAAAAAAATACACAGAATCATTTGAAAGTCTTGAAGTATGCAGAAGTACGTAAAACTTCCAGTATTGTAGTCTTTTTTTGCTGAAATATTGAATTGAACAGAACCGGCAATTAGCAGTGCTCTCCTGCCTCAATTGAGGCCTGCTTATGCGGACTTTTTCCAGGACACCCTAGACCTTTGATCCTGCGTGCAGCGTTCATATCAGAGCGATTGCACGGGCGAACTTGGATAGGGGTTACCTTATCTCTTCAACTCTAAAATTACGGTCCTCAAACGCAGTAATCATCCGTGCGCAGGTTTCATTTAATTGCACGTCTCGCAAATGACGTCTATCAATCCGAAATAACATTGCACCAAACATTGGATCAGTTACAATTTCCCAAATTCAAATAATGAGCTCCAATTGCTAGACCAATCAGTTTCTGAGACGCATTCCGTTACCCGCGCTAATTTGCCGGTAATTTTTACAATATAGCAACCTAAACATATAATTGTATGGTTTGCAGCCGTGTCGTAAGGTTTTACCATTTTAGTAGAGCCATCCTAACATTGATTTATGAGCATCCGCCTTGACTAAGCGACCCGAGGGCTCTCAGAGCTTGCAAACTCCAATGCTAACGGCCTGGCAAAAATCAGGATTCAGGTTGCCCTTGGCTCAAGTCAGCCAGAGGCTCTCGCCGCAAAGGTTTTTGAGCAACTATTACAATAATTCTGCGCGTAATGAGAACCCGGAGCTTGTGCTTCACTGTCTTTTCACCAACAACAACACGATCCTGACACTCTCCGAGCGTGTGTCCAAATACGACCCCAAGAAAGCACCGAGAGATATTGAGCTGGATCAAGAAGCTCTAATTGATCGGGTAAGACCTCACCAGCAAGTTTTGTATACGGTCACCACTGGCCAGCTTGGTTTTAAGGGCACTAAAAAAGGCACTTACGATGCCGCTTTCCAAACGTCGGCAAAAATGTTCGATCTGATCAGAGAGAAAAACTTACTCGATAAAGACATTGAGCTGGTAACGAGGAACTTTGGGCAGAACCGAACCGCCTTTTTCTCGGTACTCTTCGGCAAAGAAGGCGATCTTGTCCGGCCACACATTAGACGAGTCACCGATGCCACTAAGATCAAGTTTGGTGGTGACAGGGCTCCTAACAAGCGTCGCGTTTAATCAATTTCAACTGTACATATAAATTTTTCATTTCAGCTGCCTAGTCATTCATTTGATTTTTAGTCTCGCACTTGAGGTTCATCGCTGGTTGTTATGCCATCCTCATTCTGACTTTCGAGGCGTCATGCTTATGCAGAATACTTTGAAGAAACTAGACTCGCTGGCTCCTCGGTTTTCCCTGGCTCCTGCTTCGGTGGAAATCATCAAAAGTCCCTCTGAGTTTTACAAGCAGCTGAAAGATGGGATTCTATCGGCGAAAAGAAGGGTTTTCCTCGCCACGCTCTACATAGGCAAAACCGAACATGAGTTGATCGATATTCTGGATCGCAGCCTTGCTAAGAATTCTGACCTGACCGTTCAAATTTTAACCGATGGACTCAGAGGCACGCGCGAGTATCCTCACACCTGTAGTGCTTCGCTTCTTGCTCCCTTGATTGACAAGTATGGCGACGAGAGAGTGAACATCAAGCAGTATCAGACTCCCCATTTATATGGACTGAAGAAGCTATTAATGCCCAAGCGCTTCAATGAAGGCTTCGGACTCCAGCATATGAAGTTGTACGGTTTCGATGATGAAATTATATTGAGTGGCGCTAATTTGAGCAACGACTATTTCACGAATCGGCAGGATCGCTACGTGCGTTTGTCTAACAAACGGGTCACAGATTACTTCCACCAAGTCCATAAGGCTATCAGTGATCTCAGTTATAGTGTTGTTCCCACACAGGGAAACCAAGGTCCGGCGGATAATTTCAAGTTGGAATGGCAGTCGCCCACTGTGCCTTGTCCCCAGTCTGATCGCAAAGCGTATCTGCGCAGCGCCCGCTCTCTCCTGGAACCGCTTTTGAAGCCTGACATGAAAAGTTTCTCTGAAGAGCCTAGCAGCACATATATATATCCGGTCTGCCAATTTACACCTCTGATAGGCTACGGAAATGAGCTGCCGGCTATGGAACAGCTGACATCCGAACTCAAGGACAAATATTGGACTCTGACCGCCGGTTATTTCAACATCGCACAGCAACTTCAGAAAAACCTGTTGGCTTCGAATTCTGGAGAAATCATCACTGCGGGAGAAGGGGCCAATGGCTTTTATGGATCGAAAGGGCTGAGCAAACATGTGCCAGGCCTCTACAGCTATATTGCCAAAGCTTTCACCTCCAAAGCCGAAGCTACCCCTAGCAAGCGTCCTCAAATGCTAGAATGGTTACGCGGTGTACATTTTGAGCCTCATGGCTGGAGCTACCATGCAAAAGGTCTTTGGATTCTGGGCAAGGACGATTTGCCTCACACCACAGTGATTGGGTCATCAAATTTCACGAAACGGGCGTATCGCCACGACCTTGAGGCCTCCGCAGTGATTGTTACCGAGGATCACGACCTCAAATCTAAGCTAGCGGACGAATTGACGAACCTCAAGCAGTTCACCAAACTTAAGAGGTCGTGCGATTACCCTGACCCTAGTATGACTTATCGAATGTTCGTCAAAATGATGGGTGACAAACTCTGAGCTGAAACGGGGTCACCGCACGTCTCATCGAAAAGCTCGCAGCACCACGTTAGCGGTCTCTATTACTAGCGATCCCACAGAGCCAGCTTCTTGCTATCACAATGCGTCGGAGAAGAGCTCAATCGGCGGGCCCCGGAGAGCCCTTCATGGAAACCTGGCAGCAAGCCACTACTCAAATCCGGAAAGCGAATAACCTATGGCCCGCGCTGACGCAGCCAAGCCCCACGCTAATCGAGTCTTTGAGCGACTTGGATGACGGTGAACTTGCTGATCTGAAAGCCGAGGCTCAAATTTCGCAAAGCGAAGGGGTCCATGCGTTGGAAGAGTGGGAGAAGTATAGTAGGTGCCTCCAGGAGGCGCTTGCAGCTGTCCAGCTTGCAATCACTATAAAACCTGCTGATCTCAAGAAGCGACGACGTAACGAAACTGAAACGGTGGGCCATACAGACGATTTAGAGTATTCGGTCAAAGTTGGCTCTCGCGTGGCGTTCAAAGTGCCTGGCAGTGCCGACGCCGAGTGGATATCGTGCGAAGTCGTCAAGGTTATTCAAGACGGCATGAGGTACGAGATCAGAGACCCCGAGCCCGACGAAAAGGGCAATCCTGGAAAACTGTACCGGGCTAATATCAAGGACTTCACTCCGATTCCGCCCCGCACTGCCTCTCTACCGGCCATTCCTGCTGGGACGCAAGTCATTGCCCAATATCCGGAAACCACTGCGTTCTATAAAGCAGAGGTTGTGCAATGTCGCGGCACTCGTTGCCGGCTTACATTCGAGGGTGAAGAAGACGACGGCAAGGAGACCGATGTTGAACGTTACCTGGTTCTCCAACCTTAGATCTGCTCACGAGTTCGAGTCCCAAGCTTCTAGAAGGAGAACTGTCTCTTGGAAAGCTGTCTATGTATAAAAATAAAAGCGCTTTAGGCGCAAGCCTCCTATTTAAGTTATTGATCTGCTCATTCAACCCAAATTCGCTCAGCTGGAGTTCCAGCCGGGGGCAACACGGGCGTAGGTGACGACCAGCTCCCGACCGTCATGAATGTAGCCGTTAAGCTGCTTGATGGCCTGCTCAGCACTCTCTACAGTGGAAAACTGAATCACGCTTGAGCCGATAAATCTCCCTTCAGCACCAGTGAGGAAAATGAACTTCGTTATTGCGCCGTGGTAGCTGAAAAGGTTGACCAAAATCTGTTCAGTGATGGTCTCCTGTAAATTCGCGACATGGATACTGGGGTTCGGGCTTCCGCCAGCAGTAAATCTGCTGTAACGCGGGTCAAACTGGTGAGAGATGGGCTGAGAAACCGTGGCGTTGACGTGGTGCGCCGAGGGCTCAACGAACGAGGGCTTCCCTAAAGACGGCGTAACCTGATCTCCTTGGGTTCCTTGCTCGACTGCAAACTCATTGCGCTTGTACTTGTTGGGTCTCTCATTCAAAGGTAGGTTTTTGCGCGCCTCAATTTCACGGCCACCAACTTTGAGGCCATTTAAGCCTTCGATCGCCGCCGCTGCTTCCTCGGCGGTCGAATAGATAAGCGAACCGTGGCCTCTGCTTCTGCCGTTCGCTTGCAGATGAATGTTGGCCCGAACATTCTGTCCGTAGGGACGGGCCAAGTCCTTGAGATCCTGCCAAGAAACATTGTAGGGAAGATTACCGACAAAGACACTGTTGTTTCCGTTTGAGAAATCTTGAGAGCCCGAGTCGCTGGCAATGGTGGTAGTAGACACCACAGGCTGAGCTTCACGGTCCTCCCGAACAAATATTTGGCGGTCAAGGACCTCTACACCAGTCAAAACGCTGATGGCGTTCTCAGCATCCTCCGAAGACTGGTAAGTGACAATAGCACAACCTCTGCTACGCCCAGCGCTGCCGGTCAGAATGTCCACCTTTTCAACTTCGCCTGCTCCTCTCATAATCTCAGACAACTCCTCAGTAGTCACTCTGTAGGGCAGATTGCCCACATAGACTCTTCTGCTCTGACTGTCCATTATAGCTGTTTAGTTGAGGACAGCGATTCTGTGGGTTTTCTCTGAGACCTGGGGCAAGGGCTCCCATCCGTGGGCTGCCTTGGGCCATTGGGCCAAGACAATTCTGATCGTGACGTCCAACTCGTTTAGGATCAGAATAAAGTTCTCTGGTTGTAGCTTTTTCCAATACTGGTCAATAGTCATGGAAGTTATTCCCATACGACTCAATGACTGAAGTAATTGCGGAATTGACGAGTTCTGCGATTGACGTTCTCAAGTACATAACCTGGGCAAAAAACCCTCGGGCTGGTGCGATTGTGACTTTTTCAGGGATTACCCGCGACAATTTTGACGGAAAGAAAGTTGTTCATCTCAGCTACGAATGCCATGAGGTTCTTGCTACTCGCTCCTTGCTGAAAATCGCCACGGAGGCAACAGATGTAGACGGCATTTTCAAGGTCGCCATAATTCACAGGCTCGGAGACGTTCCAGTCACCGAGGAAAGTTTACTGATTGTTGTAGCCGCTGCCCATCGTGCGGAAGGATGGAAGGTCTCCGAGTGGATCCTGGAAGAGATCAAGTCCAAGGTTGAGATATGGAAGAAGGAAGTGTACGCAGATGGCTTTGAGTGGATTGTTGGGCAACAAAGAGTTCTGGATTGACGATCAGTTGGCTCATGAAATTCGTTTATTCTATACTTTATATAAGGGTCGCTCATCTGAACCATTTATCTTCCGAGAACGTTTTGGCATGGTGATGCACCTTTTGAATGAAATCCTTGTAGGAAAACGGCTCATTCTCTACCAACATGGTAGTGATGGCAAGTTCCGCACCATCATATCCCTGTCTTACAATCTGAAGCGGTAGCCAGAGACGATTAACCCGCTCAGCCAATTGCTTGCAGAGTGATCTGGCGACTCGAGAAAATTCCGTGTCTACATCTGGTAATTCGTCCAAGTACGGATCAATCTCATCAATGGCCTTGGCATCCAGCAAATCCTTGAACAAAGCATCAGGGCAGCTCGCTGACATGTAGAGATAGAATTTGACGCCGTCGAAGAAAAGATAAGCTGCGCCGAGCACATCTAAACTGTTCAGAGAGGCCATAGAGCTAGGTTCTCGCATGGCTAAGGCCACCGCAGATTCTAGCTCTTGGCCCTGGTCCAGAAATTCTTGTGCAAGGCCAAACAACTCGTGCAATATATAAACTCTTGGGTAGAGCTTCAGGCTGAGCAAATCAGCGGAGGCACTCTCAAGCATTCGACGATCGACAGTCCTTATCTCCGCTGAAAGCTTACTGTCTCCTAACGCTCTACATTTGACCAGGCCAAGGGTCAAAGGCAAGAGTCGTTTGAGGGTTTGCGGGGTGAGAAGCTGTCCGGGCGGAAGCCCGCCGCCCGCATATAATCTTGCTGCCCCGAACAGGTCGTATACTTTCTCCAAGATGCCCTTTCTGATCTCTGCAATTGATACCGTGGACATCAGCGCCAAGCTTTGACGAGTTATGGACATTGCCACGGTATCAGCGTCTACGTATTTGAGAACCTGTTTGTATTGGTCGGTTATTCCTGCCGGAAGATTGAGAACTCTAGTCCTGCGCTCGCCTTTCGCAGTGTCGTACATCATTGCAAATTGAAAGTAAGCGTCCATTTTTGTATCCAGGACTGCGTCGTGACACAATGTGGCCAGTAAGACAGTGTTTTCGTCGACGCTACCGATACCGCCCGGGCCCTTGCAGCTGGTGGCATTTCCGCATCCAGATCCCCAAAAGTCTTGAACTTGGAGCCCTGTACTGCTGCGCAATTTGAACTTGACATTGTATGCTGCATTTCGAGCCTTAGATATTGTGTCAATAAAGTCACATAGAAATGCCCGTGCGTCGCGGGCGGGGGTGTAACTTAGGTAGCATTTGAACGTACCGCCCGTCACCTTTGAGATGATACTGAGATTCGTTAGATCAAGGTAAACCATAGGGAACACAAAAAAGTCCACTGCAGCCCCTAAATTCATGAGCTGTTCTGCCAAGTCTGTATAGTGGGGTGCAGATGTCATGAAAAGCTCTTTGGCGGGGCCATCGTCCGTTAAAAACGAGGAGTTGTCGCGTCTCACGAACTTTCCGGGGTAGGTTGATGGAAACGCGTTGTGAACAAAAGAGACTCGCAACCGGCATTCGGATTTATGCTGCTCTGCAAGATTTGCAACGAATCTGAACGCCGAGCCTACGCAGTTTGCAGCATCGCGGTTATCCCAATTGGAAATGATGTCCAGAATGTCCTTCACTCCCTCGCGTTGCTCAATTGGATCAAACCAAACGTCATGAGGTGGCGCGAGCTCCTGATCCCTCAGATTAGGGAAAACAAGAAGTTCTGCTCGGTCATTGGCAACTCGGAAGAACTGCACATGCTGGCCATAGATCATGAAAGCCACTTTGGTTCCCGGCTCCAAGCAGCCCTCAGATGTTGTGTCGTCAGATGTTGACCCAAAAAGAACGCTTTTGAGGGCTTGCACCATCAAGGATGGAAGGCCCTTTGAGATGCTATCTCTCGATACATCGATTGCAAACAGGTGACGCAAAGGCTTGGCCTCGCCATATTCTTTGGGAACAAGCACATCATAGGTACCTTTTGTTAACTCAACTCGCTCTTCGGCGTCCACTCTTCGGTTCTGAAAGTCAGTCGGTGCGTAGTAGAATTCCGGGGTGATGTTCACATGCTGGCACAAGTTGCAGACAAAGTTGTTCCCTCCATTGGCGAAGTGGACTCCCGGATTGATGTACGCCATGCATCTCATACAGCGCACAACCTCGGTTTTGAAATCGACGGTTGGCACAGCCTCCGCATTTGGCGCCAGTGGCCGGATCATACATGCCAGCGGAAGCCTGGTTTTTTGACGTAATTTTTCCGACGAGGGAACGTTGTAAAGACTCAATCGCATGAAATTGGGCCCAGAAATTCCTTGGTCCTGTATTTGGTACTTGGCATCACATACCGGAGGCAGCGCATCTTCCAAAGTGAGAAATTCACGGTTGGCATACTCGGCTTCGGCCCTACACCGTTCTGCCTGCATCAGGGGCAGGGTTTCTTGCAAATGACCACCAACCGCTATAGCGCTCGGAAGATTAGCGCTCTGGCCGACTGGAATTCCCGAAAATTCCGGCAGATTGGCCTGAGCCTGTGATTGCTGCGTAGAGCCGATATGGAGATTGTTCATGCCCCAAAAAAGCTGGGGATTGTTCAGCCCCGGATGAAGAGCATCCGGCACACTTGGTGCCGCGGCAGCGGCGGCGGCTCCGTTCGATGTTTGCGTTTGCAAGTCCTCGTACTTTGGGTATTGACGAGGCATTCAAAATTACTTTGAAATTTTTAGTTAGCCAACGGTGGAGGAGCCTGACACCAGTGGTCTGCCGCAAACGCTAAACCTTGCCTGTCCTACCGATTGGGTGTATGCGGAGTTCAGTGCGCGCGCTCCCCCTAGTTGTTTCGACACTTCCTGATGATTATCATCTTGTGTGTTTTAATTATGTAACACCGAACCCAGACGCGTCGCTGGGTGGGTAGGCTCGCACAGACGACAGTTTCGCGCTTCTCGCTTCGTAAACACTAAGGTTTTGTCATTGCGTCTCGAGAAATTGCTCTGAAATGGGTGTTGACGGTCTCTTGAGATTTTTGAAGCCTATCGAGGTTCATCATGAATTGCCGGACCTTAAGGGCTCAACTCTAGGGGTGGACGGCCATAGCTGGCTGCATCGAGCCGTCACTAGCTGCGCAGAGGATTTATTGAATAACCGGCCAACAACTCGGATCCTGGAATATTTTATGAGAAGGATTGCAATGTACCAGAGCCAAGATATTAAGCTTTATTTTGTTTTCGATGGAGACAGTCTGCCCATGAAAGCTAACGTCGAGAAAGAACGAACATTGAGACGAGTGCAGGCCAAATCAGACTATCTAGCCAATCCCACAAGCTATAACTCTGCAGTGAAAGCAGTAGATGTTACCTCCGAAATCACGGCTGAAGTGTGTCACTTCTTGGCCAAGGCTAAGATCCCCTACATAGTTGCGCCCTACGAAGCAGACCCCCAACTGTGCTACCTAGAGAGACGCGGCTTGATCGATGGAATTTTATCCGAGGACAGCGACCTCCTAGTTTTTGGTGCCCGGAGACTCTTCACCAAGTCGGATGCACGAGGCTCTTGCGTTGAGATTAGCAGCAAGAACTTTGAAAACCAATTGTCCCCTTTGCGCTCCATATCCGGTCTAGAGCACTTGCGGGCGATTGCCATCCTCAGTGGCTGCGACTATTCCCCCGGCATCAATGGCATAGGAGTGATAACTGCAGCCCAGCTTTTGAAAAAAACCAAAAGTTTGCAAGCGTGTCTAACAACCCTGAGAGCAGACGCCCGTAAGAACGTGCCTGCTGATTTCGATGAGACTGTACGAGGTGCGACCCTGGCGTTTGTATACCAGAGAGTTTGGGATCCAGTCAACCTGAGACTCACATCTTTGACTCTCGAACCTGAAGATTTCATACCCGATGACCACATCATGGGACCTATTCTCAGCCCCGAGCTGGGGCTTCAGATTGCAACTGGCGAAGTCTGTCCTGCTAACAAGCAGAAGATAACTGTGAAACGACATATTTTGGAGTTCTGTTTACACAACAGACTTCCTTCTCCCTTAAAGGCCAAACCTATGCGTAGCACCCCTGTATCATCGAACGCAAGGCGCGGCTTCTGGGCGGACCGATCGGCCACAAATATCTCGCCCTTTTTCACCAAGTCCTCGCGAACAGTCTCTACACCAACACGGCCTTCAGCGCCAGCACTGCATACTCCACAAACGCCACTGTCTTCTTGTCTGGCGGCGACTACTGGAACGGCACAGAATACACACACTGATACAATGGTTCGAAAGGAGCAAGCAGGGCCATTTACGACGCTGCCCCCAACTCCGGTGCCCTCTCGCCCCGTTCAACGCCTCGCTTTTTCCTCTGGTCTTGTGGCTGTGCCAGTTAATAAAGGCAAAGCCCATCCTATTGGGATCCAACCGGCGTTCTCGATCGCCAGTGAGAGCTGTCGCATACCATCTGAGCCGTCAAAAGTTAGCACTGCGGCCGCTAGTCCTATCGCTCTCGGTAAGCGTCCCTTGAGAGAACTAGACTCAAACGTGGCAAAACAGATTCAATTCGAGAGCCGGGTTCCTGATTTGCCCGGTAAAGAAAATGTGCGCGACACCCTTGGCCTTTCGCGATTTGTGTATAACCCTAAATGAGCTAGCAATGTATGTGTGTATACCCAAGCTGTAAATCTAAGGGAGACGAGAGAGGTTGTCGCGTTCAGCTCTGAACCATTTAGCTATCTAATAGTCGGAGGCAGAAGGCCCAGAATCTAGTCTAGATTACTCGACCCATGCTAGAGTCCGAAATTTTCTGTTGATCAGGAGCAACTTTTCTCAGTCCGAAGCTGCCAGATGTGATATCTGCAAACACAGCTGCCATCGGATTGCCACCACTGGGTGCCGTAGCATTGGCAGCTGGAAGTGCGGGAGCTGGAGGAGCTGGAGGAGCTGGAGGCGGCACCGGTGCAGAAGAAACCGGGGGAGCTGGAGGCGCGGGCGGCGCAGGCGGCGCAGGCGGCGCAGGCGCTGAAGTCTGTGGCAAAGGCGGTGGCACCGGTGCGGAAGTAGCAGGCACTGGAGGCACCGATGATGTCGCTGGAATCGGGGGCACGGGCGGCGCTGAGAGGCTGGGCACGGGCGGAGGTGCCGCTGCGTCTGATTCCTCTAATGCATCGTGGAATTCGTTATCGAAAGAAAACGAGTCGAGCTCGTTCTCGCGGCTCAACTCCGCGCTCTGCTGTGCAGGCAACGGCGGTGCCGTTACAGGCAGCGGAGGAGCAACAGGGGTTTCCGAATGCGCAGGTAGAGAGCCAGCGTCAGCGAAGTCAGTAGGCTCATTTTCAAAGTCTGGGGCCTGTGCTGGAATTTGCATTGGTGCCTGTGCTGGAGCTTGCACTGGAGCTTGCACTGGGGCCTGTGCTGGGGCCTGTGCCGGGGCCTTCGTTTGCGCAGGCTGAGGACTCTGTCTTGGGGCCATGCTTCCGAATAGCAGAGAGGCGAGCTGGGCAGGTGTGGCTGCACCTGAAGGACGCTCATCATTGTCGCTGTCGTCATCGCTTGATCCCCAGGCATCGTTCACAATCGGGGCTTTCGGCACAGGTGCAGACACAGGGGGGGCAGCTTTGGGAGTCGGAGCAGCGGCGACTTGGGTTCCACTGCTAAACGGATTGTATGAATTTGCTTTGGGCGGCTGCGACTGCGACTGCGACTGAGATGGCTGCACCGGCTTAGCTACTGAAGGCTGTACCTGAGGCTTTACCGGGGGCTGTACCGGGGGCTGTGACGGCGCGTTGGATTTAGCGGGCCTGTAGATGGGAACTGCGCTGAATTTGTCTTCAGCAACAAGCTCAGCTGGACTTGCTATGGCAGTTTCTGTCGATGCTAGGCGGGCTTGTGGCGCTTCGAGGTTTTGTTTTGTAGAAGTAGCACCGAAGTCAGAAACAGTAGTCGCGGTGGGAGGCCTGTTCAGCTCTGGGGCCGCGGGCAGCGATCCTGATGCGACAGACGCAAATGCGGCAGGAACAGAAACGGCAGGAGCAGAAACGGCAGGAGCAGATGCGGCAGGAGCAGATGCGGCAGACAGCGGTGCAGAGACCTGAGCAGGAACGACCGGCTCAGTCCTACTAGGCTCCGGCTGAGGTGCAGGCTTGGGTGCCTCTTTCTTGATTCCCCTAGAGGCCAGATTCTCCATCATCTTTCGCTTAGCATCGGCACGGATTCTAGCCACGCGTTCAGCTGGAGTCTCCTTTTTGTCAGGAACAGCCGCCGAGTTGGAAGTGCCGGCGGAGATAGGCAGGGGCGAAGCACTGGAGCTAGCGCCGGCATCTCCTGCAGTCAACTTATTGTCGAGCTGGCCCAGAAACTCTTGCACTTCGGTGGACACACCAGTGCCCTCCGCCCATTTTGCGTCGTAGCGACTGGAAAGCTCGCGTTTGAGCGAGTCCACGCTTTCGGTTACCGCCCGCAGCGAGTCCGCGTTTGCCCCTCTCTGAGTCTTTTGTTCAGCCTGGGCCGCGATCAGATCCTTCTCGAACTGGTCAAAGTTGTTCGCCGGCTGCTGCTTGCCAGTAATAGCAGACATGCGCTGTCTCAGCTCGGCTCGTCTGCGAGCACTAGCTCTGTCGCTTTCGGTAATGGCACCATTGGGTCCGGAGGCCGGTACATGGATGCCTGGGTTTGCAGCCTCGAATTGCTTGCGCATGATCTCAATTTTGGCGCAGCCAATGGCTTCATCGATGTCTTGGATCTGAGCGGTCAACTCGGGCAGATCGTGGGTGAGAGTTTCGAGTTTGCGCGACAGAGTGGCTGTTTCCGACGAGAGCTCGGCATAGCCGGGCTTCGCGTTGAGCTGTTGTTGAACTTTGGAAATTTTCGCTTTGAGCTGAGTCGCGTCGGCACGGCCTCCAACATCGCCAGAGCCGCCAGAGCCGCTGAGACCAGGCTTCATTTGGTTCACCTTGCTTTTCAGTTCATCAAGCTGCGACTGGAGCGCCTTGATAGTAGCATCAGAGGCTGATGCCGAGGCTGATGCCGAGGAAGACCCATGAGAAGGCGACAGAGACGGCAGCGACGATTTCGAATCTGAAGCAGACGATCTCGGGCCACCGGATCGAGAAGCAAAGTTACCCGCCGCGGGCCGTCGCTGGATTTCGTCGTCGTGCTTGAACACCGTGGCATCGGTGAACGAGCTGCTGCCGATTTCATTGAAAGAATGAACCTTGCCCTTCGAAGGCTTGTTGGCCAGGTGCTGCTTAACCTGGAAGAGCGAGTCCTCCAAGTTGCGCGTGCTCGGCGGTACCAGCTCCGGAGGCAACTGGCTGGGCACATCGTAGCCATTCAATTTGCGGTAGATCAGATGCATGGCCACGGCAAACTCGTCCCTGCCCAGCTTGCCGCGGTCCTTGGGGTCGCACAGCTGCCAGATACGTTCCAGCGTGCCACGGTCGAGCCCAGATTTCGAGAAAATCTGGATGGCTGTGGCACCGTCAACCGATCCAGTGCGCTGCTTGTCCCACTCGCCGAAAATTGTATCGTAAGTCCGCTTCTCCTGCTTGGAAATCGCCCACTCCGTCTTGGCATTGCCAGAGAAGGTGCCCGTTTTCTGAGCCGTCGGCAGAAACTGGCTGCTAAACGAGTCGAAGTTGGGCACCTGCGAGTTGGAAAACCCCCACTGGCCGGGCTTGCCCGTGACCATAGGCTGCAGTGAACCTGTGGGCTGGCTCGAGATACCTGTCTGCGAGAATCCGCCTGTGGTCTGCTGCTGCAGCGGCTGGGGCTTCGACTGGTACCCTCCAGTTACCTGCGGTTGAAGCCCACTGCCTGTATTTTGCGATTGCAGCGGCCGCGACTGCATTTGCTGGTACCCACCGGTGCTCTGGGCCTGCAAAGGCGGCCTATATTGAGAAAATCCACCCGTGATCTGGGCCTTCAGTGGCTGTTGCTGGTACCCGCCCGTATTCTGGGCCTGCAATGGCTGCGGTTGGTACCCGCCCGTTATCTGTGATTGGAGCGGCTGCTGCTGGTAAGTTTGCGTGCTATTGTAGCCCGCATAACTTCCGGTTTGCTGTGGCTGTACAGCTTGCGGTTGAGCCTGCACTTGGGCTTGATATCCCGTGCTTTGAGGCTGCACATATCCCGTGCTTTGAGGCTGCACATATCCCGTACTCTGAGCCTGCATATAGCCCGTACTTTGGGGCTGCATATAGCCCGTACTTTGAGGCTGCATATAGCCCGTGCTTTGAGACTCATAACTTGTAGCCTGTGTTTGGACCTGCGGGGCAGTAGACAGTCCTCCTCCAGTTCTTTGAGCCCTTAGAGTCTCGAAAGCCTGGGCGTTTGGATTATTTTGCTGCTGCTGCTGCTGGTCATCAGGAATGCTAAACGAGATGGAGTCTACCATTTCACTAACCTCACGCTTGATCGTCGGATGGACGTCACTCGAGAGCTGTTCTCCCCGCAACACCCGGCCACAGAGATGCATCGCAAGACAGAACTCGGGGAAAAGCAGCTGGCCAGACTTGTTCGTGTCTGCTATGCTCCAAATATCGCCAAGCACATTCGACGAAAGGTTCGAGTTCATCAGAATAGATCGAGCAGCAATGCCAGAGATCGCGAGCTCGTTCGGCTGCAGCGAGGCCCTGAACAAGTGGGCAAAATTCTGCTGATCGACGGCAGTGATAAAAGACAACCGCTTATCCGGAATCGCGTTGCTATTTGAGCCCGAGCCTTGCGGCATCGCACCAACGCCTGCACCTGCACCTGCCCCAGAATTCGAATAGTACCCGGTAGGCTGTCCCGTCAATTGCGATAACGGCGGAGCCATCGAGGATTGAGGGGGCTGGTAGCCGGGCTGAAACCCAGTAGGCTGTGTTTGAACCTGCTGTTGCTGCTGCGGGAACTGCGTCGAGTTGTAGCCCCCGAAGCCAGGTTGCTGCTGGTACCCGACATTTGGCTGGCCAAATTGCTGAGGCTGCGTCTGGTACTGTGGCTGCTGGTAGCCTTGGCCATACGACTGCATATATCCAGGTCCTCCCTGAGCCTGCTGCTGCGGCGGCTGTTGATATCCATCGTAGCCTCCGCCCTGCGAGTACATGTTGAGAGGCTGTGTATGGATACGGGGCTGAATGTCTGTGCTACGTAAGTAACAGCTCTCTGCAGCGCGTTCCCGTGGCTGTCTTTCAGGCTGATTACGAGTCTATGCGGCAGATACGGCGGATGAAGTAAAAAAAAAAGTAACAGAAATAGATAATTGGAAAGAAAAGACTGTTTCTGTGAATAGATTCAACATTTAGTCTGGTAATGGTGCAAAGACATTCACAAGGCTGATATGTTTGAATGTTGGCAATGGTTTCCCGGTGACTACCTTCATGATGTCGGAAAACTATGCTACACAATAAGCTAACATAGCCGTCAAGAAATAATGGATTCTTGAAACACTTTGTCTTCAATCTTTACGATGAACTAACCCTATGAATAGAAGTGGCCTACCTAAGTTAACAATGAAACGCCACAGAAACCACACCCATTTGCCTGCTGTCCATAATTGAGACCGCACGCGATGCGTATGTGTGGAATTTGTGGGCGCTGCTAGAGTCCATTGAGTGACTTGTATTTGCAAGGTGTCTGTCCAGGTTCAAGAAAAAAAGAAAGGCGGCTCACTATGGGTTTTCGACTGCCTCGTCACTTCAGTGTGTGATTGTTGCGGTCACAGGAAATCCACAAGTCTGCCTGCCTAGCTGTCGAGCGTCATCATTTACCACTCACGCTAAACAGCATATTGACGAGTCCATTCACGTGCAGTTGAGTCGAACTTGGCTCTGTCACTGATGTACTGATCGGCAATCTCAACCACCAACGGATCATCAGGATTGGGGTCGGTCAGAAGACTGAGAATAGAAAGGAGAACCTTGGGGATTGTGAGAGCCGGGGACCAAGTTTCTTTGAGAATGTCGATGCAGATGGTTCCGTTAGCGTTGATATTCGGGTGATAAATACGAGTAATAAACTTCACTTTCGGCGGTTTGAACGGGTAGTCGGCAGGGAAGTGAATGTCCAAGAAAAAGATGCCGTTTGCGTAAGGACTATCGCTCGGTCCCATTATCGTAGCTTGCCAGTGGAAAAGATCATCTCCTTCAGGGCCAGCTGAGCAAGAAGCAGGCGGATCGCTGTAGTTAGTATTCATATTCATATCCAAACTTGAAGGCCAAGTGATTCAGGCTTCGCAACTATTCAGAAGCGACTAGCTAGAGGTGCGCGAGCATTCTAAAGCGCTTAGACAATTTGTTTCTTTTCGAAAACTCAAACGCGAACAGAAGTTTCGTCTGAAAAGAGGGCATCTTCCTACAAAGACTATCGGCGATAGCCATTAGAGTAGGGCGGCACCTGCACCTCTAGAAGCTTCTGAGTGCCACAGATTTTGCTCATGCTGAGCTATTCGAAAATGAAAGCTTTTTCTGGAACTGCGGTTATAACTTACGTTTTGACGTCGTTGAGTTCTTTCTGAATACGCTTTAAACAAGCCATAGCGATGTGTTGTAGAGAGAAGAACTGCGTGGTGACTAAAGCTATATGTCAGTCCGAATTCACAGTGGGCTCACGCGGAGAAGCCCCCAGAAGGAGGAGGCGGGCGCGAGCGGGAGGCCGCCGTCCCTTGGGACGAATAACTGGAAAGGCGTGGCACTTTGAACAATGACATAATACTATGTTACATTACGAAACAGATATAAAATTACGAGAATGTCAGATATTTATAATCTCGCTAAGCGAGAACCGCAACGTGCGGCCGGAGCACAGCCGTGTGTATCTGTCCGCCGTCTACCAGAGCGAATTATGCACACCAATGTCTTGGTAGTCTTGGAAGTTTTGCGCCAACCTTCATTGGCGAAACCCGAAAAAAAATATGATTGAGACCCAAGGTTTTTCCTACGCTCAAATATTAAAGAGGGTATACAGCAAAATATTTCCACAAACCAAAGGCGTTTGAGGTAAATTCAGATCCCAGGGCTCAGGCCCTGGCTAGGTTTCGTAGGACCTTGAGTCATATAGAAGAGACTGTATTCTATACAACTTTCATGCTGGCAAAATCTATACGCGGAAAGGTGAGGTCGCCAGCTTATTCTGAGCGTTTTCAGATTCTGCTAGGTACCGTGCATTTTCATCAGACCACCCGCGTGAAGGTTCTGCAGTTCTTGCATAATTGCCGCATGGTGGCCGGGTGCCTCAAAATGGATCAAAATATGGCCAGGAATGACCCGATCAGAGGTTGGATGCCGATCAAGATCGAGTTGAAAGCGAGTGAAGCAACCTCCGGGCTTTGGGACTTGAAAGATACTCTCATCTCATAGGTATTTGATTATATTTGTCTCAAAAACCAATGGAGGCCGATGAGAGTTTGGTATGACAACTACCCTAGACCTGGCGGGTCAGGTCATCTACTCAGGTGATGCTTATAGCCGTTAAAACGCTTCCAAGCCTTGTGTCCAGTTTCTTGGGTGCGTTGTAGTAGAGTTCGAAACTAGAGTCTCCGCTGCGGAATTTGAACATTGTATTGCAAGTCTAGATACTTGCCAGTCTCATTTCGAAGTCATAATAGTCCAGCGCCGCTTCTGCTGCCATCGTGGGTATTCGAAACCCAAACTCCCCGAGCAAGCACACAACCACCGCGTGCCGGAATTGTACGTCGAATTGGAAGTAACGAGAATATGGAAGACTTCTACTCCTCTTCCACGCCGAATTTTGGCCTAGACTATTGTAAGAACTTCATGGAAGATTTGGGTAGCACTTCGCTCAGAGATAATGAACAAACAATGAGCATGCCGGGCCCCGAGCTCTATGTGTCTTCGCCTCAGGCTATGCTGCATTCGGAACAAGATCCATTCAAAGCCATGGACCTAGAGTCACAGCACGCCGCCTCTGATGGGAAAGACAGAGACGATAATCCTGAGCGATTCGATCGCGTTCTAAGAATACCCGAGAGTGTCTGGGACGCTGCGCTCCCGTCGTCGACTCATAAACAGAAGCCCGAAGCTTCTTCTATGGCCATAAAAAAGGATGAGCATCCAACCTCTGTGATCACGCCCAACAAGATGCCTGCGATGCATTCTTTGAATAGTTTCGATGATTCTGGTGTACTTTATCAGCCTCAAGGCCTGGGCCAAGGGCCAATCGGTTTTCAGGATTGCCAGAAGGGCTACATTTCGCCGCCTTATGATGGGTATGCCAATGCTCACATGAACAATGAAGCAGTGAGCAACTATACGAGAGAGATTGAACCCACTCTAGACCCTGTCGCGCCGATAGTGACTTCGCAGTTTCCAGGAGCAGGCGGCTATCAGTTCCGAAGCAATGTACGGCTAACCCCTCCGCTACATTCTACGAGCCCAGGATACTCTGTTAAACGCGAAGAAACGTCGGACTCCAATGCTCAGAGCCATCGCGACTCAGACTCCAGCACAGCTTCTGACCACGTGCCAAGCTTGTCGCCTTCATCGGATGATAAAAAAGGGGACTCGTCTTCGGATCACCTCTCAAAAACAGTGAGCGTTATGAGTTGCCGGCAGAAGCGCCCCAAGACTTCGCATAATATGATTGAAAAGCGATACCGCAACAACATCAACGACAAAATCAATCAGTTGCGCGACTGCGTGCCGTCTTTGCGCGACGCTGCTGACTCTGCGTCGGCCGAAAGTCTGATGAATGTCCGACTCAACAAGGCTACCGTGCTTTCTACTGCTGCACAGTATATTCTCCAGCTGCAGCAGCGTAATGAAGCTTTGGAGCGTGAGTTGCGAGAGATCAAGATGAACCGACCGTCCCGACCAGACTTGTACAACGGCCCTCAGTTCATTGGCGGCTCTCAGTCGGCAACTACTGCCCCGCCCCGTCATTCCACTCATCAACCGCCTGCCGCAATGCAGAACCTTCAGATGCCCAGCAACTTGCTGCCAAATAACTCGATGCCTCTGTATTCTGGATATGCTCGCCAAATGCCGAACAACCAAATGCCGAACAACCAGATGCAAGGCCACCAAGCTACTCACCAGATGAGCCAGCCGCCGCCGCCAATCGCTCAGCAATCTCATTCTCACTCACAAGCACAGACCATGCGGTTCAACCAGCCCCCGCCAGGTCAGCCGCCTCGGATGAACAGAAATATTTCAAATAACGCCAAAATGATTGCTATTGGTGGTAGCGCTGCCCTGGCTTTAATGAGCGGAATACAGGATGATGACCTTCGCGGTTTGGCCGCATTGCCATTGCCGTTGCCTGCTCTGAGTGCATCGGGCGGATCCGCAACTGTAGGTGGTGTGCTGCTCGGACTCTGCATTCTTGCGATGACAGTCTTTGCGATAGACTTTGTGCTCAATGCATTTGCGCCTCGCCAAGGATACAACACGACGGTGTTTCCTGCCAAAACGAGCCTTCAACAGCGGCGCACAGCTGCCCACCAGACAGCGGCTCGCTGGCTCAATTTACCGGATCAAGAGTCGCTGCCCTCAAACCTCATCGTGTTTCTGCAGATTCTCCCCCACTTATTGATGCAGGCCATATTTGGTCTCGAGGTTTATAACTCATCTTCGGCTAATGCCAGCAACGAGCTGAAGCACAGACAGGCGTTTGTCCGGCAGGCAGTCGACAGCCAGTTGCTTGGCGGATCGGGCTCCATAGGATTCTCCCGTACCCGCGCCGCACTACTCCTAGCATACAAGACACTTAACCCCAGAACACCGAAGCGATACATGATTCAAGCCCTGCAGGTTACCGCGATCACTGACGATACACCCTTCGAGGGTATTGGTGAATGGGTTGCGGCGAAGCTGTGGAAGAAGGCTCAACACATGTACCATGAAATGAAGCAAAGCAAAGCAATCAAGGAGGAAGACAAATTGTGCGGCCAATTAGGCCAGCTTGTTGAGCTCGATTTCCGATCTATTGTAATGACTCCTCAACAGCGATACTACCTGAGACGGTTGCGGATGTCTGAGTCGATCAACGACCGCAATTACTTGCTCAGTGCCCAAGACGCTCATCTTCACTCGGTTCTGGATATTGTTGCAGGGTTCGCTAGCCACAGCATCCAGGACTCAGTCATTCGGCGCTTGCTTTTGGGCCGGGCCGACCATAAGACAATCGATTCTGCTATTCGTCTGAGCCCGCCCCAGAGCTGGGCACTCACTCGCGCGCATATCGTTGCTGCAGTTATGCATGGTAGTGAAAAGACGCTGATTAGTGCGATGGAACATGTTGCTGGGTACAAAGAGGCCCGTGGCTTCGTGCCGGATGAAGTTGTGGGAATGATGCAATGTGCGATGTGTCTTTTCCATTTGCGTCGTTACGAGACTTCGACTAGCGAATCCGAGAAGCAAAAATGTCTTGAGTTCGTTCGCGAGATGGCACGAGACCTGAAGATCGTGACAGACGACAGCTGTCACATTCTGCGTGCAATTCAACTTCATACCCTGAAACAGCTCTCTAAGGACGAGTATATGTCTGAGAGACCTAATTTGGCCAACATTGCAGCGCTTTTGAGGCAGTGGCTTGGGAATACGGCCTCGAAGGCCTTCGGTTTCACGAAGAGCGACAGGTTGCAGTTGATTAGAGAAGACCTGGCTCTTCTACGGTTCTACGGTGCGTGTATAGCTGATCAATAGCTATCCACGAGAGATGCTTTAGCGAGGCAATCGACATATTTAATAATCTAATTACGCACTAATAATCAATCTTATGAACTCGTCTCAGACAAGTTTCAAGTTCTCAGCAAGTAAATTTTTTTAAACCACTTATCGTGCCGATTTTTTTCTGCTCGCCATCAGATTAAGTGGGGCAGGTCGCCCGTCGCCCCAGTCTTGAGCCTGCTTGGGCGACTTGGTAGCCTGCTGACATGAGCAGGCCGGAAGGGTTTCGATCTAATACCTCCAGGCACGCATAGAGGCCAGAGCAATGTATTCAGGGGCCCAGAGTGCAGCCGCAGCAGCTGCAGCTTCCGCCAATTATTCAGGACAGGGCATTACTCGCCGTCCGACTCTCAAAGTAAGCACCGCTCCGCAATTACACTCACATCAGGCTGCGGGGACGACCGCTAGTCAAGGCCCTAGACGCATTTGGGTACGACGCCCCAACTCGCATGCTGCAACATCATTGATTGTCGAGCCCGACGAGCTCGTAGATGATTTAAAATCCAAAATTCTTTTGAAATACCCCACCTCGCTACTTCGCAACTGTGACCCCGCGGATCTTGTACTCGCGCTGGACGAAGGCAGTCGGACGCCAGGCCATTCTGGATCTTCGGCCTCCACAACTCACCAACTTTCATCGACCATTCATTCCGGAGCAGTCTCTCCAGGCCATCTACACCGTCAATCGACTAGCTCGCACTATCTGGACCACCCCACGTCATATCCTCGTCCTAAGTCTCCCAATAGTTCTGGTGGCCTCGCGACACCGTACAATCAAAGTCAAATTCCAGGCGTGCCCCCCCTCCCCAGCAATTTATCTGCCCACAACCACAGTAATGGCCATAGCAGCATCGAGCTTCAGCCGGATGAGCTCGTGGTCCCACTTATAGACAGATACTTCCCGAACGGAATGACGATGACCGACGCATTGAAAATCAGAATACGCGAAGGTTCCACTTCGCATGCTTCTTCGGCAATTCCTTCTACCACCATCACCTCTGCTTCGTCGAGCGCAAGCCCAAGCGCCAGCGCAAATGTGAGCAGACACGGACCAGGCAGTGCCTCGCTGCCCTCATCCGCCACTGAAAGGCCACAGACTTCAGCACCAAAAGTCATTGAACCACAACACACCCTGCAACCACCAGCCTCATTGCGGTCTTCTAGTCGGAGGCGAGACAAGAGTTCGGTGCTTCTTCTACCTCGGCAGCTGAAGGTGATGGGACAGGAACGGGGTCAGGCCAAGCCTGCAGCAGCTGGCAGCGGCGGCAACTCATCGGCAGCCTCAAAGTTGTTCGAAGATGCTAACGAGAATGAGACTGATGGACATAGTGCCAGTAACCGGGAATCTCAGGATTTTGGCGACATAGACCAGATGAGCGTGGCCAGCGACAAGAGCGCAAATGCTAACAGTGCAACAGGTGCTGCCCCTGCCGCGAGTGAAGGCAAGAATAGCGGTAATGTTCACGGCAGCGCCGATTCTAAGCCACACAAAGTTGCTCGCAAAGCAGTTGCTACGAACGCAGACGTTGGTAATGTGGCCGACGATGGGGAGGCGAAAGAGAGGGAGAACGAGATTGCTAAGATTAAGCTCGTTAAGACCACAGGAGCCACCCGGTCGTTTCCAACTATGCAAAACACGGTGGTTGTTCCTCAGATCAATGTTCTGATCGTGGAAGACAACGAGATCAACCAGAAGATTTTGGAGGCATTTATGCGACGCAAGAAGGTGAGATGCGCAGTGGCCAAAAATGGCAAAGAAGCCGTTAGCAAATGGCGCCAAGGCGGCTTCCATCTGATTCTTATGGATATCCAGCTACCGGTGATGACCGGCTTGGAGGCGGCCAAAGAGATTCGACGTCTCGAGTCTGCAAACCGAGTGGGTGCATTCTCCACCGCGAACCTGGAGAGCTCGAAGAAGTTGCAGGTGGAAAACCTAGCCGCCAAAGACAGACTGGACAAGAAAAACTTCAAGTGTCCTGTGATCATCGTGGCCCTTACGGCCTCCTCTGCTAGCGAGGACAAAAGTGAAGCTCTGAGAGCGGGCTGCAACGACTTCTTAACGAAACCGGTTAATCTTATCTGGCTGGAACAGAAGATCACCGAGTGGGGATGTATGCAAGCGCTTATTGATTTCGACGGCTGGAAACAGTGGCTCTCCAAGGATTTAACCAAGTCACTAGAAACTAGTGCATCGCGTGACGCAGCCCCGAGCTTGATACGCGGCTCCTCGCGCGATGCCATTTCAGATGTTACAGAGGTCGCGAGACAGAACGAGCGAGCCCGTGAAGAAGTGGCGGCAGATAGCGCGGCAGCGGTCTCTAATCATAGCCACGGTGGCTCTCCTGGAATTCCGGCAACCACGATGAATCGCATCTCGCATCTCGGCAGCGGCTCAAGAACACAATCACCTGCCCGGGCTCCCAATGGCAACAGCCCCCGTACCCAATCGCCGGCGCGACTACATATAGATCGTCCAGTCACGCGGCCAAGGTCCGCAAGTAACTTGGCAGCCAATGGTCAGCCCGCCCGTCCGACGTCTTTGCAAAGGGCTCAAAGCATGTACCAAAATCGTCCTAGCTCGTTGGTCCGAGGGCGGCCCTCCATTCGTGTTCAAACAGTTGCTTCCCAAGATTCGGGATTGGCCACTGCGCCCGCCAGCTCTGTTCGGTCTTCTTCGCTGTCTAGTGATCGGCCGAGAATGATGGATCGCAGCAGAACAGCCTCTAAGGGCTCATTTTCTCTCATGACCCTGAGAGATGAGCCTCGGAAGTGAAGGCCGCCAGGATCCCATCATTTTCAAAAAACACTTGTATTTAACATTAATTTTTTATTCGCTTAATCTCTTAGCGCAAGCCAAATCGCCGGCACTGTATTTCGTGGTATAACGCTGAGTAGCCGTTAACTCTCACTGTCTACTAGGAACAGGGCCTTCGAGCTGACTGATGGTCCGTTTGAAGACCAGATATATTCTGTTCGAGGTATTGTATCCAGACCAGGTTCAGCTGCAAAGTGTTGCGGAGTCTATCAGACGAAGCGCAACAAAGCTCAGTCATGCAAGGGTCAGTGATGCAATTCGTCAGAGCATAGTTCGTAACTTTGGCGAATTTGCGATGGGCCAAGCCCAAGGGTCGTTCCAGGTGAAATACTTCAGTCCTGGCACATCTCTGGGTATTGCGAGGATCACAAGAGACTCGAGTAAAGTCGTACAAGCTGCAATGTCTCTGGTCACTCAAATAGACGGTGTACCTATCATTATGAACGTGAAAAAAGTATCGGGCACCATTAAGAAAAGTCAGGAAGCCGCTATAGCTTGGGATCAAGACGTCATCGATGTTAGTTTATGAATTTACGCCGGAAAAAAAAAAGAACAAACACGAATTAATGATGATAAATAAATAATAAATTTTGAACCGATCGATTTAGCCGGGCACGGCTAGTCTTCCCTAGCTCTGACTTTTCTCAATCATGGTCTCGAAGAAGCGATTGAGCTGCTTGTTCTCAAGACCATAGGCCACGGGAATAAGTTGAGGGGCTGAAACTTCAGTGTGGGGGATGTTTTGATAAACAACTGGGTTGGAGTTACCTGCACCAGCGTCAAGCCGTTGCGTGAACGACGGCAGCTCCACGCTCTCCAGATCATTAGGGTCGAACTCAGGGTTCAACGCAAGAATTTTTGACCTGGAATCCAATCCACGAGGAATGAAAATAGGGTCAGTAAACTGCGGTTGCGTGGAGAGAGCTTCGCTGTCGGGAACAGCTGGGAGCGGGATACCGATCTCTGCTAAGGCAAACGATCTGTAGTCGAAGCCTTTGTGATCAAATACTACTGTAGCGTTATGCACCAATGCCCATGACCGTACAAATTGGACCACTGAATCTGCCGCAGAACTGATGATGTGCGAGTATTTGCTGTGGTTTAGCACCACGACGCTCAACTTACTATCACGAAACTCTCCAAGAGCCTCAATGACTTCCGAAAGCCAAGTCTGCCAATTGTGGGTTTCATCCCAATCCAAGCATATGAATACATGCATATCGTTCTTGAAAAACGGTATTGCCAGACTTAGGTCTAGAGCAGTTATGACCGACAGCTCCTCGAAGCCCTCCAAGTGCTGATCCGTTTCCCCGAGAAGCCTTGAGACATTCGCAGTCCTGAAATCAAAATATCTATGACGCATTGCACCCAGGATCAGAGGCACATTATTCGTTTGAGCTAATATCAAGATAGTGCCACTTGTGGTCTTTTTTACTCTTCGCGTCTCTCCCCGAAAGATATCCATTAGCTAAGTTCGACAGTTCGCCCAAATATTGGTATGTATACAACACACCTTCGAGTGGATAATTATCAGCACATAAATAAATAAATAGGAAGCGAGAAGCGTATTTCAAATTCAGAAAAGAAAATTCTGTACCGACCAATACTCCACTGGTTTTGCCTGCTCGTCCAACCATAGCATGCCTTCTTGAACCATGGTATCAAGGCACGCCGCTCGTTCAGGTGTCCAGCCCAAGTTCTCTTTTAACATAGCTTTTGTGACGTATCCCAATGCTTCGCATGCTACAAACACGCTGGACTGGTCGAAGTTCAATTCTTGAGGTACGCTCCGTACGACTAGCTTGCCGCTAGAAAGCTTGTCGAGATGAAACCCAGACCCCAGTGGCTTCAGACTGTGGATGGCCCGTTTCACGTCTTCCTCGACTACTTTTTCATCAGCATCATTGTATATATTGCTGTTCAGATGATTCAGTAACGTGTGAAGTGGTAGAATTCCTCCTGTTTCTTGCTTCAAAGATCTGCAGATCTCAACAATTCGAACAGCTAACCCAAAGAAATAGTCGTCCAAGTCAGACCCGAGGATTGATCGCACACCTTGCTTTTTGCGACCTCTGGAGTGAATCAATGGATCAACACCCACGGCAGAGCACATTTGTAGAAATTTCGTACGAAATTGAGCATTCCCACGGATTTGATCGAGATGTGTCGTAGCAAACTCAACTAGAGAAGTTCTCAGTTTCAGTAACTGAGCCTCAGCTTCGGCCTCTGTACTGGCAGCCAAAGCCTCACCAACTTCTTTGTAATGTTTAGATTTGACTTCATCAAACGCCGCAAGACCCACTTTTCTCATTGTGGGAGCGTAGCGACCTTGGGGTTTGACCACAGCTTTACGACTGAGTAGCTATTCAATGGCAGTACTGAATGCGCCTTTCATCCAGATACATAGGAGCACGGCTATCTGGGCAAGGGTGAAAGTCGTGCGCCTAGAGAACTAAACTATCACAGAGCAGAATGGTAGGTAGAATCAACTCACATATATAACTTAAGCCATTTAAATACAATACAATTCTCCAATTAGATCAGGCCGCTCAAAATGTCGTCAAGATTGAGCTCTTGAGCCCAGGAATTAACCACTTCAACAGTATCAGCTTTTTTCTCTTCAGGAGGCTCAGCCCAGCCAGTAAGACGGCCGTCGCGCCAATCAACAACAATAGCCAGAGCTGCAGCGTTGAGATCGGGGATGCCGCCCTTACCGAGGCGTCCAAGCTTGCGTGCGACGTGAACCAGAACTGCGGTGATGAATTGCTCAAAATCAGCGGTTGAGGTAGGAGGAATGTCATAATAGTTCATGAAGTGCTGGGCCTGAGACTCGTTCTTGAGAAGTCTCTTGATCAATCGCTTAACTGCGGGACGGCAGTCATCCATGTATTTAGGCGGCATAGCGTTCAGAAGAATGAGGCGAGCCTGCTCCTGTACAGGGTCCGAGCCCTTCTTGGAAGCGGAAGGGAAGCAAATTCCAGGGCAATCGAGGATGTGCAACTTATTGTCAACTTTGACCCGACGTACGTCAGTGGTGACACCGGCCTGGGCACCGACCGGACAGGCCTTCGAAGAAGCCGCGTTGCTGCGATTCGTCAAAGCATTGATCACACTCGACTTGCCGACATTGGGGTATCCAACAACGCCAACAGTGATAGCACGGCCGACATTGGCTTCATGCGCGTACTTCTTCAGAGCCTCGAGCAGTTTGATACTGGTGTTCACCCCTCTTAAACCTTCGTGGTCGTAGGTTTTGGCGTTCGCAGCTGCACTCGAGGCAGTGATGGGAATTGTGGGGAAATTCAGCGAAAGATGCTTGACCCATTTAGACAGCGCCTCGGTCGGAATGAGATCGATCTTGTTCAGAGCGAAGATGAGGCGACGATTCGGATTAGAGAGAATAGTCTGCTCGACCTGCTTCGATCGAGTTCCGTCAGGATTACGCGCATCCAGCACGTAAATAAGAATATCGCAGGTATCCAGAATCTGCTTGAACTGTTTTTCGAAAGCTTTACGCGAGGAATCTTGAGAGATCTCTGCAAACGCTTCACCCAGTTCGAGATCCTGAGCCGCCTCGTCCTCGTCATCTTCCATGATTTCATCAGCATCACCATTGATGGCGCCGGCAAAGTTCTGAGCGGCCTCGTTAACGGATTGCATAAGAGCTCCGAGGCGATTCTGGCTCTCGTACATGTCCTGCTGAATTTCAAGCTGCTCTAGCTGTTCCTCGGAGGCGCCTTGTTGCAGAGCCTGGGCTCGCATCTGTTCTCTTCGAGCCTCTCGAGCTTCCAGTTCACGTTGCTTCTGCTGCTCAATTTCTTCAAGAAGCTGAGCCTTGAATGGGAAGGAGTTGGGAATACCAGGATCCTTGGGGTGCCGTGATTTCCAAGTCACATCCTTCTTCGACAGCTTCTTCTGCTTGCGATTGTGGGCGGCAATTTTCTTCTGAATACCCTTTTGCAAGCGGGTCGACTTGCGTTTCGATTGAGGCTTCTTAACCTTCATATTTTGCGCAGGTGAGAGGAAGGACCTTACTCACAGAATTTTTTTGGGCTGAAGAGAAAAGATGTGAAATAAAATTATGTAATATGGATATTCAATCCAAGCCGCAGATCTGGCTTGTTAATTGCCAATGCTTAGGCTAAAATTTAGAGGCGATTGATTTGGGCTGATTTGGACCTAGGGCAATTTAAAGGAAATCGCGAAGGTTTTAAGATAGCCGTATATGGGGTTTTTATCCGTAAATCTCAAACGACAAGCACAAAGCTCGAAAGCAAGGGTGCCAAATTTCTCGGGCTCACGAAAGCGCCAAAAGGTCAATTATCACAAAAAGCCAATTGTCGTAGATCCAGATGGATTTGAAACTACTTCAAGCGGTCAAGTTCCCGCAGAAGACGTGAATTGCGACGCACAAATCGCCGATGATTTGCAGGATCTTTTGAGACTACAGTCACCGTCTTCTTGGCCAACACCTAGGCTAGACCTTATGCCAGCGGAAATGATCCAAAAGATTTTTGTTATGAGTGGTAATTTAGAATTTTCCTTCGTCAACAAGCGTCTTGCGTTCGTTCTTCAACCAAGCTCTGCCCTGATACACAGATTGGTGCAATCTGTAGTTTTTAAAGGGTTATTTCCTACAGAATTCACAGTATGGCCATTTTTAAGCACTTCATTGCTCGAGAAATACGAGGTCAAGGACTTCACCGTCAAATATGTTCCGGAAAGACTGGAAGCTGATGGCTCGGAAAGATCCATAGAGGTTGTGCTGTTCATGATCCAACACGGCTGTAAGATCGACAACAGCCGCAGTTATTACATGAAATTGGTTCAAAATAACCATGGGCTTGGTATAAAAACTCTCAGTGATCTGGGCTTGCTGTGCGACGAAGCTCCAGTTCTTTGGGCATTAGACAATCCTGACCGACGCGAGCTGGCTCTTAAACTGCTTGAATTGAACAAACCGCTGTCAGGGTTCGCAAAAATGATGGAAAAGGCGCTCCAAGTTAATGATTTAGAGTTCGTCAAAGCTTTGAAGGCACCACTTCCTGGGCCATAGCGGGTCAGACTGCGGACGGTTAACCATAGCATATATAACCTTAATATTTATTGAAATTGACCTGAAATTAGTAGCCATTGAATTCGGCAAAATACGGATGCAGGAGTGCGTCTCGAGCGGAGATACGGGCCTCAGGTCTCATCTGTAGAAGCCTCAGGAGCAAATCCAGACCAACTGGATCGAGCGAGTCGACAATGGTCTTCAGATCTTGCGGCTGATATTTGTAAAGCTCGTGCTTGTAGTTCGGCAGCTGAGAGACGCCGGGCCACGTGTGTTCATTGGGCGAACCCATAATCTTGAAGATACGCGTCAGCTGGTCTTCATTGGAATTGCCCGGGAACAGCGGTCTACCCGTGATCATTTCAGCCATAATGCATCCCGCGCTCCAAATATCAATTGAGGTGGAGTAGGTGCGCGATCCAAGCAAAACATCAGGGGCTCGGTACCAGAGCGTGACTACCTCGTTGGAGAATGTGTTGACAGGAATACCGAAGGCTCTGGCTAGACCAAAATCTGCCAGCTTCAAAACTCCTTTCGAGTTGATCAAAAGATTCTGGGGCTTCAGGTCACGGTGCAATACTCTGTTGTCGTGGCAGAACATTACGCCTTTCAGCAGCTGGTACATGAACGCCTTAACCTGCTGCAATGGTAGTGCACCCTTGTTGCCGTGGTACTCCATAAATTTCTTGAGGTCTTTGTCCATGAACTCAAAAACAAGGTTCAGTTTATTCTCGGTGTGAATAACGTCAAACAGCGTCACGATGTTATCGTGCTTGAGCTCCTTCATCAGGGAGATCTCGCGAATTGCAGTCGACGGAGTACCTTCCTCGGAATCCAAGTTAATTTCTTTCAGGGCAACAAGCTCCCCTGTTTCGGGATTTCGTCCCTTGAAGACGGTGGCATAAGTGCCTTCGCCGAGCTTCTCCAGCTGCTCGAACTGTGGTGTGCCCATGACAAATAGGTGCCTGGAGCGGTGTCAGCTCTAGATCAAGCAGGTAAAGAAGGGTGCTTTAGTTGGTAATACATTTCTGCAGGTGGAAATTTATTTCGAAACTAGGTTCACGCAGTTTACCAGTGGTTTTCTCGGTGATCAGTGAGTTGTTTTTACGAAACTTATTTCGGGCTCGGAGTTGTCTAGGTTCGCATCGCGCGTATATGTTATTCCAGCCATAAATCAAAAGCGCAAATTGTGTTGGCGCACAGCGAGAAAAAGAAGTAGGACAAAAACCCCCAGCAGGACCCGCTAATAACTCCAAAAAACAAATATAATGCGTTCCAAAACAATTATTCCAACAGATATAAGAGGCATTGAAAGTGTCCTTGGCCCGCAATGGCAGGCCTTATATTCTTTCCCAGTCTCATTCGAGAGAGGACACTTCGATAGTGCCATGTCCAACATTGTGAAGAACCCTCATATCAACTCAACAATCTTGATGCGAGCCGACGTTTGCCGAGAGCTGATTTCTGGAACGACACATTACTATCAGGTTGCAGATGATATTTTGGACGAGTCGTGGCGCACAGTCAATCTGAACGACACGACCCCCCGAGTCGAAGAGCTGCCTGGCTTTCACATCACTTCTTATGTCGTCAGGCGCAACATCCCCCGAAATCCCAGCCGAGATCCGATTGTCAACCAAACCTGTGCGTTCTACAGTTCGAACGCAATTGACAACATGCGTGTGCTTGTGTACACTGCCCATTTGCTCGAGGAAAATGAGACGCCATTCTATTTGCCACATGCTGCTGCAGTTGCCCTTGTATATGCCCCGTCTGTACCCACAATGGATGGTCTCAATCGGTTAAAACCTCAATGTTCAGTGCACTATAAGCTATGGCCAGGTTCCATGCCGCTGTATCAAAGGGATTCGAACGAACGCCTGATACGGATCGGTCTCCATCTTCTCGATACATGCGTGAAGCATGGTAAAGGCCGAAAAGAAGGCGTCCAAAAGCGCGTAATTCATGATCAGGTTGTTGAGAAGACGAGTTTACAGAATCTGTACATCAAACTCAAGCAAAAGCATGCGCAGTATCTCACCTCGAATTGGGCAGAGAAGACAGACCCCACTAAACACGTCTATGAGGATCTAGGGATCGCGGCGTTTCTAATCACTTTGTGGAACAAAATGTACAAGTCGCCGCAAGACTTTGAGTTTGTGGATATCGGTTGCGGCAACGGCGTGCTGGTATACGTTTTGACGATGGAGGGCTATTACGGTTTTGGATTAGATGCCAGAACTCGCAAATCATGGGCAGGGTTTCCAGAAAATGTCAAATCTAAGCTCAGGGAACAACTGATAGTGCCAGAAGTACTTGCATCCGTACACAGTGAAGCCCAAGGTGAAGCGCTCAAGGAAACAGAGTACGTGAAAATCCTTCGTGCTAAATCGCCCGAAGGCACAGAGAGATTTTTCATTGGTAACCACAGCGACGAACTCACTCTCTGGACTCCTTTGTTGGGGGGACCCTTCCTGTCAATTCCCTGTTGTTCACACGATCTTGGCGGCCGGCCCGCCAGGTTCGGAGCTGGACAGCAGCAGAAGTCATCTTACGCGGCTCTTGTCGACAAGGTGACTGATATCGCGAGAAAGGTAGGTTGGAAGCCTGAGCTTGAGCAGTTGCGGATTCCAAGCACCAGAAATGCGGCTATTATAGGGCGAGAACGCTCTAATGAGTGGTCGGCGTCTCTGCTTGAAGAAACAGTGAAGTCTGAGGGCGGCAGCGAGTTCTGGATTGAAAATACGCTTAAATTACAGAATACACAATGTAAACATTAAAATAGGTTGCATGAATAATATCTTTCTAGTAGATTTGAAGGGTTCGTTTGGTTTTAGCGGCGGCCGTGCTTCTTTTGCATGCGCTTGCGGCCGATAAATGAATCTCCCTTCGGCTTCTTGGCAGCCTTTTCCTCTTCGGCCTTTCGCTCCTCTGCTTCGCGCTTGCGTTTTTGACCCCATTCAGTGTCTTTGTGGTGTCTCTCTCTTTGGCGTTTAAGCACCTGAGCGTTTTCGACCGCAAATTCTACCACTAAGCGACGCTTACCGTCCTCAGGTGAAAATTGCTTGTCACTCTTGGCTTGTTCTTCGGGAGTGAGGCCGCCTTGCAGCTCATCCTTGGTAACGCAGTGGCAATTAAGCCATCTCAGCGCCATGAGGGCAGACTTGTGGTTGCGCATCTCCAAGAATCCGTAACCTCTGGATCGGCCAGTTTGACCAGAACCCTTGACTTCCATCACAATCTTGGCTTGCTTCACAACACCGTGCTTCGAATTCTTTGCAGCCTCTCCAAGCGAGTCCTGGAAGTTTACCGACCTGATGACTTCCTCTTTCGACAGTGGCTGACGCTTCTTCTCGCGAACTTCGGTAGCAAAGCTGACAACGGCTTTACGGCCAAGAGCTTTGAGCGCCTTGTCATCCATAGCTCTAGGAATATTTCTAATAGCAAGACGAGTCATAGACAGATGCAGTGAGGGGTTCTTCTGAAGCTGCTGCTTGCGCATATTGTAAGACTTTTCGCGGATCTTCATTTCGGCAGGAGTAAGATACTCGGCAAGTTTTGAATTCTCTGTGACGCGACCCTCATTAATGAGAAACAAATTGCGTTTGTCTTGTTTGCTGGGAGCTTTGCCAAGAACCTCGAGACGCTCGGCAGCGCCTCTCTCAGAAAGAACACCCGCTCTCTGACGACTAACAGCCGGTGTGATACCCAAAATCCGCCCCTCATAAACATAGCGACTATCCACATCATCGGGAATCAGTAAAGAGCTAGTGGCTACGCTAGGTGCCGACGCGACACATTTTTCAGCGTCCGAAGCGCTCCGAAAAGCCACGAAAGCAGTACCTCTCGGCTGGTTAAGAGCCTTGTCGAAAACAGGCAGCGCATAAGCTACTGGACCAAATTGCTCGAAATGAGCCTTGAGAGAGTCCTCTGTAGCATCGTAAGGAACGTTACGGACGAAAATTGTCTGGCTCTCGCTGGCGGGGCGGCGCTTGGGTTTCTCTTCCTCCGCTTCCGCTTCTTCTTCGAGATCACTACCGTCGAGATCAATTTCGCTTTCGTCCTCATCTTGTTTGTCATCTTCATCATCGTCTTCTCCGGCTTCTTGGTCTTCAGCATCTTCTTCAGCACCTTCCTCATCACTTTCGAATTCTTCATCAGCATTGGGTTTGGAGCCTTGTTTTTCAAGCCATTTGTCTTTAGTAAACGCCCAGTCCACAGCAACGGGGCGATCGTGAATCTTCAAATCTTTACACTTCTCAATGGCCTCGATAGCATTGGCCTTGCGTCGCATTGTGACGAAAGCAAAGCCGGTCATTTTCTTGTTAGCGCCTCGAGGAATGAAAGCGTCAGTCACTTTTCCGAACTCCGAGAAAATTTTCGTCAACTCTTGAGGATCTCTCAATGACCAGGGGCAGTTTCTGATGATCAATCGAGGACGGCGGCGCTCGCGAGATTCCTCTGGGTCATCATTTTTGACAATTTTAGAAGATCCTTTCTCACCTTTACGTTCTCTGGGCTTAGCAAACTCACAAAGAAGTTGTTTTCCGTTGAGTTTCTTGGACTTTGAACTATTTAACGCATCTTTGGCATCCTCATTGGTTCCGAAACTTACGAAGCCAAAACCTTTCGAGGTTCCCGTGGAAGAATCGGTAACAACAACTGCATGTCTCACAGGAGCAAATTCGGAAAAGAAATTCTGCAGCTCCTCGCTGCTCACTTCCAATGGGATCGAGCGAACAAACAGCTCTTTTGCCGAAAACTCCATGGTACAAAAAAAATTATGTAAATGGGTGCTGGGGTGTCTTATGCGGAAAATTGCATTACGATGTTATATTGTATGACTAGCAAGCTAATTCAAAAAAGATACAACTATAAATAGAGAGTCGTAAATCGTAGAGATCAGAAACAAACTTTCAAATAGAGGTTCAAAAAAGGTTTCATAATTTGTTTCAATTCAATCTTCCCCAGATGTCGAAAAAATTTGAGGTTTGATTCCCTATGACTGAGAAGACACCCTCAACGCTTCAATTCGAGCAGTCAGATTCGCATCGCGAGACTGAGCTGCCAATGCAGAAGCTTTATCGAGGTCGTTAGCCGAGATATACATTTCCACCCTTTCAGCCGCGGACAAATTTGTGCACATATCGATGTACTGTACGGCAGCTTCAGGGTTGCCGGCTGATTTGCAGGCTTCGTAAAAGGGAACATAACCAATCGGAGATTTCTTGGACTTTGCCAGCGATTCTAGAGCCGGCCAATCACGACGCAAAACATACTCATTCAAGAGAAGATACCACCATTGACTATCAGTGACACCGAGTTTTGAGCGAAGTTGCTGTGCCTTTTGATTTTGCGATATTCTCAGCAGTTTCTTCACTGTATCAACTGCCGTGCCCGAGAATTCCAGCTCATATCTATTAGTGAGATCCACTTGATATTGATGAAGCTTTACGACATTGTGCACTGCACGAGCCTGGAATTGTGACTGCCTTAAATGCGAGAATCGAGAAGCGATCTGATTAAGACTCACGACGGAAGCATCTGAACCCTGTGAGGCAGCTGCCACGGTGTTCTTAAGCTTCAAATTGATGTCTTCTAGAGACAAATCCATTTGGTAGTAAAAATCATGAAGATCCTGTACAGTGGAAAAGGATTTGAGTAGTCGCTCATAAACTCGGGTGCTGGTCAGCTCATCTCCCAAAAAGTTGTAAATTTCCGAAACTGCAGTTTCCTCTGTGAGCATGGAGAACAAAACATTCTCAACCAAAGCCAAGTTCTTGGACTCAACTGCAGCAGCTAAAGCTGCCTGAGGTTTTTCGATTGTGAGCAGCATTGCCACGCGACGACTAGCTAGTGGTTCATGATTCAATAGAGACAGACAGAGTCCCGTCCGACCCTCGTCGTACGCCTTTTGAGCAAGTTCAACGTATGACAGACTGGAAATTGACTCTGTTTTGCTAAGAATCTCGTGCTCCAGAGATTCATCATCTATTTCGACCTGTCTTTGGACAAGGTCAGACGCCCACGCAATGTAAATAGGGTCTACTGGGAGCTTTTGACTCAGAGCTACGCCCTTGGCGTCCTTGAATAGTTTCCGATTTAGGAGACGAGCGACGAGCGTCGCTCCACCTAAAGTTTTGAGCTGTTCCGCCGTTATGAAAATTCCAATACGGGGATCTCTGATTGCGTTCAGAAGCTTTAAAGTCTCGAATGTTTCCAGATACGAACTACTGTCATAGAGTTTCAGCGCAGATTTGCCGAAAAGCGCAGCTTTCAAGAGACGCTTTTGCCAAACAGTAGATAGCTCTTCTAGCGCAACACTCAGACAGGAGTCAACAGCAGATTCAAGGCGGTCACCAAGAATTGTGATATTTTCATTTGCGCGGGGTGAAGAACTTTCGAGCTGCTCGACACAATTGAGCAGGATCGCAGATGGGGCACTTGATGCCAGTTTGAATGTCTGGGTCGCAGCCCTAGAAATTTGTTGGAAAAAGAAATGCTGCTGCTCGGTGAAAATACGGCAACCATCAACTTCTGAGTGCACCTTAAATCTGCCATCAAAGTAGAGATTTAGGGGATCCTTTGAGGGGCTGAAAACATCCCACACCTCGGCTTCGCCTTCTTGAAAGTCGGCTAGCAGCAGAGCGTACGAGCCCACCCAAACAGCTTTGGTAGTCATTTCGGTTTGAAACTCGAGTATAACATCGTCGTCGAAAATTGACGAATGAACTGTAACAGTTTTGTCACGTTTAAGTGCAACATATTTGCCGCATGGTGAGAAAGATATTGAATCCACAGTCTCAAACACTTTACGACTTGCTCCCTGGGACACAGAAAGATAGAGCCCATCATCTTCGACACTTGTCAAGTGTACAGTGGACTGATTCGGCGTGTATCCAACGTCCCACGCTGTGTAGATTGATCCAGCATCCAAATCAAGATAGAATCGTTTCATGGTCATGTTTGGGAAGTTTGAAAGCTTCAGGAAGCTCAAATTGGACTCAGATTGTAAGTGAATGAATGCAACAGAGTTGGCCCAATTGACAGCCCGTACAGGTCCAGGCAAGCGTGTCTGCTTAAAATTTCCGGAAAAGTCTGTGTACACTCGGGCAATTCCGCTGGCAGAGATTACAACAAGCAGCTCTTCGTCGGTCCAGTGCGCTGATACAATTGCATCGAGATCCCAGGGTAGGCTGATGATCAGAGAACCTGTGCTGGAGTACACACTAAGTAAGGGTTTCGCGTTTCCGGTTTGTGCTATCCGGATGGCGCCTTTTCTATTCCAAACTGCAATGGCTCCGGACGCGTTGGCCGCCGCTATATTCGACTCCTCGAAACTAACAGCCCATTGCAAAGCGTAAGCTTCGTGTGAGCGATAGAATTTCGAGCCAAGCCTTTCCCAACCAAGTGTGGGATTCGCCATTAGTGGTTACAGTTCGAAATGTCGAATTAAATTCAGACAAAGTACCGCCGACGGGCCTTTTGTTCAGGTGAGTTGTTCCGTGTAGGAGCGCTCAGGCTCGCTTACTTATTTAACTGCGCGTCTTTAGCGTCCTTAAGCCAATTTCAGTCATCATTGGCACAGGCTGTGAGAGACATCAAGTTTGCTTGATCTAGTTGATCTGCCTTTCGCAGAGCTAAAATGCCTTTGAAATACGTTCGATTAATTTCGAATGACAATTTCTCATTCATAGTGACGCGAGAGGCTGCAATGGTCTCGGGTACGCTGAGAAATATGCTCACGAGCGAACGCTTCGAAGAAGCGCAAACTGGAGTTATCGAGCTCGATATGGCCGGCCAAATCCTTTCCAAGGTGTGTGATTATCTATACTACAACATGAACTATGAATCTGATAGTCATTTCGATGTACCACCGGTTTTAGCCCTCGAACTTTTAGTGGCTGCGGATTATCTTGAGGTTTAGCGACCGCGCTGAGGAGTAGTACTCATAAAACTGAAGCCAGGACACGCATTATACACCATTGTGTTTCATCTCACGTTATTTAATCCTTATTCGGTATATCCGTCAATAAGTTCCTAACCTAGTAGTTAGGAGTCTGTGCTGTACATCCGGGTGGCAAGGCCTTGTTCTGTCAAAGCAGTGGAAACATATTTCCAGTATAATGCTCTTCCGCAGCTTTTTAAATCATTAAAGGGAATAATAAAATCGACTATTTGGGCTTCTGGCCAGTCTGAAGACCTTGATCAATCTGCTTTCTCCTTGGCACTTACCGGTTTCGTCCGTTGAGACGCTCGCAGCTCTTTTACAACCAACCACATAATTTTGGCTCCTTGCCAAAACGCATTGAAAGATTGATCACAAATCATGAGCCACACGCTCGCAGAGATTGAGCCTTTGGGCGCCTTGGGCAAAGCTAGCCACCATTCCAGAACGCCAGGAATGGCGTTCGGCGGCAACCAAAAGACAGCTCTGCCCGAGTAATTGTACAGAACATAGAACCTTATACCTGTTGTTAGGCAGAATCGAAGAAACGAGACAAATTTGCCAACTCCCGCCTTCAACTTGAGCACCTCCACGTTTATTTTGTCAATCTCCTGCTTGAGCTTTGAGTGCTGTCGGTCAAGCCGAGCCCATTTGGCAAACTCATCCTTGGACGACACGGCAGCACGTTTGTTCCGAATATCTAGCAGCTCCTTGCGAGTTTCTCTCAGCTTGCGTATTTCTGGAGATGGCGAGAAGTAACTGATGAAATGCCACAGGTGGTTCGTGAGAACGCTTGATGGGAAAATATGGGATATTCTGAGCCACAGCCCAAGAATGGCGAGGCCAATAGCCAATGTGTTGAGCATTCAATGTCCTGTTTTTTTTCTCGAATTAAGTATACGGGAATGGCAGTCTATTCGGAACTGCCAGCCTGCTTGCGTTCAGAATGCTAAACACCCAAATGCCTTACGATGCGATGCAAGCATTACACATTGGTCGGTCCCATGCATAGGGTCCCCTGGGCATCGAGGCAGTCCTTAGTCATGCTAGTGATACCGCTGAAGTCCACCAGGCACGTCGATTTCGGATCGCAATTGCGAAAGCAACTACGAGAGCAATTAGGGAACGTTGAGGAACTCAAAGAAAGTATTGAAAAGCTGGCATCATTGCGCCAGTCGATTTTGAGTCCGGGAAAGGGCGCCAATGGACGGGACTTGCTGTACCGGTACTACCGTCAGCTGGAGTTCCTGAAAGCGCGATTGAATGAGGGCCGCGAGAGATCGTACTTTAATTTTACATGGGAAGACACAATCTCAGGTATAGAGACTTCCCAAGGTACCTTGGCCTACGAAATCGCCAATGTGCTTTTCAATTTGGCTGCCGTCTACTCGCACATTGGTGACGTTGGCCACCCCAAGATTGCCTTCCATGCCTTCCAAGCAGCTGCCGGTATTTTCAAGCACGTTGAAGAAAGTTTTATGAACGCACCTTTAAATGACTTATCTTATGAGGCCTTGAAAGGCTTCAGAGCGCTCATGCTGGCACGTGCCCAGGAGGCCTTCCTCAACAACGCCATCGAGAGCGCTAAGTCCAAACCCTTAATTTTGGCCAAACTAGCGAATGCCTCCTTCAACCTGTATCAGGAGTGCGAGGAGTCTTTGTATCAGATTCAAGCTGACGAGGACTGGGAAGGCACAGTTTGGGAGCCCATTATTCGGGCCTCTAAGCTTTACTGTCTCGCGTTGGCGCATTTCTACTATTCAAAGCATCTCGATGCATCAGGAAGTTGGGGGCTTGCAATCGCGCATATGAAGGAAGCTAGCAAATACTTCAACGATTCAAAAAATGCCGATCACATCAAAGGAGCCGCGTCGCTGTACAGCGCATCTCAGACAGAGGCCAAGGCTATGGAGAAAGATAACGATTTAATCTATCACGACGCCATCCCCCCAATTTTGAGTGAGCTTCCAGAACTGGTTGCAGCAACCCCTTTGTCAATGGACAAGCTGTATGGCAATGAAGAAGCCGAAAGCCGGGTCGCCTACAAGAACTTGTTTGCCCAAGTTATCCCTCTTGATGTCCATGAAAGAGCCTCCTTGTACTCAGACATGAAAGACCAGTATCTCAGAGAGCAGCAGGAAAATGTCGAAGTTGCGGATCAAGAGCAAATCTCTGCCTTTGAGTACATGGATTTGCCTCGTTCTGCCAGCGTACTCCGCCATCCTGACCAAGATAATGCGTCCAGCGAGGTTCCTGACGAAGTGCAAATGTGGATCGCAGATGTCAAGTCTGCTCCATTGAATTTTGATGCGGATGCGAGGAGAGCGCGCATTCTTCAGAAATTAGATTCGAGCATGGCTGTACAGAGTAACCCTCAGGTGCAACGCATCAAACAAAGTCTTATAAACGCACAATCGGTTGATGCTACGGTGAAGGGCATGCACAAAGAAGCTGCTGACGATATTGCACTTCTTGTGTCTGGACCTAGGGGCGCGCTTGAATCAGAATTCCAAAAAACAAAGATTGACGAGGCCCAGAATTACAGCCTTTTGGATTTGGATGCCTCCTCAACGGATCGCCGCGAGCTCGAATCCCTGCTTGATCGCATTTTGGATCTTTACGCAAAACTTTGCAAAGTCTCACGCGAGCGCAACACTATCCTTCGAGAGCTGAAAGAAAAACTTCAGCATGATGAACTCAACGAAAGGCTCGTACGAGCGCGCCAGGTCCCAGTAGAAGAGCTGAGAGACACAGTTTTCTCCGAAGAGCTCGAAAAGTTCTCTCCATACAAGAAACGAATCGAAAGCTCGGTTCTGTCTCAAAATACTATGCTGTCACAGCTTTCGGAAACGTGGTCTATCGTCACGCGGCACGAACTCGTTCGGAAACAAGTTTCAGACAGCGTTTTGATCAGTAAAAAACGCGCAAACCTTATCGAAAGGTTAAAACATGCCCACAACGCCTGGAAAACTCTCTCCGAAGCCTACCAGCGTGCTGCCTCGTTTTACGACAGACTGGACGGCGAGCTGGAGCAGGCCCTGTCGTTAAATCTCAGCTCTGGGTTCTCAGGTTTGTCATTGAACAATCCTTCGCAAACCAGTGTTCAGTCTCCGCAGATGCCTTCTTTACCGGCAAAGCCTATGGCCGAAAGTGGGTATGCTTATCCGAGTACCTACGATCCTAACGTTTATAATTAGTGTTTAACGAAAACCTGTTGATGATCTTCGATGCGGTTTTGTCGCAAATCGCCGAACTCGTAGTAGCGATGCTGAAAGATGCACCACATTTTGCTAATAAATTATTTTATGGTGGAGAAACTGGTGTCGGTGATCCGCACAAAGCTTACGACCCCCGAATCCACAACTGCAATTGTTGCCTCTTTCCTTCCATGCCTTATTCTTGCTGTGGCCTTCCTACCTTGAGGTACGATATGTGGTACATTCTCGAGTAATTGACGGATAGAGTTCAAATCAAACAGCAGCTCAGACTGGGCGTTGGCAGCTTTGAGCAAATAGTCTGGGTTCATGGCGTTGGATCGTTTGAACGGAGTTGAAGGCTTCCAAACGCTAAAATCCGGCATGATTTGTTCCACTTTAGAAGCCTGGATCGGGGACGCTTCTTCAGAGTCTCGAATAAACTCAAGATTTGTAAATACATCCCCATAAGTACTGTGATATGGTCGCACAAAAGTCGGGGAAGACGCTAGTCTCAGATCCATCAAGCCAAACCAGAGGGATTTCAAAGCAGAGCTGGGCCGGATCCATCTGTGAGTTTGCTGCAAATCTTGCGTGTCTGAAAGCGTTTTTTGAAATCTCCGCACCACATATCCGAGCTTTCGCAGATACGAGTACACTAGCATCTTCTCATGGCCGATGCTACCAACAAGAAGATGTGTGATTGCATCAACTGACAGCACATTTTCTTTGTAGGAACAGAGCAGCGATCCTCTTTGGACTAGGTAGATCGCTTCCTCGGGATGTAGATAGGTGGTTCCGCCTTGTGTGAAGCCCATTGTTCGAAAGTAAGTTCCAATAGGCTTAGGGACTCGAACCAGTTTGGATTCTGGCAGAAATTCTCCCCGAACCAAAGTTTTCGAGCTCCGAACTCTGGGCTGGCTCAGGGCGGTATACATTGCGTTTCTTGAATTTTCAAGAACTGAAGTTTGGGCTTGAGTGCCGTCTGGAGCGAAATCTTTGGTGCCTCGTTTGAGAACATCTACGTTCTGGGTGCGAGACAGCAGCAGCCAATCCTGGGCATCATCGTCGCTATCACTCGCATCCATGATGCTTATTCTTCTTCCGTCTTAAACTCTATCTCGCAATTCGGGATGTTCAACAATTTGAAGAAAGTTCGTACTTTTCAGAACCACACTCTTTGTGCTTACTGACAGGCTTAATTAGATCAGCGTTCCGGGTGAAACTGAACCTGACGAGGAGGCTGTCAATCATCGGGTTATTACTCCTGAATCTTTAAGTCATTGCGGTCTGTGAATCACTTCTCTGATTTTTGAGGTTGGTCGTCGCCTCATCAATCACTCAACTAGGTTATCGTTGCCGATCGCCGTTGGATCCTTCTAGCTGACCACAAATGGAATCGCAAGAGCTCTGCTGCGAGATTCTAGTGCATTTGCTCAAACAGGAATGTCAGCAGGCGGTGTTGCGACCACTCGTTAAAGAAAAGCAGCTGCGAGAATTGTATGGTAAAGCCACAAGAGTGAAGCCGCAAAATGGAGAGCTCCATCAAAGGGCCGCCATGGTAGAGGTGCCTGGTCTTGATGTTTATGGTCAAGAGAAAGGTTCAGAGGTCAGATATTTTGAGTGCCAGAATTGTGAGCGCAAAGTTGCTGGCCCCAGGTTTGCTGCACATATCGCGCGTTGCTCGGGTCGAGGCCGGAGATAATCGTATATCCAGATTCGACGACGATGCTGCCAACCAGAGAATTTGACCAAGCGTGCTGTCTTTTGATGCTCATTAAATAAACAACTGCTGATAAGTATGTATACTATTCAATTCTGAGGCAAGTGGGTTTCCAAAAACTTTGCAACCTCCGCAAGTCCAGCCGGCGAAATGCTATGGGGAACGCCAGGGTAGCCATGGAAGGATACATTAGAAAACCCTAGGCCAGCTCTCAAGACAGCAGCTGATTTCTCGCCGCTTTGGAAAGGTACGACATCGTCTGCTTTACCGTGCAGCATGATAATATCGGTTTCCGAGTTTGTAGCGGGCATCTGATCCTTGAAGTAGGAGTAGAGGGGCAGGTAGCCGCTCACACCAATGAATCCAGCAAGCTTTAAGGGAATGGTAGCGGCGGTACAAAGAGTAATGGCACAGCCCTGTGAAAATCCGCCCACTACAATTCTCTCAGCGGCAATTCCCGCATCGATCTCAGACTGGACCAACTCCTTCACGTGCTTCAACGTCGACAAAATTCCATCTTTATCATCAGTCCTGTCAATATCCGAGGCTAGACCCTTAATATCGTACCATCCAGATGCACGCTGGCCCCCAAAAACGGAAATTGGGCGCTCCGGAGCATTAGGCAAGACGAAGTTGATGTGCTGAAACTTCGGGTTGCTGTGGAGCTCGCTGGGCAAGAAGCTCCAGCCCGCGCCGGAATCGCCCAAGCCATGAAACCAGATGACCGAAGCTGATGCTTTTGCTGGGGCTTTAACTCGAATGGCGCTCAATGACATCGCTATACCAGTATACTTTCTGTAGAGTGCAGAGTCAGTTATAAGTTGTGAGATGAGAGTGAATGTGGTACGCCATCACGTGACAGGCAGAACATTTCCCTGCACACTGAATCTAGGAACAAAGATATAAAAGAGCATCAAGAACTTTGGTAGAGCGAAGGATATAAATAAATTATTTAATGCTGATCTGTTTGTCCAGCGCGGCTCGCCGAACAGTAGCCGGCGGTGCGTCGTGGACAAGATGTTTAGCCTGGCTGGCCTGTTCGATGATGTTTTCCATCAACTCGGTGCAGCGAAGATGGTCAAATTGTGCGATTGTAATAGGGTGAGTGGCCTCAATGTCTTTTGCATGGGACATTCGCGCCTTAAAAACAAGCTCGAAGTCAATTTTGTACAGGGAAGACGCAGAAGTGAAGCCAACGAGCCCCTCATCAGGAATTTCTGGGCGGTCTTTCGAAATGACGTTTTCCTTGATGTCCAGTTGTGGCAGGGGCACTTCCAAAAGAAGGTCCTCTTCAGAATCAGCATCTGCTAAACGGAATTCGGCCATTTCCCGGGCAACTTTAGCTACTCTGCTCCGTTTGACTACTGGGATCTCATCATTAGATTTTGAACTGCCCGAAGAGGAAGGTTTAGCGGCCGAGCTTTGCGAATTACTTTCACCTGTAGTACCAGCGCTAAACGGCAAATACGTTGTTATCTGTACCAGCTCCATCGAAATCCGCTTTAGGCGCGACTTTCTGGCCTTATTCCAGTCGCGATTGCAAGACACTTTGTAGTGCCCACAAAGCGTGTCTCCTGGACCATACGCCCGGATCGGCAAGCTGACGTTCAATGAAACGAAGTGATCGCTACTCGGAGAATCAACGAGGATCGGCTCGTGGAAGGCCCCAAATGTACTTAGCGTATCGTACCTGTTTACGCGGACAGGGAATTGAGAATGTTCCACAGCTGTCTTTCCCGATGTTTTACGGTAAATGGACACAAACAAATTATAAGACGTCTCAAGACGTTTCGATAGACTGATGCTGGCAACAATTGCTCGCGATGTCGGCAAAGAGAGAATAAATGGCAGATCCAGAGCATAAACTTTCTCGCCAGACCGGTTCGTGGGAACCCAGATATCTTTCTCACGAGTGATGAGATAGCTTTGCTCCTTTTTATTGTTTATATTCGGTTTGTGCGTTGGTGGTGATGTCCAGTCAGTGCGGTAAAGCCCAACTTTCACGTTTGTGATGTCCAACGGCTTCTCTTCCCCATGCTCGCGTGGAATTGGGCGTATTTCAATTGTTCCGGCGACCCTGGGCCATGTTGCGGGGATCCCGGGGAAGCCTTGGATTAAATCTGCGTTCGGAAGGCCTTTTAATCTAACTTCGTACATCTAGACGATTCTCGATTCACAAAGACATCAATTTCAAGCTAGATAAACAGTGGGAGTGTGTCTGTTGGAAGACAACCCCCAGCAGCTAAGTTATTAAGCTTGAACGCGTTGCAGAAACGCAATCAATCAAATAGCATGTTTCTTGTGTCATATACGAAGACGAATAGAAAAAGATGACTGAAATTAAGGTACAATTAGAGATCTACTTCTAAAGATTCATTTATTGAGTCTAAGCGAGCTTCGGAGCAGAGAGGGCAATGCTCTCTCAGAAGCTCGTCCAGCTGCTGGCGAAGTGCTTCGCCAGAGAACTGAGTTTTGGCCTTTGAAATCAGGCTCAGAGTATTACCTTTGCTGACCTTCTGTAATAGTGAGACTAGACAGTCGAAGTGAAGCCCATGTTGGCAAGGGAAAATGTAGAAAGACCTGGTCGCAATGGGGAAAAAGCATTGCTGGCAAGGCTCGCCTGGCTCTATCAAAACATAGTTCCGGTCGTGGCTTGCGATTTGCTCCTGAGTTTGTCGAGACGCTCTCAAGGAGTCCTTCATTTCGCCATTAATCTCTGCAAGCTCGTGGTTGGAGGTAGCCAGAGCCTTCACGATCTCAGGAGCCAGGCTTTCGAGCTCTTCAAAGTCAGGAACTAAGCCCAATAGATCTTCCATAGAAATTTTATCAACCAATTGCAGCGCAGAATTGACACCATGCTTCTCAACTGACTTGACAGCAATTTTGCGATAAATATAGCGCTGCAGAACGTCGTTATCGACCATATTTTCTGCGATGTCTGTGGCTTCCTCGATCATATCGTTAGCCAGGGCCAAGTCAACTGCCTCCTCCCACAGTGACATCTGCGTGTATAAATATAGAGCACATCGGTATCTCGAATGGGAAATGCAAATTCGGAGCGCCGAATCATATTGCCTAAAACGGCCGCTTTTCGCCATAAGAAAGTCAAGAAGTTCCTGCTCATCCGAACCCGTCATTGCATAAATGGCTACCAGAGCTTCAGCAACTACACGCGACTCGTTGTGTTTCTTGAAAATAACATATTTCAAATACCGAATCGCCTGGTGGCTGTTGGAATCCGGAAGACTAGAATTAATTCTGTGCTTGTTGCTGTATGCATATAGCGCTGGCAACAACTTCACTGGGTTCAAATCCATGACCATCCAGGACTCTACGGTCTCTTGGGGAGCTTCTTGCAAGAGTGTTTTTGCATGTTTGTATGCTGAGTCCTCCAAATTACATTGTCTCATGGTGAGCAACGCTTCTGTCCAGTTTCTATTTTGGACGTGGTAGTCAATTACGAACAAATTGTTGTTGGATTTGGTAGCGAGGTACAGGAGTTCCTCCTCATTGCCGCTGCGGGTGAGAATTTCGCGGATTAGATCGACATCATAAGAAGCAGCATTTTCCAGCAATTTTCGGAGCTTTGCAGACTCGCCAATTTTGAGATAGAGCTCACTGAGACATGCCGTCAACGCTTTCTCTTGAGCCGTGTTCGAGGTCTTGGACAATCTAGACTCCAGCAAGATTTTTAAAGCCTCTTCGTTGTTCTCGTTCAAGAAGCGTGATGCCCACAACTCGACGGGTTGCTTGCTGAACCCTATATATTTTGCCGCCCGCTCGTAGTTGCGCGCGTCGAACTCGAACTGCCCGCGCTTCCCATAGATATATCTACGATCGGCGGGATCTTTGGCTATACTCAGAGCTTCTTTGAACATCTCGTTCTGCAGATAAATTCGCCACATACCAGCATGCTCGTTTTCGAGCTTTATCTCGACCAGGGAATCGTCAGTATATAGCCAAAAAGTATTCTGAGCTTCATCACAGGTGACACCTTTGATGACTTCGTCACCCCGGATCGGGATCAGAGCGCTATGTGTCACAGAGGGATCTACCAAGTTAATAGCATCAGCAACTTTCTGATCTTTCCTCACCATCAGCAGATGGAATTGTGATAGCAAAGGCATTCCCGATTCATATTCGATTTCTGCTTCAATTTTTGTGATCTCATGGCCCTCGTCCAGGTAGTAGAGCTCGCTGCCGGCAAGAATTGAGAGTCTCTCTTTAAATTTGGCCACCTTCGGCCGCTCGTCTTTCATCAGCTTGAGTGGTATTTGCGTCTCGTTTGAGCCTAAAGCCGCTTCAACACTTTGACCTTCATTGCGCCACTGATAGATTGCTTCAGACGTCACAGCAATGACATTGGCTGTTTCGAACCTGGCATTGGTGTCACTAGATCCGTTCGAGGAAGCGGGGCCTTGCAGAGAACTCGAAGAGAAATTCGCATAAACACTCTCAACAGGCGAAGAATCCAATTGCTTGAGTTTCCTCAAGGATTTTACGTCTCTCCTGAAATAGGCCTCTGACGCGGCTGTTTCAATCAAACACTCATAAAGGGTGCCATGATCGGTGCCGAGAACTATCGACCCCGGCGCCCTAGTCGCTTTTTTACGGTTCCAAAGCACAGATGTGACTCCTAAACCTTTCAGCTTGGGGAGTTGTCGAAAATTTGTAGATTCGTGGTGAAGATAGAAGTAATGCTCGTTGGCAATTACGAGAATATGCGATCCTGTGGGGTCTAGGAACATCCGAGAGATCTCCTCTACATCCTTCGATTTGGGGATTTGTATCTCTGCAACCTCCGATGGATGATTCAAATCGATTCTTATCAGTGAAAGCCGACCGGCGGCTATATAAAGCACATTGTTGGCAACGGCGACCTGTCTAATGTTGTGGAGGCTGAACATCAACTGAACGCGCTCCAGCACGACATTCATACCTTCATTTTGATTGCTTTCCACATTCATCTTGAGCCATGGGAAACTTTATCGGTGCCGTTTGTTCAAAAAAACAAAGATGGGTCTGCAAAAGACTTGGAGGCTGGAAGCACGACACAGCTCAAGCGATTGGGTCGCGTAGTCTCGTGCTGCTTATACAAGCGTCGAGGCGTGGGAGGTGAAGAATGCCGATTTAAAACCGCTCTGATTAATACCAATTTTATTTTTTGTGGAGTACATCCGAAGCGCGGCTGTGAACTCTCATTTGTGAAATGAAAAATGTACCCATGAAGCTTCTGGCGGAGGCTCATGACCACCAGGTTCAGGTCGAGCTGTCTACTGGTCAAAATTTCCGCGGAACTCTCAACCGGATCGAGGACAGCATGAATGTTGAGCTGTCGAACGTTGTAGCCACTGAGCGCAATGGATCTGTCAGTCATATGGACTCAGTCTATGTGCGTGGTTCGCAAATCAGGATGTTTATCTTGCCTGAGATTCTTCGTTTCGCCCCGATGTTCCGGCCAGACACTGTGGAAAGATTGAAACAGCAAAACCAGAAGTCTGGCCCACAAACATCACGTGGTCCGTCTTTCCACAAGCGATGAATCTGTATTTTAGGTCCGTAAGTTCTGAGTGGGCTGCAAGAAGGTATCTGTGCCGAATTGAATTGTATTTTGAATTCGTGAGCATGCCGTTTTTGGCTCGCACGCACGCACACATGCGAACGCAAATGCAAGGGCAAAGCAACCTCAAGGCAATTTCCGAACTACAAAGAGGATGCCTAATCCAGAAGAATTCGGACCCAAAAATATGTTCTGAACAGTGCTTGTTCGAAGTCTTTGACACTCGATACCGACAAAGTTTATCGCCCTAAAATCACATCAGAAACCGTTCCTCGGATTAATCAAGGCTTGTCGTGACATTCTGCACAAACTCAGAGCAATTGAGACTCAAAAGTCCAAAATCTTTATTTAAAATTAAACTAGTTCGAAATCTCACCCATCCACAACTGCAGTATTCGAGGTTCACATAAAGCAGCCTAGATCCCGGGTCTGCGTAATCAGTTTATCACAGGCACATCCACTGTTCCAAGCAGCATGAGCGCAGTTTCTGCGGCGTTACGTCTGTTACGCAAGCGTAGGAGATCAGACGGCATTGCAAACATTCCTACTGCAGTTGTGGGTGCAGCAAGCAACATTGATCAGCTCATATCAGTCCTCCAGGATGTCCGGGCGTCCACCAGCGACCGGATCACTGCAGCTGGTCTGATCCGATCCATGATCGAAAACGAAAACCTAAGTAGTGTACAAGAGCTCTGGTATGCTACACGCTGTCTTGTTGATTTAAATCAGCCTGCTGAACTACGCCGCTCAGGTTGGAAGTTACTGATGGCCTGCATTGCCCACGACGAGATAAACGTTGGAGGCTTCAACTCGTACTACCACGTCATTATTGATCACTCGTCGGTGGAGGACTTTGATCTTGTGCTACAGGCGCTTGAAATCCTAACTCACAATGGGCGACGCATGATCAGAGGCCAAACGATGAATCACCGCATGCCAACTGTGTGCATTTCGTGGATTCAGTTGCTTGCGTTGCGGACCCAAGAGCTTCGGGCCAAGCCTGCTCAGGGTGACGTAGCCGAAAAATGGGGGGTGACTACTGAAGAAAATTTCCACAACTTTATGAATCTGGCCATCAATTTCCTGAAGTTCGAGATGTCGCTGTTTGAGCAGAAGGACATATCAAGTCTGTTGCTGGTCTGTGCCTCTATTATACGGTTCACAGCGTCTCTCAAGGATATTGAGTGCTGCCTTGACATGATTGACACAATCATGGCTTTTGGTCTCATCCCACTGCCGGTTCTGCTGCCAGTCCTCCAGGTTTTATCTGGAGTCTATGCTTCGGTCGAGAGTCTGGCAGAACCCACCTGGAAGACCATTCTCAACCTGTGCAATAGTCATTTGGGCACCTCTACTGTAGTTTCGCTAGGCCAGATCCTACAGGAAGGCAGTGAGTCTAGTCTAACGATGCGACGGGGTGCCGCTCGCCTGCTGAGCAGAATTGTTGAGAGCCGTGCCAAGCACTTCAAAGAGCAGGAGGCCGCCTCGAAGGCAGCCCAGCACCAGCAGCAACTCAGAAATCCATTCTCGTCCGCATCCATTTCTGCTTCGAAGTCAGTGCTTCCTGGAGACGAAGAGGAGGTGGGACTCGCCGAACCGCCGTTGGTACTCGTTCTCAAGTCGTTCTGCGGTGCCACGGCCAATCCCTCTGCTTGCCCCGTCAAACTTGCTTCCGAGATCTGCAGAGGCTTGCGTGTAATTTTGAACGATTCAAATCTGCATTCGTTCTACTCATTTAACTTGTGGGAGGCGTCTGACTACTCGCCACTGAAGCTTGTTCAAGACCTCAAACGCGTTCACGATATCCAGATAACACAGAACAAGCCGGCCACAGACAGCGATATTGAAACCTCTGTCGATGCTGCTGACGATTTGGCTCGGGAGCTGACGCAAGTCCTGAGCAGCCTCTCGATCATCATAACTAACAAGGCTGTGCTCGCACCGCACGAAACTATTTGCATGCTGGCCGTCCAAGTTTCGCAGTATCTCGACCAAGAGGCCACTTTGAGGATCCTGCAGCACATTTGCGACACACATATCTGCTCACCATTTATGAAGGATTGGTTCGGAAAGCTGAAGACTGTTCTTAACGCGTTTATTGTCACCACAGATGCGCCTGCCGCCGCTCAAGCGCTCGTCATCGATATCGTCAGAGGCGCGTTCATCTTGAAAGATCTGGATGATAGCAAAGGCTCTTCTGACTACTATGAAATTGTTCGACTCTTGTTTTCTTCGATCAGGGCTCTTCGTCCCGAGTCGGCCACTGCAACTCTGAGCCTGTACAAAGAGTTCATACTACATGGCTGTGAAGAGCTCTTTGATCTGAGTAACGAGCTCCTAATGAGTTCCTTTTTTTTCCAAGATGTTGTCTATCAGGATGCCGTATCAACCGAGCGCTTTATTGATCCTGGTGGCGAAAATTCGCAACCGGCGTATACCGAAGCGGCACAGCCTAGCTCTAATGAGAACAATCGGGCGATTATTGCCAGGGCTTTCAGCGACGCGTTCTTATCAACATTCATGGTGAAACCTTATCGAGCAACCCGTATATTCAGATGTTTAGTGGCCATCTGTTCGGCTTCACTCTATGACTTTGAGACATTCCGTGAAGCATATGCTGTAATATGCCGCATTCGTTCCACATTTGATGGTGCCGTTTACTTGACTGAGCCCGAGCTCGAAAGCGACTACGGTTCACTATCCGAGATTTTGGTACCCCTGAATACTTCTGCTGCCGATATCATCGACGAGCCGTCGATGCTTCTCTTCACCGCCCCGAAGAAATCTGCTAGTGACAGCGGGATTGAGGAGCTGGAGAGCAACTGGGATGAGCTTGAACAGTGCTTGGATACCTCTGATATATTGAGTGTGTGGCAGGAAGTCACTTCAAGCCCAACCAATGAGCTTGTCTTTGCGCTAGTCGTCCTGACGATACCAAGCCAGCTGATGAATATGCATCTCTTCGACGAGTGCTCTAATGACTTGACGACGCTACGCGATACGCTGGTTACGATGATTATCAAGCACGCGTTTACGTCGGATAAAATCAGCGCGTACCCTGTCCAGTGCTACGAGGTTGTGATCATGCATGCTCTGAGTGTTCTGACTGCCTACCAAGCTGTGTACTCGCAGAGGACAGATCAAGATCGGCTTGTGCAAAGTCTTCATAGCTTCATCTCGTACAAATGGGATAGCTGCACGAGAATGGCGATCAGATGCCTGATACAGTGCTGTTACGATTTCCCAGGATCCATTCAGCGCTTCCTGCCGCAGACAATGATGAAATTCCAGTCACGCATGTCGTCTAAAGAGTGTTCGCCGCATATTCTTGAGTTTCTGCTGACTTTGTCTCTCAACTCGTTGCTAACAGATAATTTCAATTTCCAGGACTTCAAGCGGGTTTTCGGTATGTGTTTTGCCTTCATCAATGATGCCAAAAAGGGCTTTTCTGGATCCAAACCTGAAGCCGATGCTGCGGGTGCGATCATGAGCCAATTTTTAGTCCGACAAGCGTACCTAACGATTTCGCACCTGTTTCTCAGTATTGAGACCAACGAGCGCCATGAACATGTACCATTCCTGGTAAGAAATTTACTGATGGCTGACAGCCATAGCGGCGGCCCGTCAGAAATGTCGGCTATGTCTGTGGTCACGTATGATATGATTATGAGATTTGCATACAGTGATTTGCCGCTGTCGCTCTACTCCACTGTGTCCACTCTGACCAAAGACGAGAGCGTTGATGTAAAGCGCTGGTTCAGCGGCTACACAATTATCGAAATACGTATCCACAAAACGACTGGTGAAGGTAAATTTGTCGTTCGCCGTCCTGTCGGAACCAGCGTGATGACGTTTTGCCCCGATAAGAAGGTTGTTTCCGTGTTCAATGACATTTCTGCGACCCACTCTGCGGCTCTATACACTGCCAACGCTAGTCTCCTAATCGGAGTACCCCTCAATCTATCGCTTTCGAAATCCCATCAGGCTCGTGAAGCAACCGATGGTGCAAGTAGCACATCGTCTGTTGCTGAGAGTGATGTGGATGGCAGCAAGAGCAGATCCCAGAAGGCGCCTAATTCTTTGAAAGAGAAGCCGAGCTATTCTTTACAATCCGGCTCGCCTGGCAGTGCTGAGCTGCTAGATTCTAGGCCTTTGGTACCAATTCCTGACACGCCTGCGTTCAATCGTGCAGTAACAGCCCTCGACAGAGCCCCGGTTTTGCAAACCATCAAAGTGGGCGTAGTCTATATGGCTCCAAATCAGACCGAGGAGCTAGACATTCTCGCAAACAGAAGCGGTTCCCCTGCCTACCGCAAGTTCCTATCTGAGCTAGGTGTTCTCATTCGTCTCAAGGGTAACCGTGACTTCTATGCTGGCGGTCTGGATACCGAAATGGATATGGATGGCACACATGCATATGTGCGGCGTGGTCGCATTGTCCAGGCAGTATACCATGTGACTACGATGATGCCGAATCACCCGCACGACACACAGTTCTCGCAGAAGAAGCGGCATATCGGCAATAACTATGTCAATGTGTATTTTGACGAGTCCAGAAAACGATTCAACTTCGATGTCGTGAAGTCGCAATTCAACTTCATCAACATTGTGATCTCGCCGACATATATTGATGGAAAGTGGCAGGTCAAAGTTTATCGCAAGGAGGGCCTGGCAAACATCATTGCCGCTTCCGAAAGAAAAGTCGTCGATTCTGCCAATTTGGCGTTGTACATTAGCAATTTGTCCTTCATGGCAAGCACATATGCTGAAGTTTTCAACGAGCAAGGTCAGTACAAGGACAACTGGATGTATCGCTGGGAACTCTTGCGACAACTGGAGAGCCGGCTGCCCGAGCCGGCTGGGGAAGCCGTCGACTTCACTACGATCATGGAGTGAGCACCATCCCCAAAACACCACAAAAAGTATATTTATAGTGGCATACATTCATATATGCTGGTTTAATTTTTTTTCTCTTATTTGTGCCCCATCGTTACCTACGAGTGCTGGATTTTAAGGCTAAAATCGACTACGCCAGTGCCCTGATGGACGCCAGACGTCGAGTAAATATCAATGTCGTTGCACAAAAACGACTTCATGTTGTCGCTACGGAGACCTCCAGAGCATTCAAGTAAAGCCTTCGTGCCAAATTTGGCTTTAAGACTTTGAGCCGACGCTTTAAGCTGGTCAGTGGTGAAGTTATCGAGCATAACAATATCGGCACCAGCCTCGATCGCTTCAATCGCCTCCTCTTCCGACTGGCATTCAACCTCAACTTTGATGCTGAAGCCAGCCAGCTCTTTGGCCTTGTGTACCGCCTTGGTGATCGAGCCGTGGGCCCAGATATGGTTGTCTTTCAGCATAACCATCGCGCTGAGATCGTAGCGGTGCATATCGATTCCGCCCACTGCCATCGCGTATTTTTCAAGGAGACGCAAACCGGGCGTGGTTTTGCGGGTACCCGCGATTGTTCCCGTGTAACCCGCATCGCGAGCTGCACTCAAATACTCCCGGCTTTTAGTCGCGATTCCCGAGGCTCTTGCCAGGCAGTTCAAAGCGGTTCTTTCTGAAAGAAGCAGGCTGCTAGCAGGACCAGTCACGCGAGCCACGCATACTTTTCGGCTTTCGTAGTCGGAAATATCGATGACTGTTCCTTCTTGTACGAGCCATTCAACCTGGAGTTTGCACAAATCAAACACTTCCTGGGCGAACGGAATGCCCGCGACAACACCATTCTGCTTGCACCACAGGTCTGCGGTCTTTGTGTCGGAGCCAACTACGTAGCCACCAATATCAAAGCTTGGGACATCTTCAGCGAGCCATGAAGCTACGTCGTCCTTCCATTTGCCCGAAACAGGCAGTGCTGACCGGAACGACATGTTACAGTGCGGAGTGACACATCCTGCTTAGCTTACGGCCATGAAATTGGTTCGAACTTCGTGCAGGACCGCAATGCCGAGATTTTTTGTTGTATCTTAAAATTATTGGTTCTCTAAGTTCCTGCTCGCGCAAAAAACAAATTGGTAAAAGCAAATGACTTTTTTCCCAAAATGAGTGTGTAGTTATGCAATTCGCAACAAACCGTTATGCATGATTAGAATACATACCCTGCAGATCGCAGTGCGCGCGCGTGAACATACACCTGCCGAGTCGCCACCGATCGTGGCGTCTTCATCCTCACTTCCACGACCAGAAAGTCGCAATGTCTATTGTGTCTAAAACAATCTCCTATACGAGCGCTACCTCTCCTTATTCCATCACAGAGAAGGAGATCGAACTTCCTCTCAAGCCAGATTTCATCGTAGTAAAGGTAAGTCACATTGCTCTGAACCCAATCGACATCAAGATCCGCAATGCAAAGCGCTGGGGCGGTATTGTTGGCAAAGATTTCAGCGGCACAGTATACGAAGTTGCCTCCAATCTTGAGGGAAAGTTCTCGAAAGGCGAACGTGTTTGTGGCCATTTAGCCGGCTTGGCCAGAAACCAGTATCTAGGCACCTATGCGGTGGTCAATGTCGCTACGTCTCTTGTTATCAAGCAGCCCTCTCAGTACTCGGATGCTGAGGCTGCTGGTCTTCCACTGACTTTTGGCACTGCACTGGCTTTGCTGAATGCATCACATGTCAACTCCTCTTCTCGAGTCCTTGTTCTCGGCGCAGGATCAACTGTTGGTCAATTTTTGATCCAGCTTTTGAATAAGCACGTCAAAGTCAAGGAAATCGTCGCAACTTGCTCACCTCGAAGCTCCGAACAAGCTCACAAGCTGGGAGCGCATACCACCATCGACTACTCCGACCCGAACTTTGTCCAGAATCTCGTCCAGTCTGCTAGCGAGGAAAAGTACCAGGCAATTTACGACACTGTAGGTGGCCCCGAAGCGCTTTATGTCTATGACAAGATTCTCAAATCCCCCAAGGAAAACGGCACGTTCCGTACCGTATCTGGAGAGTTTAAACTAGACAAGGCCAAATACTCTGAGTTTTCGCTGCTCACCCCTGCAAACCTTTTTGCGATTTCGAAAATGGGGTTCCGCATGATTGCTGGAAAGTACTTGCTCGGCATTGACTACGGCCTTTGTGCTGTGAAGGGCGACTGGGGTCCCTCTGGCTCTGAAATTCTTGCGAAAGACAAGTATCAAATTCCGATCGACACAGTCTACGAATTTGCCGACTACAACGCTGCGATCGACAAGCTGGACACCATGAAGGCGAAAGGTAAAGTTATCATCCATCTTCAGTAGAACTAAGGCTGTGTCCGATTTTAAATGGAGCTTTTTATAGGGAATCCTTATTCTGAATTACGTCCATCCAAATTAAGATTAGCCATAGACCCCCCAATACGTTCGGAAAGCTTGCACCTTTCCGTCAACACCGAAATGGGTCTTCAATTGATTGAGTAGCAGATTCTCTTGAAATCGACATTGAGATGGATATGGATAAAACTTCATCATGAAGTATAGGTGATAAAATATCTGTACGGTCAAAAGTATATTGGCTAGATGGCAGTAATCTAGAATGCTGAATCGATGAAATTCCCCCAGCGCTTCAGAAAAGTCGAATGTTATGGCACTGGCTTTCAGCGATTAGCTCGATTTGACTGAAAGAATGCTTCTGGATAAAGATCTAAGCTGATTTGGGCAAGTTACTGTATCACTGGTTACCATGTTGTAGTGTCTATTCCCTGCTGAATTTCCAATCCTTCATCAAACAGATTGAAAATATGAAAGTATTAATGAAAGTGATTGCTGGGGTGTGATCATTTCTATAATTTTTGGAAAAAATAAATAATTAGCTCGGAGCAATTGTATCGTTCAGCTCGCATGGATCTCATTTGGCACATCTTTTAGCATACTACGCACTTCGGCGGGTTGCCATTAGTATCGAAATTTTCGGATTCAGCTTCCTCGGGAATTTCATCCGCTTGAATCACACTCACCTCAACATCTACAACTGTATCGGCCTTCACATCTGGGCGAGACGGTAAAATTCTGCTCAAGTTCTCGAGGGCGTAGGAGTCGAGATCGCTCGGAAACTCGATTTCGAGTTCGACGAAAAGATCGCCCTTGAATTCGCTGTTTTTTAGCGTCGGCATGCCTTCACCTGCAATTTTGAGTATTTTATGAGGCGTGATGGAGCTCCTATCGCAAGTCACTCGCAGACTTCGACCATCCAGGTGCGTCAGTAGATTTCTAGTAAATCCTTTGAGCGCATCGATCAGCGGAATGCTGGCTTTGGTGTATAGATTGCTGCCAACTCTCTCAAATTTCTCATGTGGTGCAACGTTTATATGTACAACCACGTCACCAGTCTCATATCCCCACTTCATATCAGCCATTCCGGAGAGCACAACTATGTGGTCTTGTTTGGCTCCTTTGGGAACATAGACCTCTTGGATCGACTTCTCGTCCTGTAATCCGCTGCCAGAGCATTTCTTGCAGAGATCCTTCTGTCTGTAAATACTTCCACTGCCGTGGCATGTTTCGCAAGGCAAGAAATCCGCCGTCATGACCCCTTGGCGCAAATGTCGTAGTTTACGTACTGATCCAGTACCGTTGCAGGTTCCACACATTTTTTTCTTAGCATGAGGTTTGGCTGTGCTTCCTTGGCATATGACGCATAGAATCTTGCGGCTCATCTGGAGCTTCAGCACCTTGCCCTTATAGATATCTTCCAAGGGTAGATCCACAGTCACATCTGCATTGGCAGTGCGTCTGAAGGACGAGCCTGCACCGTGTGAACCATGTCCATTCGTTTCGCCATGAAACCCAAAAAACTCAGCAAATGCCTCGGGGCCGAAGTCAGCCTCAAAAGAGTCCTGCCACGGACCTTGATCGTGGGCACCGAAGCTTGACTTGGTAGACGACCCAAAAAGGTCATATTGCTGCCGCAGCTCGGCATTTGACAGCGTTTCATAGGCTTCAATGATTGTTTTAAATTTGTCTGCTGCGGCATCACGCTGCTCTTCGGGTACTTTGTCCGGATGATGCGACAATGCAAGCTTCTTGTACGCTGCACGGATCTCCCCAGTCTCAGCATCGCGAGACACGCCCAAAACTGCGTAATAATCGACGTCCATCGCCAAACTCAAATTCAGCCTCTTAGCAAAGGCTCTATTTTGTGGCCCTTTACACCAGGTGAGCTCTAGCGCTGAATGTTTAGAAGGGGCGACTTTTTCGGTGTGAAATGACCACTCGTGGGTGCGTGCGTCAACCCTGATCCTCCCAAATTCATCAGTGCCTTCTCATCAGCGTATCCCAACATAATCATTCCTTTGCGCAGGACGGGCTGAGGATCCACCCCTTTTTTTTGAGCTCCAAGGCGCTCTGAATATTTATCTAGCTCGCGCTTCGGATTTGTTTTTAGCCAATTTGCAAAGCCATATAGAATGCGAGGCTACATGGATTTGCTAGAAGAGGAGTTCCTGGGGAAATGTGGCTTTGATGTCTACTCATCCTATTCAAACATTAATCTAGCATCTCGCAACATCCTGAACTTTCAGGTGCCCAATGGCTGTGCTTTGAACTTGAACTCCAATGCCAGCGAAAATCAATTGACTTCCTGGACTCTGTCAAACATCGGCTCCGTCCAAGGCTCCATGGCCTATTGCTATGCCTCACCGGCCTCGCATCTCGATTCTTCCAAAAACATATCTCTAAACAAACTCGTGCAGTGCTACAGAAAACAGAAGTTTGAATCAAAAGCCAACGCGGGTACCCCCTCGAGTGGCTCGCTGCTTTACGGTCGGATGTTTATGCCTTCGAAGTCGCTGGAGGCCATGTATATCCAGACATTTAACACAAACAAACAATTGATGTTCAAATGGGTATGCGACCCGCGTCTAGCAAAGCCAATCGTGGCTACTGCCTATTTCAAAAGTCGGTCCGAGCTCGGAACTGCGAGAGAGCTCATCTATTCCTCGCATGAAAACCTCTTTGGATTTCGCGCTTTGACAAACCTCATGGAATGGGACTCAGCTGAGCCTGCCAGTAATGTTTTAAAGACGCCACTTCAAAGTCGCGTCTTGGCTGGGTTCGAAGTATTTTACGCTGCGAGCAAGATGAGCCCCGGCGTATCTGTCGCGGCTTCTTACTCTACTCAGTCGCGCTTCACAGGAACCCCGTTGCTTCTCACCTGCATCTTGAATCCGCTTATGGGTAACGTCTCCGTCTCGTATGCACTAAAACCTTCGCATCTGGCCGCCTTCTCGTCGCGCTATGACTTCAATATATATTCCTACGAGTCTGATCTGAGCTTAGGCTGCGAGATATGGCGGTCAGAGCCTATCTCTAAGCGAGCTGTAATTGCTCCTGAAAAGCCTCCTAGATCGCTGATGTCAGTTTTTAAAGGTAGCACCTCTCTCACAGCGCGCTCTCTCAAGCTTTTGTGGGAAGGTAGCTACTCGGACTTCTTAATATCTGCTGGCACGGATTTCACTCTGGATAAGACTCGCCCGGTAGTGTTTGGTATAGACTTCACTTATGCTAATTAGCGTGCTTTTCAGACTAATAAATATGTTTATTGTAACTCGAGATTTTTTTATTGGGTGCCTTTTTCAGTGCTACTAGTCCCATTCGAGGCTTCTGGTGGTTGTGGGGTCACAGGCAAGCCGAGCTTTGCGGCAAGAGATGGTGGCAAAGGCGGAAGACCTCCGGGCGGAATCTTGAATGAATTGATATCCGGTAAGTTCAATTTAGGCCGCGGCGGGAGACTCACAGGACTAGGGGGTACCTCGGTAGTGGAGGTTTCCAGAACAGAAGGGTACGTCGTTTTGCGGCCCTTGGACTTAGGCTCCTCCAACCCTTTGTTTTCATCTGACTCTGACTTAATCGTACTTGCTGTGTGACCGGAAGATATCTTCGCCTTCTTTGCAAGCGAGGTCTCCTCTGGTTTGACTCTGGTCGTACTGTACAGAGTCGGCACGCGAGGTTTGGCTAGACGCTTTGGCGGCACCACATGGAGCAAAGGAGCAGAGAGTCGCTTAATCTCTTCTAGAATGAATTGATCCGTCTTCTCTATTTCAAGCCAAACGTAGCTGGGCTCAACTGCAAAGCAAGTAGACATTTTTTGCTTCATATAACTGACAGCCGCATCTTGGTCCAGGACGCAACTCTGAATGGTCGGGATGAGTCTCGGAGTAATGTTGCTGAACTCAATAGTGACGGGTGTGTAAAAGGTATCTGCCATTTTGTTCTTGGAAGGAGGCGAATATAGGTGCAGGTATGAGTATAAGAGTGAATTGTCGCTCAACTGCTCTATCACCGCCTCTCGCGGAAGCTGAAATCGTTCGGAGGAGTTTTCGTTGAACTCAAAGACCAGATGAATTGACTTCAGAACTTTGCGTGTGATTGGACCAGTATACTGCTTTTTCGGGGGAGCTGGCGCTTGAGTCGTCGAAACACTGCTTGCTGTCGCATTTTTTGCCTTGCCGAGCCATACCTGGAATTGCGACATCACTTCAGGCGAAGCTTTGCCCGTAGCCACCTCCTTCATGAGATCTTGAAGGGATTTATCAGCTCGCGCCCATTCCTGTAACTTTGCCACGACAGGATTTACAGTCGGTTTTGGGGGGGCAGCGGTGTTCACGGATGGTTTTTGTGCCAGATCATTGTGTGTGGGTTTTTGAGGTTCTGGTTCCGATGCACTCGTTGTAGGAGGGTTGGCATCTATCGGGCTCGCAATCTTATATGCCTCATTCAAATTACATTCTTTTTCTTTCTTGCCATCCTCTGCCCTCACCACATTACTCTCCTTCTCTGTTTGATCAATAGATATCTGAGGAACCCTTGATTCAGAGCTGGGTTCAACTGTTGCATCCTCTGAAGGCTTGTTATGGTCGTGTTCCGGCTTTTTGGCGTCTGCGCTAGCCGCTGATTTGTCGATCTCATCCAGGTTCTGGCTGGCTTGTGGTAGGTTTCTCGGTTCGTTTTGAGGGGTTTGATTTTCGGCAGGCTCCTGCGTTTCACTGGATTTCTCGGGTTCGGGATTGATGGTTTCCTCTTCTTCTTCTTTCATAATGAACATTTTCACTCCAAAGACATGGGGTCCGAGCTTGAAGTCGCACTCGCCAATTCTAGTCAGTTTATCTTTGGCGCTGATCTCGCCCGGCTCAAGACGTTTGCCTCGCGGCTTTCTCACCCAACAGGACTCAAACATAACGCCGGACAACCAGTTTCTTCTCGAAGCATAGAGCGAGTACGCCAAAAGTTTGGAGTCTGCCTGCGTCGGTTCTTGTAGGCGTGTGTAGTCGGGGATCTGCTTCGAAACTGGCACGTCGTTGACTGTGTCGTAGCTGTACTTTCCCGAGTGATTTTCGCGTGGCACGCGTTTAAGTTTTTTAAGCTGCTTGGGCTCTGGGATTTGTGCTGTAGAAGGCGGAGCTTCTTCTGATTCTGCTTTCGCCAGCCGCGCGCTTCGACGCATCGACATAGTGAGTGTTTGACTAAAGGTACGAAATTCAGAGAGGGTTGATGAAGCACGGAATCGGCTGCAATTTTCGATAGGCAGATGTTCTATTGGTAAAAATTAGCTAGTAGAACAATTTTTTTTATCCATTAAGCGAAAAAAGGCAAATTCATCGAATATACCAGAACAACAACAGCTCTAAACCCTTTTGAGCGCACTCTTTCTACGAGGTTGACATGTGGGCTGGGTAAGGTCTCTCCGTCCCTCAAGTGAGCGCACCCACGTTGCATTTTACCCACTCGCAGGAAACAAACAAACAGACATGTCCGACTCAATTGACTTGCTTGCGATCAGAGATTTCCTTGTTGAAGTGGCTCGTGATGCAGGCGCAACCATTCGTAGCAAGAGCGGCACGGTGACATTCGACGACAAGAAGAATGCCGTGGACCTGGTGACTGAGGTCGACAAGGCAGTCGAGGTGCTTGTGTCGCAGCGTTTGAGGGAGAAGTTTCCGGATTACGACTTTATGGGTGAGGAGTCGTACGTTGCTGGCGAAACACAGCTCAGCGATGCTCCGACATTTATTGTTGACCCCATCGACGGCACCACCAACTTCATCCACTTCTTCCCGAATGCGTGCATTTCCCTGGGCTTTGCCGTCAAAAAAGAGCCCGTTGTCGGTGTAGTATACAACCCTTTTTCTGATCAAATGTTTACCGGTGTCAAAGGCCACGGTTCATATCTGAACGAGGAGAAATTACCCCTGCGGAACCCTGGAAAACTGACGCTGCAGGGCTCGCTCTGTGCCATTGAGTGGGGCTCTGACCGTGATAGTGACAACTACGACATCAAAGTGAAGGCTTTCGAGTCGCTTGGTCGCCACACGAGCCAGAAAGGCGGGTTTGTTCATGGCTTCCGAAGCCTGGGCTCGGCGGCTCTCAATCTCTCTGGTGTCGCGGCGGGATACCTCGACTCCTACTGGGAGGGCGGTTGCTATGCTTGGGATGTGTGTGCGGGCTGGATTATTCTCAAAGAAGCTGGCGGCACCATTGTACACGGCAACCCGGGGAACTGGTCTGTAGCCATAGATAGCCGCGTTTATCTGGCGGTCCGAGGTGCTAGCGAGGTGGAACAGAAGCAATACGTCGAGGACTACTGGTCGCACATTCCCGGCAAGCTTGACTATAAACATTGATGCTGAGAGTGAATAGGCATGACCAATTGACTTTTTCGAAAAACAAAAAAAAGAAGAAAAAACTTATATCTTTAGGGTTTTATGCAGCGTAGGCCACTTCTTCGGGCAGACGTAAAGATATGCAGAACATTTCCTTTGTGGGCGCGACCTTCCGGACGTCGTGGAAATGCATGATGTCTGGACTCACCTGGTGGCCCAAAGCCTGCGAGCACCGTTTAGCAAGGTCTGCATAAACTTTTTCTAACGGTGGCTCTTTCTCTGTAGGCGGATGTTTGTAAAAGCAGTGGACATGAATCATAGGTAGCTGGGCAGGCCGCTTGTCGACCGGAAGACCGTTGTAGAGTCCCCTGAATGCATCCAGAAACTCAATTGCGCTGTCAGGCAGGTTCATAACGAAGTGCGAGAAAAACTTGGGCGTATCGATTGCTATCTGCGCCTGCTTTGTGGATTGAGCGCTCCGTGACTTGACCTTTTGAGCCACGTATAGCTGCGGATTGTGCTCTTGAAAACTTAACAGTCGTTGCGTTGAAGTTCTGATGAAGGCTCGAGCGTCTTCATTGTGGGCCCTCACAAATTGAGAAACTTTGTTGCGCACAATGTTGCCCTCCATACTTTCCGCGCTGTATGGGTTCAAGTCGTTTGCGAATACTAGCACGTTCTTCTTACCTGCTGGCACAGCGAAAGGTCCGACACCAGCAAACGGATCGCAGACCGCCTCGCCGGGCTGGAATTGGTCGACTAGACGCTCATGCTCAGAGTGAAGTCTCGAGTTCCAATATACTTTGCGGAAATCAAATACAAACCTGCAATTACTCTCGTGCTGCTCCACCATGAACACCGTCTCATCAGATGCATCGCCGGCGATAACTTCCATGTCGAAAGTTCGGTAGACGGTGTGGATCTTGTCCAGCTTGTTTACTACCAACTTGATCCCCGAGTTTTTATCCATGATAATCTGCCCAATCAAATGCTTGAATGGCAAAAACTCGTCTCGAAGGTTCATGTGGGCAATATGTCCCACAACAGTGAACCCGGACGGTGCATCTTCAAGCAGATCTTCTGGCAGAATAGATTTCAAAATATCTTCTGCTGTCCAGTAATTGTAGTCTAATGTCAAGGTGTGCGGCTCGAAGTCGTAGTTCTTCAAAAGCTCTTGAGCGCGAGGACTGAGCTCTGATCTGTCTTGGATGCCCTGACGCAGAAGCACTCCCTTGGGCTTTCCGCCAGGACCGCTAGCCTTGACTACTCTCGAAATTCCTCGAGCCTCCAGCAAGTCTCCTGAGCATTCTTTACCCAACTGGCCGATCATTCTGGGCTCGACTTTAGCCAGGGTGAGTGATACATTCACCTGAAATTTTGAGCGGTCGAGGATGAGCATTCCCCGGTTCACGGGAGGCGACGCCAGCATCTTCTTCAAGAAATTAATGGTGCGGTTATTTTGAGGGCTGGTAACCCACAGTACTTCAGATGAGCTGGGATATTCTAGATCGTGAAATTCCCGATCTGTGGTAGCGAGCTGAATTTATTTGACCTACTAAGGGTGTTAGCTAAGTAAGCTCCCGCTTCCTCACCCTCTCTCGTTCAGCTCCAGATCTGAAACTTTTTTTTGTTGGCTAGAAATCGTTTACAAACCGCCATAATGAGTGATGTTGAGATGGAAACAGAGACCCAAGAGCTCAACTTTAGCCAAATTGTCACACCAGGAGAACTGGTCACCGAAGAAGAGGGTCTAATGCGTGGGCATGGCACGTTTGGAGCCGCCGGCTCCGCGGCCATGTACTCCGCTGTTGCAGGCACAATCGAGCGAGTGAATAAATTGGTGCACGTTCAGGCTTTAAGAGGTCGTTACGTTCCCAATATTGGCGATCATGTTGTTGGCCGGATCAAAGAGGTTGGCGCAAACAGATGGAAGGTCGATGTTGGTGCTTCGCAGGACGGTGTTTTGGCGCTGGGAGCCGTCAACCTACCTGGTGGTATAAATCGTCGGAAATCCGAGGATGATAAACTTCAAATGCGTTCATTTTTGAAGGAAGGTGATTTGATCAATGCCGAAGTTAGCGGAACTTTCGGCGATGGTGCCCCAGCCTTACAGATGCGGTCCTTGCGATACGGTAAGCTGCGAAACGGTCTGTTCGTAAAAATTCCCTCTTCATTAGTGCTCAAGCTCCGAACACAGATCTTTCCGCTCCAGGGTGGAGTTGAGATCATTTTGGGCGTCAACGGCTACATTTGGATCCGGAAAGCCACCAGCAAAGACCCAAGCGCACTGGCTCTGCCTATTACTCGTCTCGATTTAGAGGGCAACAGCGATGAAATATACAGCGACAAGAACGATCCGATTCCGATGTCGGTGAGACAAGTGATCGCCCGATATGTCAACTGCATCCAGGCGCTGGTGTATAAGAAGGTCGGAATCAATCATACTCGTTTGGCGGGCTGCTACGAAGCCTCTCTCACTTATCCAGATGCTGGTGATCTTTTAATGAGTGATGTCAAGGAGGCCATTGTAGAGAAGGCAATGGAAAGCTTGGCAGCAGTTTAGAGTTCGTAATTTATTGTTCTATATGACATGTTAAATAGGGTGGTCGACTTCAAGCCTCGAGTAACGGCGTTTCGATCTTCTAATGTCCAAGCTATATTAGCTCACCGATTTCAAAGTTATTACATTTCCCTTGAATTCAGCCCATCGAGCATGTCTCCATCGTCCCGCTACGAAGGCTGACGAACAGACACTTACTTAGTCAACGCTCCGGACCCCACGGCCTGAACCTCAACGGACACAGCCAAAAGTTACTTGGATCGACAAGGATCCACAGCTAAATGACGAAGCGTGTTGATAAAACAGTTTTTATTGAACGGCTGGCTACCCTGCTGGAGACCAGCAATGAGCAAGGATCGGTCTACCTCGAACAGAAGCGGATGTCCAAGCAGGGCCCGGACTCTATTTTGGATGCTACGAAAAGACCTTATCCCGTTATTTTCAGAGCCACAGATGGCGCCCGTAGCAAATCGAAACGCGTGAAGTTTTCCACAGTTGTTCCAGCCGAGGAGCTGAACGAGTTCTGGGAGCTTTATGTCGAAACTCTTAAGAGTGGTATGGGAGGATTGAGAAGAAAAGAAAAACAGAAGGGACGCAAGTAATTGGGTTTGTATATAACTAATTTGTGACGATTTTTAACGGGAAGAAGTGGCTCCAATGCCCGAATGCAAGTTCAATGAGCTTTGAAAATTAGACGGCCACCGATGCAGCCAGACAGAAATTCTCTGAACCAGTCCTTGAAACTGCTACTGAATAGTGGGCAACCGTAACAGGCCAGGTCTGCACTTAAAAGTATACATTTGAAGTGTTTACTTAGCGGCTAGGAATCACGACAGAAGTTTAGCAGAGCATTTCGCGAATCAGTAATAGACTGAGATTGTCCTATGGGTTCGAAGGTATTTCAATACCGAGTGCAACAACAGAATGATTTGGCGGTGTAAAATTAATACCCCATCAATTATGCGATATTGTTCTTTCAAAAACCCGAGTTTCACAGAGAAACAGCCACGGCCCTGTCTGAAAAGTATGCTGCTGGGGCCCAAGAACTCGATTAAAACAGGGGCGAACCGTGAAGTCGCTCCTGAGTGAGAGGTAATTTTTGAACAAAATCATCGAAAACTAATGCAGAAATGGTTAGTACATATTTGTGTCATCAACAGCTGTCTCTATAGCAGACAAAGCCGTCGCGAAATCTGTGCAGTGTCTAATTAAACGTTGCACGGTAAGAGTAAGAGAATCTATAATCTCTTGAAGGTGGGCTCAAATAACTTCTGGAATCGGGGAAGGCGCTGTGACAATATTACGATGATACAAGAGGCGTTATACACGGGCTGTCAAACATCCCGATACAAGCCAGGCAATTTTGGTACACACTGGTCGCTGATACTCAGTGCTGAAACACGGTCGCTGATAAGTTTAGGGCAATATTCAAGGTGTCTGGATGATTTATAACTGTTTCGAAAGAGGCATGGCTGAGCGTCTGTGTAACAAATGGCAAAACTACCAGGAGGGCTCCTCGGGCGCCGAGGCAGAAGGCTGCGCAGAAACATCGGCAGGAGCAGGAGCAGCACGGTAGTCACCGCGGGGCGAACGGGGGCCACGCTCGTAGCGGTCGCTGCGGCCCGGCGAACGAGAGCGATCACGGCTGTAGCGGTCGCCGCCACGGTCGTAACGGTCGCCACGGCCACCACGATCGTAACGGTCGCCACGGTCGCCACGGTCGCCACGGTCACCGAAACGATCACCACGGTCACGACCAAAACGGCCTCCTCTGCGATCACCGAAACGATCGCCACGGTCGCCGCGGTCACCGCCAAAACGGCCACCACGGCCTCCTCTGCGGCCTCCGAAACGATCGCCGCCACGGTCGAAACGCTGGCGAGGCGGAGGGGGGCCTTCGGGGTCCTCGGTCAAAGTGACAACAGAGCCACGGAGCTCCTTGTCGTGAAGAGCCTCGATGACCTTGTCCATATCTTCTTTGCTGCTGAAGTCGACGATACCGGTGCCGTCTCTCGCACGCGAGACATCAGTGAACGCAGGCTCCACAGAAGCTCCGCGAACAGCATCTTTGAGATCCTGCCAAGAAACGTCGCTGGACAAATTGGCCACACGGACACGGTGGGTTGCAATGGGTTTAGGAGGACGCTCCTCGCGGGGACCACGGTCCTCGAATCTCTCACGCGGGGGACGCGACAGCTCAACCGTCAGAACCTGGCCATCGAGTGTGCGGCCGTTCAAAGCGTCGAGCGCAGCCTGGGCGTGCTCAGGCTGGCGAAACTCAACGAAGCCGTAGCCCCGCATGAGCTTGATGTCGCGAACCTCGCCGTAGGCAGCAAAAAGCTCCTCGACCTCGCTAGCGCGGATCTCATGGCTGAAAGGTCGGACGTATAGCCGGTTAGACTGTTGCTCGGGGGTGATATTCATTTTGGACGTGAAATGAATCGGGGCAACGAAGTGGCTGTCTGGAGGAGAAGTTCTTCGACCCAGCACCCCGGGATTACGTACGCTGGCGGCCTGCCTCCTAATTTCCTGCATCCGCAGAGACGAAGCTCGTGTTTCTGAGGAAATAATAAGAGTACTCTTCTGCAATTTCGCCTTCGAAATTCGATGCTCGTTAATTTTCGAAACGTCCGCAATGTTTCTAAAGCGCTGTTGGAGTGCAGCCTGTTAAGACAAGCTGTCGGCTCCAAGAACTACCCATTCCAGAGACATTTCTCGTTGACAAGATCCCTGAATGCCTCAGAAATTCGGCCCGCAAAGGGCAATCCACGCAGTAAGGGTAGAGCCGAACCCAATTCTTCCAAACCCCAAGCAAAGTCAGAACAGTCACAGTCGAAACAGTCACTGCTCCAACAAATCAATGCTGATCCTCGAAAACGGAAGACCCTGGCCGTGTCGCTGATTGTATTTTACCTATTGACTGGCTGGGCGGGTCTGAGATATCTTCAGGACACCAAGTACAAAGCTACCGGCGATTCTAACCCTTACAAGAAGCTAGACAAAAACGGGAATGAGATCTTGCCAAGTGAAAATGAGATCAAAGTTATTGCTGGACACGACACGACCCCGGTATACGACACGCTTGCAAAGGAATACGACGACAAAATCTGGTTCGAGGAGATCAGCTCGTACATCTGGTACATGCGCCGGAAACTCATGAAAAATGTCCAGGGCGACGCTCTCGAGGTTTCATGTGGCACCGGACGCAATCTTAAATACCTAGATCTGCCAAGGCTTCGCTCACTGACCCTTCTTGACTCTTCTAAGCCCATGCTTGAAGTTGCTCGCGAAAAATTCGAGGACAAATTCCCAGAATACCAAAAGATCCAGTTCGTTCAGGGCAGGGCCGAAGATCTGGTCTCACTGGCTTCCAACTCAAATCAGAAATTCGATACTGTCTACGAGAGTTTCGGTCTGTGCTCACACGAAGACCCCAATGCTGCTCTAGATAACATGCGTGCTCTCCTGAGGCCTAATGGTAGGATTATCTTACTGGAGCACGGCAGAGGCTACTATGAAAGCATGAATCAGAAGATGGACGACAAAGCTGTTGAGCGGGCCAAAGAATGGGGGTGCCGCTGGAATCTGGATATTGAGGATATTGTCAAAAAATCCGGTCTGGAGATCGAGAAGGAGACGAGATACCATTTTGGAACAATCTACTATTATGTTCTGAAGGCTGGCAGCAAATAGTCTCAAACAACATGTACATATAGCTCAAACGCTGACACTGATACTTCGAACTTTTCTAGAATTTTGGCTCTCCCTACCTGCTTTGGATGCTACTTTTGGTGCCGGGCATGACCAGTGGTAAAGGGCAAGCGATGTGAACTCCTCGAACCCGACCCCTCTGGCCCGGAACTTTTAGAGATTTGCCCAGTCTATTTCTTGGTCGTACTTTTCTTTGAGCCACGCATTAGCTTTCACAAAATGCTGGGTTCCGAACCATCCTCTGCTCGCCGATAGCGGGCTTGGATGCACCGACTTTAAGATGAGGTTTTTCGAGCTAGGACGGAGCTCCTGTATCCGTTTGTACGCTGGTGAGCCCCAAGCCATGAACACGACGCCTTTTGTGGACGACTCCAGTACCTTTTCTAGGACTTTTCCTGTGAATTCCTCCCATCCTTTTTTGGAATGCGAGTTGGGTTTGTGCGCCTCGACAGTTAGGCACGTGTTCAGTAGGAGAACGCCTTGAGAGCTCCATTTAATTAAATGCCCATGTTTATTAGCCGGCCGTTGAAAGCCCGGATAACAGCTTTCCAGCTCTTTGAAAATGTTGACGAGCGAAGGAGGGGCTACACACGGGGGCCTCACGCTGAATGCTAGACCGTGGGCCTGGTTAACATTATGGTATGGATCTTGGCCAAGAATCACCACCCTTACTTCTTCGATTTTCGAAAGTTGCGACCAAGAATAGACATCCTCTGGGGGAGGGTATACAGTCTTCGACTTGTATTGTTGCGTGAGGAACCTTTTTAGGTTCAGGAAATACGGCTTGGTGAGTTCCTTGTGAAGCCTTGCAAGCCAAGAGACCTCTAAAGTATTGATTTCAAGCTCTAGCAGCTCTTTCTGCTCCGCAGATAGAGACGAGAGCCATTTATCTTTGTCAAAACTGGCTGCACTTCCTGATCCCTGAGCTTCCAAGGCTGATGGCTGCGGTGCAATTGTCTCTAATTTCCCGTCCGATCGTTTAATTTCGAACTTTTCTTCAGTACTGTGTTGAGATTTTCCGGCCTCGCCTTCGCTTCGCGGGGGTTCCAAAGCTGTGTTCTCCTTTTTGATAGCCTTAATCGGATTCTTGGAACCGGCAACGCCTTTTTCGCAGCTTTTCTTGAAAAACTGTTGGATGGTACCTTGGGACGCTTGCCTCTTCATGCCTGCAATCTGACGCTTTAAATAGCCAGCTCAATGCTGGAAAATAAATACAAAATATGCGCTCAGTTTCGCGTGCCTGACTAACTTGAATTTCCGTCCGCGTCTTCAAACTCGGTTATTAAGCGAATCTTCTGTGTCTCCGAAAGTTTGTCTTTCGCTAAAAACACAAGGTAGTGTGCGGCTCTCGGAGACCAGGCACTCCGTGGAACACAGCAAGTAAGCTAAATGATGGGATTTGTTGAATCATATTACAGTCTTTTGCAGTGTTGAGCGATTCTATGTATTAGTTAGAACAATAGAGGAACGCTTTCAAGAGTGCTTACTGTCGAAACTTACTTCCCCTGCTACGCTCTTGCTGCTTCCAATCGGCCATGAGCCCGGGACGTGACGATGGTATGCCTTCAAACGAATACCATGGCATAATGCGGGACCTTCGCATTCCTACAGAAGAAGAGTTTGAGGAATTTCTCACTTACAATTCAGAGAATTCGAACTCTGAAGATGAAAGTCAAGACTCAGATAATCTCGGCGAAATATGGGAGCCCAAGAGCCTGCATCTGCAGTCTTCATATTCCGGCCGAGAAGTTGGATTTGAGAATTCTCGCTCGTCGCCTCCTCAAAGTTATCGAAACCAACCACCAATACATCACAATGATCCACAAAGACCAAATACTTCACGACGCGATGCTCCACTTTCGCGTAGCACGGCTGCAACTGGAGTGCCTCGCTCGTCCCCAGCCAATGGATTTCGGCAGGGATATAGTTTATCTGCGCAAACAAAGCGCCCAAAAGACTATTTGGATGAAGAAAATCTACAAACATCGCTTTATTGGAGTCCCCCAAGCATCGGCCACCCTCACCTGTCTGCTGATCACCAAAATCACAAACACCGGCAGACCCATACTCAGCTTCATAGTCAATGGGGGTCTCGGAATATTGGAAGCTCTAATGCTGCTTCGAACCCTAATAGCATTCCAGCGCCTAAGTCGCCATCTACAGGGTTCTCCACGCCTAATTACAGCTTAATGAACTCTGCAGAACGGTCCCGCAAATCAAGAGGCGAACAAGCCAAGCGTACACATCGGACACAGGACCAGTTCTACTATAAACCAATCACGACGCCCGCCCCTGTTCGGCCAAATGTTTATCTAGCCCCAGCTTTGGGCTCGGAACTAAAATTGGAGCCTGGATTCAAACAAAAACGCAGACGAGAGAGCAGCGATGATGCCTACCTCCACATCAGGGTGCCCGCCAATCCATTGAGGTGGGCTGGTCGCTCTCTGTCTCGCCTAGTGTCTTCCAAGCTTTTGTTGCAGTTGGGGGCTATAATCTGTTCCATGCTGCTTATTTGTATCCTTATTTGGTGGTTGATGCTGCGACAGGATTGCGATGGAGTCACCCGGATCAACGAGCGTCCTTCGCTAATACCGCTTGATCTGTCTAAGACCGCGCGGGTAGAGCTTCTAACGCCGCCCGGAGGGCTGTTGCAAGTGCTAGCAAGTCACGCGAAAAACAAACTTCTGAATGCCGTCGGCATTAATGTGGAAACGCGTGCTTCGCCGATGTCTCTGTTGCAACTTGAGCCGTCCAGCTTCTGGACGCTGCATGCAAACGAGTCCCTAGTCGTAGATCTCTCTTCGTCAAGACCATTCATTCACAGCTTGGAATTGCTGACACTCAATGCAATTGCCTGCGATCTCTCGTATGTCACTCCGAACCGCTCCTACCCCTTTTCAGCATTACAGGGCATCAGCATTATCGACAGCGAGGTTCTTCAAATCTTTATTCTTGCGCAGTCGCAGACGATAATATATCGTCTGAAAGCCACGACTTTCGCGTGAACATTAGGAACATTATTTATTAAATTGGCTTTAATTCTACTATATCTATGTATCTCTGCACACGATCTGAAATAAATACTGGCACGGGTGCGGCACCTAAAGGTACTGGAAGTACTTAGGCTCCGAGAGCTCTCCTCTCGCACGTTTGATAGTTTGCACTGCTAGCTCGAGTTTGCGGATCCTGTCGCTATCGTGAATGGAATCCAGACTGCTGTTGCTGGAGGACGCCTTTACGGCTGAACTCCTGGTCTGCGGGCCCGAACCATGGCGCGCCAGAGCTGCCTCGAGCTCTGAAACTTTATCTAGTGCGGCGGCTGCTGTCTGAGAAAGCTGCTGTACTTGCTGTTCCAAATCCGCGATTCTTTGCTGTTGTTCTGCTATCTGAGCCTCGCCATTTTTTCGTCGCGAAACGGTCTGTTTGCGTGAAACCCGCTCCTCATCCGAATCAGCAGATTTATTGGCAACGTTGTCACCAAAACTAAAGCCGAATACCATGTTTCTGATAGTCTAGATTTGCAATTAAAGTTTTGCTACGCGTGTAAGACCAGACTTGCTTGATGTATTCAGGGTATGACTAGGGGTTAAATCAACCCTCAGTTTATTTTTGGTGGGGCCCCCTTGATACACGCATACATGTATGCATGTAAATTGACGCATCTCCCCCAGCCGCGTCCTTATCAGAGGGCGCTCTAGCCAAAAGGTCGGCAATTTTTCGTTTAGCTTGAGCTACATGCGGCTTGATAAAATCTGTCTGTTGCATAAATTGTTATTTTTCATTCCATCGATGCACTCTGCTTGCTTAATTTTTTTAGAGTTCGACGCACAAATACGCATCTGAGCTCAGATGCTTGGGCGACGCGTCAGGCCCTGCAGCTTGCGCCAAACGGGTTTTGACTAGGCTCCATAGTATTTTTTAGCTATGGATTGACATAATCGAGCTGCTACTTACTCTTTTAAGAAAAAAAAACAGCAATGCGCACTCACGATCGAAAGCTGACAATTTGCATCCTGTTCAATGTTTTCGCCAGTAGCCTTCCCTAGGCGTGGGTCCTAGTAATCCCGATCGGGCAGGGTGCATGAATGGGATATGAGAAATGGGGCATGATAGCCTCCGATCTACATTGTTCCTTGCGACTTACATCGTGAACTTTGAAGAAGCCTCAATTGACCGGCAATCTGATAGGACTTTCGCAGTAACTTATTCGCGCTAGATGGAAATTAACAACGGTAGCGCACCCCCTCAAACTCCTCAATTACCGTTCAATCGGTATGGGATTGGCCCTTCGCTAGGCTCGCCGCGCTTTCTGGCTAAATCCTTCGAGAACACAGCAATGCCTTCTCCTTTGAAAACAAGCAAGATACAAAGCACTGCGCGCCCTGCTCTGCGCAGTTTATCAGTGAATACTGGCGCGCCGCAGCTCAATCGGCCCATTCCTCGGACACCTGCCCAGGCCCCAAACACGAATACAATCACGAACCCAAGCAAAGCTTTGGACATCAACAAATCTTGCGCGGCTATTCAAAAACGTAAACGTGTTGCGCGGCCCAAATTTGAAAGCATTGGTCGGCCTCGTGCGCCTAACTTTGTGGGTCGCGGCATGGGCCTGAGCTACATCGACGCTCCCATCTCTCCGCTGATGCTCCGATTGAGTCGATCTCTTCAGCTGAACTTGGATGGCTCGAAAAATTCTGTGGATGATGCATCCTCTCTAGAAGAGGAAATTGCCATTGACGACTTCGAAGTCGATCTCAGTGTTTGACCCTCCCCCGTTGAACACCTTCCGCATTGTGCCGTCATTACCCGGTCTCAAACCATCCTTATTTATTTATTCGTGTACTGAAATGCAACTACAAATGATCCCGGAAGCCTAGATGTCTCAAGAATGTCATAAAATAGATGCACAGTATAATTTCAGTTGCTGAGGCTCTGCTCGACAATTCGTGCAAAACTAATTCGCTTCAAAACTCTAGCATGGCGATGTCTGTGAATATTCTGCTGAACATTTCACCTTTCGATCCTATCATCTTCGCTGCTTCGCTTGGCTATGCTTAACGCCAATCTCACGGCCTGCACTTACGTCACATAGAGCCGTACTCCTGCATGGAAGGATATATTCACAAGGACTCTGTCAATGGCGGAAGGTGGCTGGTTGCCATACACGGCGGCGGCTGGAGAGACCCAAATTATACTTTCAAAAATGGCATTGCCGCTGCAGACGCCCTGAAGCCTTATTTTTCAGGCACGGCGAGTATCGAGTATAGGCTCTCGCCTAATGTTCAGCATCCAGCACATCGAAATGATTGCGTAGAGGCTGTACTGAAGCTGCAAGCTCAGTATTGCATTGAGTCGATTGTTTTCATCGGGCACAGCGCAGGTGCCTTTTTGGCGGGCCAAGTGACGAGCCAGCTTCTGAAGACTCGAGGCACGACCTTGAAGGTGGATCTGATTGTTGGAGTAAACGGCATCTATGACCTCTTCGATCTTGTTGAAGAGTACGAAAATTATACTGAAATGATCGAGGACGCCTTCACGGCTTCAAGAGCTGTCTGGGAAGAAGCCACTCCTCGCTGGTCAGAGATCAGGTGCCCCATAGTAGCGATTCAGAGTCGCGACGATGAGCTCTTGAGTTTCAAGCAGAGCGAAACAATAGTCGCTGCGAGCCCTAACAGCCAATCGCATGTCATTGCAGTGCAGGGCCTCGATCATTACAAGACGTTTGAGGCAGGTGGACTTCTCGTGGAATCCCTTAGTGGTGACTTCAAGACTCTAGGATTGATCCCATAATAATCGAGGCGTAGGACATAGTTTGAGGTTAATTGCGCCCTCGAACGAGATGTTTAGAAAAGTCTAATTTTTATTAGTACATTCTTCGGGTAGCCAATGTTCCATCCGCTTCATACGCTTTTTTGACTATGAATTGGGCTACGAAGCTTAACCTCGAGACCCTACATTTTGAGCCATAGCGTAATCAGCACCACAATCTCGCCATATACACACAATGTTCAGAGCTCTCGGCAGACCTGCCAGCTCCGTTGAAGTGAGCCTCGCGAGCTGCCAGAAAATAGTTTTAGGCAAAGCAAACATCGCCTCGACCCTCGCTCCATTAAATATCAAACAGGCCGCTGGAAGCCAGCAGCAATTCCGTGTGATAGAGGGCCCGGCAAGGTTCGTTTTAGGAGGGCCCGGAATCCCTGTGGTGTTGAACCTTGGAAATGACAAATGGACGATCAAGCAATCTAACATTCTGGCTCTCAGTGCATTGGAATATGAGAGTTTTGGCGGGGCGTCTCCTAGCGTGCAAATATCGTCTCAAGGAGCGGAGGCTCTTCTCAGTGGCTCCACGGGCGTTTTCAAAGTCGATGTTGGCCACGGCTCACAGTTCACAGTCGAGCCTAGAAATCTTGTTGGCTTTACGGGTATGCCTGGAAGATTGACTTTCCGTGAGTCCCGTCTAGACGCGGTGAGATCCATGACTTATGCTGGCTGGCAAGGGCTCAAGAGTGGGATGCGAGTATGGGCAATTGGCACCACTAAATTTGCATCAGGTATCACAAAACTTTATCGGAATCTCTTGGCAAGGTTCGCCCCCACAGCGCGTCAAAGCTCTTTAGAGCTTCTCGAATCGTCACCGGAGCATGGCAACCCAGAGAATATAGTGATGGATATCAAACCTAAGGCCCAGAGCCCTACGCGTCCAAACGTTCTTCAGAAATCTATCCAAACCTACAAAAATTGGACTGCTCAAAACGAGACTCTCTCGAAGTTTCGAGCCAAAGTGTTTCTGTGGACTCATCCGCCCAAACTCGTTTTCCAAGGTCCATGCTCGGTGTTGATCCAGCCATAGACTCTTTTTTATGTGTAATGCTCTCAATATATTTTTATGAAGATTCTAAAATTAGCGCTAGCACTTGCTACGTCTTTGCTTTTAACTCAATCCACGCGCGCTAGGCCCACACCGCCTGCCCTTCCTTGGACACCCAGTCCACCAGCGAATTGACTTCCTGATCCCAGGCACTCAACTGAGCTCTCATGTGTTTGACTTGATCATGGTTGAGAACACGCGGCTGTAGCCATGTGATCTTGACAACCTTGTCAACTTGGTCGATCATTCCCTCGATAAGTCCTAACGAGAACGCTTTCAACACCAGAATCTCCACCTTCGAACCAGTCTGCAGCTTGGTCTCTCTTGCAATCAGATCGAATGGCAAAACTCTGTGCGATGAGGGCTGCTTAAATACACACTCGAGCAGAGCCATGAGGCAGATCTTCTGTTCGAGGAAAGGAAGCGAGTTTTCGAGCAACGGAACGCGACTAATGGCTGGTCTGACTTTCTGGAACCCTGAGATATCGCCGAAGTTGACTACCTCAACAAGATCACGCAACCATTTGTACTGCCCATCTCCTTCTGTCAAACTAGAGAGGATAGGGTGCAGAATGAGTTCACCGAAGTTGTAGACTTTGTCGCCTAAAAGGGCAGCGATAGCAAGATCGTAGGCCTTGGCCTGTTTCTGCTCAAAAGTCAGAGATTCTAGGGGTACGCAAGCAAGGTATAAAAGAGCATGTCGGTAGTAGGCAGTGTAGTCCTGTTTTGTTTTGAAGTATTCACACGAAACGAGATAGTAGGTGGCACGGATGACCTGGTGTTCGACATCTTCGACCAGCTTCGACGATGCATGGATAATTTTTGAGGCTTGAGATAATTCTCCAAGCTTGACATGAATGCTCGCGATGCGCAATTCGCAGAACTGGTACACTTCCGGATTCTTTTTGGCGTCAATCTTCGCTAACAGCTCCTGAAGGAAAAGAAGTGTAGCTTGGGAGCTCTCACACACTTCAGAAGCAGTGATACCCAGGGAAACGTAGGCGAGTGGGTTCAGAAACTGTTTGAGGGGCATCAAAAACTCAGTGAACACTCTGTATTTCACGGGGTCCGCCCGGGGATCCTTGAACAGTGTCAATGCAGAAGTGGTGAGCTGATGCCATTGTTTCGTATCATAGTTATCATAAAGCTCAATAAAAATCGGAACCAATTCGGCATCAGTCTTTTCGCTGATATTCAAGAACTCTGTGGCGCCAATCATTCAAGCAAGAGGCTGCGCAGGATGGAGGTCGCCTCAACTACGGGTCGACTGACAAATCCAATGGTTGTGGTCACGTGATAATTTAGATCATTGCAGAGGGCATATTTCTAGTTGAGGAACGGAAGGAGAAGCTGAAATTTTCGAAACGACGTTACGGGTATTCATTCCATGAAATTTTATTCGTCTCACAAACCGTGTATGCTGTCCACTTCGAACAAAGTGCAGTGCTGACTATAGTGACTTCCTCCACATTGTAGCGTATCCATGTTATTCTAGAATCAATGAGATGCGGAGCACCTTTGAACTCTCCCCTATATGAAGGAGGTGCGAATAAGCTATATTCAAATGGAGAAACGCTGCTGAGAGTTTCGAAGAACGGAATTTCCCCACAAAGCATCATAAATTGGCATTTGAAACTCGAAAAGAAGCTGCCTGAACTTGCTACATTTTTGCCGCCTGAGAGTTTGGTCAAACATTCCATCTTAGGTGATTGTCTTGAAATATACCACATTGGATCCAAAGGTGGAAAACTTCTTGAGTTCAAACCTAAATGGCTCGAGCAATCCCCTGATGCTCCCTCAACAGCGCTATGCTGTCGAACTTGTGCAATTGATAAACAGCGCGGTAAGCCTCGATCATGGTGCCCTTTGGCACTTTCTAGTAACGATCCCTGTGATTTGGCTCGTACTCTCTCCTCAATTGGCTGTTCTGAGCCTGAAGCTCTTGCTGATTACCTGCGGGCCACGAACATATTGCATGTTCTAAGAGATGCACAACTCGAGGCACCGAGTCTTTTTTCCAACGAGCAAGAGCAAATATCTTTCCTGATGTGCATCCGCGATTGCACGATTATTTTCGAGCGGTGTAACCCAGAAGCCTCCGGAGCTTATTTTCATCATCCCTCTGGACTAGTTCTTCGGGCATTCATAGTTGATCTGGACCCTAAGAACTTCAGCGAAAAAGCTGAGAAATGGCGCAATATTGAAACTGATTTGCGAGAGTTTTACGCTATGGAAGTTGATCATTGTTGCCTGTCGAAGAAAAATGTAACACAGCAGTAATGCGCGCTCTGTTCGTGTTCTGTATCCTATAAATATTTTAAAACTACGCAACTGTTATGGTGCCTGAAAGTACAACCCCGCCCTTAGGATTCTGAATCCACACCTCTGTGGTTTCTTGTGTAATTGGGGTAGCACAAAATGTTGCTTCCTCGTTCACCATCAGTGGGGCCAGGTTCCGGTAAGAGAAAGACTTGATCTGTCGACCGCTCAGGTTTCCCGCCAGCATTTGATCGAACCATCTCAACATCATTGTAACCATCAATGGGCCCTGGACTACTACATCGGGCAACTCCTCTGTCCCGCGGGTGTAAGTTGGATCATAGTGAATTAAATGTGAGTTGAAGTTTAGCGCCGAATATCTGAACAGCAGTATCCGGGTGGGTAAAACTTTGTGGGTGAATTTGGGTGTGTATTGGGCTTTGTGATGCCGTTTAAATTGACGCTTCACGAGAACAGGATCATGAGCAAAGTAGAAAAGAGACCGCTGCTCGCGGATTGCCCACGGCTCGGAGTCGCCCTCGTTTTTCATTTGACGATCAATTGTCACCTTGACCCGCTTCGAATTCATGCTTTCCTTGATCTCGTAGATTGATTCGGTACACACCGCCGGGGTGCCCAACAAAATTCTTGTATTGATGTTGAATTCCACCATTCCGCCATACCATCGGCGGTTGGGATAATTGCCGATAGGTGCCTGCAGGTCATCGTAGCCATCGTTGTTCAAATTACTTTCGACTTCAGAGTGATTGAAAAATACCAGATGGGCACCAGGGTCCAATGGCGTCCCTGCAGTCAGCGGTCCAGTTTCTTTGCGAGAGGGGACGTATGATTGTAAGGCGCTATTTAGATTGCTGGCATGCGTATAGGACATATCATCATTGATGATCCACGGCCCTTCAGTATGAAGACTTAGCATGCGAGCAAAGCTTTTGGGTCTACATTGCCCTAGAATAGTTCTTCTAGAGATCAATGCAGCCAGCATTCGGATTGTTGTAATGGTTGGGGTATCGGCTGGATTTTTGGTGGGGCACCACTAATTCAGATTGTCTGGGTAAGGGCGCAACGGCGTGTACACAAAGCACCCTGCCAGCACCACTGTGGTCACTTAATCTGTAAACCCGACACCCTTCACCCAAAAGGTCTTTAAAAAAATTATATATTGAGGTCCATCTCACCCGGTTGAAATTGCAGAGAGGAATTGCTTGTCGCTATGCCTATCCAGAAAGACCAAGTGAGTCGCATCCGCAATAAAATGCGGCGAGAGAAAATTCTCACTGCTATCAAGCACGAGAGAAATAAGTCGAAGCACCAGATGCGACAGAGACGGGCGGTTGAAGAAGAAAAAGAACCCGAGCTGAAAGAAGAGCGCCTGAGCAGAAACGTTCCGGCCACAATCGAATCCAAACGAGTTTATGATGAAACCATTGCAACTGAGATCGTGGACGACGAGTTCTCATCTTACTTCGATGGCAAGGCACCCAAAATATTTATCACCACTAATAAGAATGCCCACAAGGAAGCCTATCAGTTTGCGGATCTGTTGCTCGAAATCCTGCCTGGCGCGGAGTTTTTCAAACGAAAGCCGCAATTTGAGATGAAAGACATCGCGAAACTCTGTACAAAGCGGGATTACACCGACGTCATTGTGATCAATGAAGACAAAAAGAAAGTCAATGGCCTAACGTTCATCCACTTGCCGGAAGGACCCACATTCTATTTCAGTGTTTCGAGTCTGATTCTACCTGAACAACTCAAGGGACACGGTTCTGCGACAGACCATGTTCCCGAGCTGGTTCTGAACAATTTCTCTACACGGCTGGGTAAAAGCGTGGGCAGATTATTCCAATCTCTGTTCCCTCAGCAGCCCGAATTTCAGGGCCGTCAAGTGGTCACTCTTCACAATCAGCGCGATTGGATCTTTTTCAGACGCCATAGATACATTTTCAAGAGTGATGAGAAAGTTGGTCTCCAGGAGCTTGGCCCCCAGTTCACGTTGAGATTGAGACGCTTGCAGAAGGGCGTCAGAGATGAGATTGCTTGGGAACACCGCCCTGATATGGATCGCGACAAACGCAAGTTCTATCTTTAGAAACACCAAAAGTGGTGCTCATATATATTTATACACTATGTACATGATTTTGCTCGCATTTGTACCCTAGAACCCTTCGATTGTCTCAAACTCCTTGGCGTCTCTGAGCTGTCCAATCACGCAAATTGACGCTTTCGACTCGAGGCCCGTGAGGTACTCTTCCGCGACTGCGCTAAGATCTTCTGGCTTGACGTCAAGTAGAAGCTCACGACGGCGTTGCCGCATTTCATTAGATTCATTGAGCCCGTACTCGAATCCGATCTCGGAACGCGGAGAAATCGGGGAGTCTATGCTCTGGAATTCGCTGATTAAACCTTCCTCGACATCTCTAGCTGTCCAGTTCTGAGCAGCAGCCCACTGGCCGATATTTGACATGACCTTCAAAGAGTTATCAGGAGTTGGGTCGCGGTAAGAGTACATGGTGAAGAGTCCCTCCCTGGCATTGAAAGAGGCTCCTCCGCCGTATGCTCCGCCCTTCTCTCGAATTTCTGGGTGCATATACTTATGTGTGGCAACGCTCGACAGAATTTGAAGCGCTGCACTCTCCTTCGTCAGATAACCAGGTCCCGAAGCGGCATAGCCACAGTAAGATACTTGGAAAGGCAAGGGAACATGTGCCTTTTTGGCTGAAAGCGGGGGTAGAACAGATTCAGAATAAGGTACGTGAGACTCCTTGCTATTCAGCAAACCGGACTTCAATGACTCGATCTGGCCCTCGTGTTGTTTCAAAGCCGACTCTTCACAAGTAAGTCCGATTCTGGTCTGGCGCCAGAGCTTCTGGTGGAAGCTCTGCAACTTGGGCACAAGCTCCTGGCTCAAATCTGTCTCTTCCAATGCAGAGAGCCGCTTGATCAACTTCAGATGTTCAAAGCCACCAAGATGTTCGTCAAGAGCTTTACGAGCAGAGACACCCGACGTGGCGTAATTCAAGGCGTATCTGTGACCAGCCTGCGAAAGCGAGTTTAAGATGTTGCCCGCACTTTGATCCAAGGAAGTCTTCAGTTTCGAGACATTGGACAGAAGAGGCTGGGTCAAAGTTGTTTGCAGCAACTCGTAGAGTTTCTCGGCGTTCTCGTTGAGAACAGATCCAGAAGCTCCGACTGCAAGACCGACCTTGTCTCCGAAGTAATGCGTAGAGCCAGAAGAGACGCCGATGCCGCCAGTGTACAGCCTGATGAGGTCCTCCAACTCTCCCGAGTCATATTTTTCAGTTCCAACATTCATCAAGGCATCCGAATACAGACGCAGGTACGGCAACAGGTCCAGAGAGACGTCCGAGACCTGGCTTGAAATTTTAAAGTACGCGAGGCCTTGGGTGGGCGTGATTCGGGTAAACGACGTGCTACGTTCACTCTCTTTTCTCGAAACCTCGTAAACAGGTGCCTTGCGAGGGATGTCCTGTGAGGTGACAGTGGGAAGAACATCCACAGCCTGCGGCGCCTTCTGTGCCTTCTCCAGCTCGTGGCCCTGGGCCTTCAGGTGGTTTTTTTCAGATTCGTTGAGGACACGGCGGCGGCCCTCAACAAGATCGGCCTCCGCCTTCTGGAGCTCTTTCTCATAATTTTCGTTTGGTGTCATGGTGAATTCAAAGTATGGTTCATTGAGCAGCTTCCACAACTCTTTGATGAAAATTTCGGGATCAGCCTTCAGTCTCTCTTTGAAGTCATTGAGCAGCTTGTCGTTATCCAGGGTATCCATGAGCATATCTTCTGAGATAAAGGAACGACTGACCACTTTGCCGAGCAGGTTCATACCGAAATTAGCGTCGATCTCGCGCTCAGACAGCTCTGCCTGGTGCAAAATGGCATCGATGCGGTTCTGAGGGATGCCCGACTTATACAACTCGGCCAGAGCCTGGAACAGCACAGTCTTGAACTTCTGGATGTCCGCTTCTGCCACGCCCTGGACACCAACAGTGAACATCAGCTGGGCAGGAGTGTCGTCTAAGCCAGTGTTCACACTAAACTCTGGGGCAATGCCTGTGTCAATCAAAGCTTTGTAGAGGGGAGAGCCGTGGCCGTCAGTCAAAAGAATGCTCAGAACTCTCCAAAGAAGGGTGAGCTGGATATCTTGCGGGCTGCCGACGTACCAGGTCAAGCTTGTCTTGATCTGACGGTCTTTATCCAGCATGGTGTCGATCGGGCCCTGGACACTGACTTTTTTGACTTTATCCAGGGACTCGGGCTGGCGAATCCCGGCAGCCGGGCGTTCAATAGCACGGAAATTCATCGTCTCCAGATATTCGTGCAACGGCGACAGCGCTTCTTCCGCACACAGGTCGCCATAGCTGAAAGAAAGACAGTTAGAAGGGTGGTAGTGTTCACGGTGATATTTCACAAGATCCTCGTAACGCAAGTCAGGGATTTTCAGCGGATCTCCGGCAGAGTACTGGAGCTCTGGGTAGATCGCCATCATGTGCTTGACATAGAACAAATACGCAGGCATGGACATCTGTCCTTTCATTTCGTTGAACACCACGCCTTTGAAAATGAGCGGCGAGTTAGGATCGCTCAAATCCTGGGGCTCGAGCCGCCAGCCTTCTTGCAGAAAGTCCTGTTCTCTCAACAGCGGAGAAAACACGCTGTCCATATACACTTGCTGAAGATTGCTGAAGTCTTGTGGGTTGGTGGTGGCGAAAGGATAGTAGGTATAATCTGAGCCGGTCAGGGCGTTCATGTAATTGGCCAGCGACCTGGTCTGCATCTTAAAAAACGGATCTCTGACGGGGAATTTTTGCGAGCCGCAGAGCGTAGTATGCTCGAGAATATGCGGTAGACCTGTGTGATCAGGAGCCGGCGTTTTGAACGCCAGGGCAAAGACTCGGTTTCTGTCGGCCCTTTCGGCATGGATGTGGGTCAGCCCAGTTTTTTCATGTACAAACTTTGAGACATTGAGTCCCAGCTTGGGGATGTCCTTGGTATCTTTGAGAGAGAACCCCCTCATTTTCGGTATTTTTGAGCTAGTGATATCGGACTCTCTCTGAAGTCAGGAGCTTGACAGGAGGAGGTCCCAACCCGAGGGACTATAAATTTCAGGGTACGGGCCGATCTGTAATGGACCGACGGGCTAGACCAACAGTATGTACAGGCTCCGAGCCATAGTCAACACATATTTGCTAAGTAAAATAAGTCAGTACATTGAGCGACCCCGCAAAGGCGTATCGAGCTAGCCTCAATTGCCTTTCGCTCACCCATCTCCCGCGTTCTCTGTACGTTCAGCCAGGTCCCAAAGTCACGGGACCCCTAGCTCCTGCCGGTAAACAAGTGCTCCCACCTAAGCTAAGCAATTTGATAAGTTCATCACCCACACTCAGAACAGGGTCGTCGCTGGTCTCGCAGCTCGGTTCCGACTAATCTTACTTTGCCCTTTTTTTGTGTTCGCCCCAGCCTGGCATTGGAATTATGCAGAGTGGCGAGCAGTCCGCGGAGCTCATAGCGTCTATCAAGTTCGCTCTGGAGACGGTGCATCGTGCCGCATCCACAAATGAGAAGCGCCAGGAGGCTCAGTCGCAGCTTGAGGCCCTCAAATCCCGCGAGGATGCTGCGTTTATTGGCTACGGACTCGCCATGGAGGGCAACGATGGTCCAGTGCGACACTTTGGTTTGACTTTGTTACACCATGCGATCCAATGTCAAATGCCCCACTTTGCCCAGGAGCGACGCGAAGCAGTGCGCGAATGGGTCGTCCGTCTTGTGTTCGAAATCAAAAAATCAGACCCACACTACATCAGAGAAAAATTAGCGTTCTTGTGGGTGTATATTACCAAAAGAGAGTGGGGCTTAGACGCGAGTGTGGCCGAGCCGGGCCAGATCAAGGGCTCGTCTTCTGGCTCCCAAGCCAGTGCGAATGCGAACGGCGCGCTTGTAAACGGTACAGAAACAGAGGTGAAGCCTACCGATGGGTGGATCGAGATGGACTCTCTACTTCTACGGTTGTGGCACTCCTCGGTGTACGGACGAATCATGACTGTCACAATCCTGAGAACCCTGTTCGAGGACCTCTATATACTAGATGACCCCGTGGCCGCGCGCCGCAGCACCACTCTGAGTGCCCAATGTATTGAGATTATGACCCCTGCCGAGGATTTGAGAATATTGTACGATCAGCGAGTCACATCGCTAGCGCAGCTTCGCTCTGACGACGAGGGCTGGCTCGTGAAATGGTCCAGCTCAGTTAAAGAGCTTCTGGAGACCAATTCACAGGACGAAGACGCCATGAAACTGCTGCTTTCGTCCTTGGAGGGTCTGAAGGCCTCCATCTATTGGGTACCCTCGAAAACACTGGGAACTGCGAGTATTCTCGAGACGTGCTGTGCTGCTCTCAAGCACCAAGCCACTCGAGTCAGAGTCCTGGCGTGCGACTGCTTACACGCGCTACTGTCGCGCAACTTCACATACATGGAGCAGTTTTTGGAAATTATAAGCCAGCTAATGTCCAGCGAGGGCGTCAACTTCCTCAGCCAAATCTCAAACTCGCTCAGCCGTGACCCGGAAGGCGACGATCTCGACTACGTTCTCACCAAAAAATTCATGGAGATGATTATTCTGATCTGCGAGTTTGTCGACAACCCGCGCTATCCAATCGTTGAAGAAAAGTGCGACTTCAAGGGGCTCTTCAACATCCTTATCAACATTGCCCAGCATCCAAGCCTCATGGCGTCTGCTCTGGCTATCCAGCACTGGGTCGAGCTCTTGCGGGACGAGAAACGCCTGGCGCGCCCAGAAATTAAGGCTCTCTTGCCTACCATGCTCGAGATTGCCAGCCAGAGATGCATTCGCTACGAAAACATGCCAGAGTCGCACCCGGCCCGAGAGTACATGCTGGTCGATTTCGACTCAGGGCCCGAAGCCCAAGGATTCTACGGCTCCTACCGGCGGCATATGGAAGATGTCGTGCGCCTGATTGTATGTTATGAGCCGCTAGACGCCCTACAGTGGCTCCACCAGGGCATGTCCACTTTTTTCCAACAACAAGAGGGCTGGGCTGTCATGAACGAGTCACCGCTAGACACCTCGTCGCCGGCCTATGTGCTTGGAACGGCCCAATTTTCCATTGTGGAGGCGGCTTTGCGTGGCGTTACGCGCTGGTCGCTTGTTAAGCCAGACGCGAGCCCCGAAGTCAAGGCCCAAGTCAAACAGCTTCTGGGAGAGTGGTGCCAGCAAATGCTCATGCTGCAGGTTAAAGACACCGTTCTCCACTGCCGTCTCATTGAGTCCCTCGTTCAATTTTCTCTGCCGCTGAAAGATGAAAAGCAGGTCATGTTTGCCCTGCTCGAAAGAGTGTTATCAGCTTGTACATATGAAGAGTCGGCGACCCCTGCGCCCTCGGGCTCGGGCTCGGGTGAAACTCAAACCGCAGAAGAAGAGAAAGTGCGCGAACGGGTTCGCGAACTCAGGTCAAGAGCCGGCACCGAACTCAACCGCCTCGCCTACATGGTACCCCAGTCGCTCATGCAAATATACGATCAGTTGGAGGAGGTCATCGGCACCATGCTGCAGAGCGGCAAAGTCCGTGAGTACGAGAGCGTGAGCTTCAAGTCGTTCCTTCTTGTGGTTTCTCAGCGTTCGCCGCTGCCGAACAAAGCGGCGAAGTTCTCTGCCATCGTGGACCCCGTTCTGTCCAGCTGGACCGACGAAACCACCATGAAGGGCCTGAGCGATCTGGAGTGGTTCATGGAACGTCTTGGTATCGTCAAAATCGCAGAGTATTTCCGTGCGCGGGGCATCACTGCGTCAACAAACCTGCTCGAAACGCCGATGGACGATGACGGACGTGCGCTTAAGCAGGAGTTGAAGCAGAAATGGCAGCTAATTTTCCCGATCCGGCCCACGCGCATCTTCATTCAATATACTATCGAGCGGCTAGATCATTCCAGTGAGGAATACCAGCACCTGCTCCAGATGTGGAAGCCCCGTGTCCAGCCCATTCTGCCACACATCCTGCAGCTCATCACGCAAATTTTCGCCTATCACAACCCAGATAACTGGTCCACGCTTCCTCCTGAAGTCCGGAACTTCGTTCAGATTACGACCACCGAACGATTCTGGCAGCCCGGAGTGTCGATGCAGACAAAAGACGAGTTCGAGAATCAGAGCCTGGAAGCTTCCAAGACTCTCCAGGATTTCGCCGACTCGGTAGGTCACATCGTGAGATATACCCGTGAGTACGCGTTCCTCGCTCTTGGTTCTATCACCCAGCTAGAAGACACTATGTTTGGAGTTGAGGGCACTGGAACTTTGTTATACAGAGCCCTGGCGGGCAATGTCGAAGGGATCACGAGTCACTGCTGGCGGCACACGATTTCGCTTGTTGTTCGCAATGTTGTCAAGAATTGTCCTGAACAGTACTTTGGCCAGTTTCTCAAAGAGTTTTTGCCTCCGTTCCTAAGCACAGTAGACCAAGTACTTGTTACTAAGTGGGAAAAACAGTCGCAATCCGGTTTCCAGCTCATGGATGAGGATATGGCTGATCGCGAAGAGGAAGACCTGAGCGAAGAGTTGATGGGCGAGCATTTGCTGAGGCAGCTGACTTCGATTGTAGACCGTCTGCTGATTGATCTCGTGGGTCAAACTGGTATGAAACATAGCTTGTCGGAGCACTCCACCGCGCTACGAGCGTTCGTTCTCGAGACTCCAGAGATTCTGTTCCCACTGTTGAACATCTGCTGTCACATCATGGTTTTCAAGGACAGCCGCTACTGCTTCAACACCTGTCTCATTGTGAGAAGCCTCATTAGCTCACAACTCTTCGAAGATGACCGGGTGTGTGAGTTTTTCTGCCAAGAAATGATCCCAGCCTGTTTGACAATTCTGGCCGACCCTTACTTCCATGAATCACACGCCGAAGCGGGCACAATCCTGACGCTCATGTACAGTTTGATGCGGGCTCGTAACTCTCGTCCTTTCGAGCAACTTGGCAGTTTGCTGCCATCTGTTTCGTCCAAAGAGCTGGTGGATTTCGAGGCAGCCTTGTCCAACGCTCGGACCTTGAAACAACAGCGAGGCATCTTCCTGGAGTTTTTGACCACGGCGCGCATCATGCAGAACGATGAAGAGACGCGGGCTCGCAATCGTAAACGACAAGAATTGCGTGTGACTCGACGGAATGAGCCGGAGGATGCTTATGATGCCGCAGCGATGATCTCCATGTTTGGTAGTTGAAGACTATGAATAGAAACGTCATTCTTAATCGAAGGTTATCCTGTCGTTATTCAATATATACATACTGCCTGCCTACCTACCAGAGATCCTGAGCTATCCGTTTTTCAATCTTTAGTTGTTTCAGGTATCTCTTGCCTTCCTCCTCAGGAAGTCCGTGGTAGCTAGCAAATACCTTGCGTAGCGTCATCTTGATGTCTCTTTTCAACTTCACGATAGATCCGCAAGCCAATACCGTGCCGCCTTCCGCCATCGACTCAACGAACGAATCACGGTTCTCCAGAAGTTTTTGAGTTATGTATTGACTACCGGCGCCAATCCTGGAATATGCAGCTAGAACCTCTACTGTTTGCATAGACGCAAACTCATCGGCATATAAGAGATCGCTGGGCGACCTCACCCCGATGTAAAGAGTGCTTTTCGCCACCGTTTCTCCTCGGCTTGCGCGGAATTCTCGATCACGAATGTACCCTCTGAATGGGGCCAAGCCGGTGCCAATTGCAACCATGTTCAGAGGTTTGGATACGTCGTATGTGCCAAATGGCGAGTTTGCAACAGAAACGGCCAAATCGAAAGGCTCGTCTGGGTTCTGGAGTTTCTCCTGCAAAAAATTGGTGCAGACTGGTGCAAAATCACCTTGACGTTCAACGACTAAAGTGATAGATGCCGTTTGAGGACTTTCCAAGCTCGAAGATGAAATCGAGTAGTATCGCGGCGTCAGTTTGGGAATGTGCTCGAGAAGAAACTCGGTCGGTACTGCCGTCCAAGGCTCATTGTTAGACATATACGACAGTAGCCGACCTATATTGAAGTACGGCTTTTTCAAACTGTTGTATGTTGCTTGATTGGTTGCGACCTGCTTCACTGCCATCCTTGCATTCTCGTTAGGAGCGTAAGCTGCCACCAGGCTCAGAAACTCTCGTGATACTTCGGCATTAACGGCAATATATCGCTTCGCCAGCTCCCAGTAATTTGTCGTGAAAGCTGAATTTGACCTTTTGTCTGTCACAAGCACTTCATCCTGTCTTTTTTCCCACAGATTAAATAACTTCATGAAAATTTCGACCTCTGTAGTCTGATTCTCGGGCCACACGAGCAGGTAATCTCCAGTGTTGTACCGCAAATCTGTGCTAGAAAGATCCACATCAACGTGTAGATACTGCCTGTCTGTCAATGCTAGCTCTTTAACCGTCGCTTTGGCAATTTCTGGCACGGTTTCGGTGGTGCTGAGCCTCGCGAGTGCTGCTGGATCAAGGGGAAGGTTTAGAGAAGCAGTTTGCCTCTGAGTCTCTTCCGCTGTGGTTTCCGGCTCAAATCTGTAAGCGAACTCCTCGAGCCTCAGTGATTCTTTGAGTGCGTTGCAGAGATTCTCTTTCCATCGATAGTAGAGGTCCTCGTTGTCACTTCCCAAACGATTTGTTTCGCCATATTCTCCTAGCCTGTGGGCGCCTCTTCTTTCTAACTGTTGATCCGCATCACGACCAGCCTGGTTAAATGTGGTATATGCAGAGGATCCTCTTCCAAACACAGAGTATTTGAATTGTAAGTTGCGTTGCTGTGACTTGAATAATTCGTCCCACAATGGCCTGGCATTGTCCGTGCAGATGCCCTCTCCGTAGGAAGATAGGAAAAATAACAACACTTTACTCGACGGAAGTGAGCCCAATCCTGTGTAGCTCAATTTGTCGGCACTCATCGGTTGTGAACGCAAATTGAACCGCCAGCTCAGCTCTCGAGCTAGTCGAAAAGCGTAGTCGCTTGAGGTGCCGGTGTCTGATCCGTAGAGAATGACAATGTTCTTAGAATTGAGATGCTTCGCTATATCCTCGGCTGGTTTTGGAGAATAATAACGTGCATGGCGCAATATTGTCGAATTGACTCGCGCAAGTTTTCCCAAAAGCGGCCCTCGGAAAAACATAGCGGTATTTTGACTGGTTCTGCAACGGTTCTTAAGAGATGCCAGGTCTGCGGCTTATCTAAAGGATCACCAGATATGTACTGGTGCTCCTCCTCTAAACTGAAGCCGTTATGAGCTATAAATCTTTCGATTCTTAGCATTGTAGAGCATTAACTTTCTCTAACACATAAATACAGTTCTATTCACTTTACTGTTGGCCTAAGCCTCTGCCGGCTGCTGGGCTGCACTCTCGACCTCTGTTTTGTTGGCCGGAGCGTAGGCGTTAGATTTGTGCTTCGGTTCGAACTCGAACGTCTCGGTGACGGGGCCAAGGAACATCTCAGACACTTTGATCCAGTCTTTGTAGTCGCTGCTTGCCAAAAGAGTCTCGAGCTCGTTGCGACCCTTGTAAGGCGGAGGCCGGTCGTTCAGTTTGGGAGGCAAGTACTCGAGAATGCCAACTGGAATGTAGCGATGGGTGAAAGACATCCACTCACACAAAAATCTTCTGGTTTGACTCACGCCATACTCGTCGGAGCCCCAATGTTCCAAGCCAAAATTGGCGTAGTTCCGCAGATACTCCAGGCGCTCCGTGGCAGACTTATCCAGGTACTGACGAGAGTCGATCTCCTCGAAGATCCAGGGCTTGATCAGCGCGCCACGAGCAACCATGCACGTGTCCACTTTCTGGTTCTCGACGTGGTCGTACCAGTCCTCCCAGGAATAAACGTCGCCGTTACCAATAACCCACGGCTTCAGCTCCTTGTCGGCCCTCTCTGCCTTGATCAGCTCAGCCACCTCGGCTACATAGTTCCAGTCGGCTTCTTTCGTATACCTTTGCGCTCTGGAGCGGCCATGGATCGTAATTGCCGAGACAACTTGCTCGTCGACAAGCCGTTTCACCAGATTTTTAGCTGTGGGGTGGCCATCGCGCGTGCCAGTTCTGATCTTGATCGTTACCGGAGTGTCGCCCGAGACCTGAGCCATGCCCTTGGTAATGCGCATGATACGAGCAGGATTGTCCATCAGTGCCGAGCCTGCGCCTTGACGGTAGAGGAGATCGATGGGGCAACCACAGTTCAGGTTCAGCTCACTGACGTTCGAGCACAGCTCAGTCACTGCTTGGGCAGCTTTGATGGCGTGCCACGGCTTGGGGGCCGCCAGCTGTACTGCGAATGAATCTTTTTCAGAAATATGAGACCGTGTCAGGGCCCACTCAGATTTGGAGCCTTGGACCAGCGGCAGAGACAGAGCCATCTCGGAAAACGTGATGTCGCAACCAAGAGTCTTCATCAGTCTGCGGTACGGCAAATTACCAACGGTTGTCAATGGAGAAAGGACCTTGGCCCGGTTGTAGTCAAGCCGACGTTTCTCCAATGGCTTCAAAACGGTCTCAGTGTAGCTGGCTCGCAAAGCCTCCCGTTCTTCCTCGAATTGTTCGCGAGGCACTCCATCGACATCTTTCAGTTTGTCGAACGCATCGATGATTGCTGAGCTCTTGCTGAGATCGAACTGCTTTCTTTGAAGCTTGTGCTGTTGTTCGGGAGTAATTCTGTTGAGTTCTTCAAATTTGCTATCTTCCGCATCAATCTGAACCGGCGCAGTGAGCTTATTTTCGCTGAAATGGCTTGATAACCAGCGACACTTCACTCCAGCGGGGCAGTGTCCCGATGCTGCATAAACAGGACACACTCCCTCGTTGTCTGCCGGTTTGCTCTCGATATATTTCGCAATGTCGTGTTCGAAGCGGCATTTCTCACCGAAGGAACACTCGCTAACAGTGTCTTTGACTTTCTCACACAGCCGCACAATCTCCCGCTTCTGCTGAATCTTGCGGTTTTTGTTCTGGCCACGCTGCTTGTCTTTCTTGTTCTTCTTTCCCTGACCTCCGCCCGGATTGGAGGCTTCGCCAGTTCTCATATCCAGACCAGCTCCCTCGGCTGCTTCATCTGCGTACACAGTAGTCTGCAATCTGTCACTAGCCACAACATATTCGCTTTTGATGGAAGCTATTCCTTTCACACGATCAGACTTCAGTTTCTTCGCTTCCGGCTCCATTTTCGAATTGACTCGCGACTAAATGTCTTTCTATTTTCGTAGTGAAGTCGAGAAAACTTATCGGTGTCGTGCGTAAATTTCGCTGCTGAAATTCTGTGTACTAATCTGGAAAAAATATTACCTAATCGCGTCGGGCAGGAAGGAATCTGGGGTCAATCAATCAAGCCTTGTGTTTCTTCGAAACATTTGAAGACGAGAGGCCAGGAAGAAGTAATAAGTAATGTTCGAGCAGTTTTTTCTCCGCCGCAAGTAACGTTTCGCACATTCGGTCGCAATCCACATAAACTTCGCCGTCGAATTGCGGTTTGGGAAGTTGAAGCTCCCGAGGGTATTGTGCTAGTTTCGCACTGATGACATTTGTGAGACACTTGACCGCGTCAGGAAGCATCATTTCGTTTTCAGAAAGCATTCTTATTTTTTTGTGAGCTGCTTTGATGTCTTTGCAGCAAATTGAGCAAGCAAGAGCATTTACAGGATAAACGATCTCGTCGAGACTGTCATCCTCGAATTGCAAGAAAAAGACATCAGGACAGTCGATTGAATCCGGATTCTGAAGCTCTTCCGAAAATTCTTGCAGCCGCTCGCTGTCGTAGCCTGGGAACGTGGCAAACTCGGATACAATTTCCTCGAGATTTATCTGCACTTCTTCATGGTCGGTTCCGCCTGCTTCCGCATAGCCATAGCGTCTAATGAGATCTCCGGTTGACAGTTCGCCGTATGTATTGTATATTTGCTCCCCAGCTTTGATGGGCCGCTTCGCGATCATCTTTAGCGTTGTATCTCCCTCTTCGGACGGCATCTCCAGGAGCGCGTTACAGAGCTTGGTGTGGGCATTGAGCGTATCGGCTAGGGGAATCATTGCCTTGAATGTATTTGTCAACGAAGCATCAAACACATCGAAGGAGTAGGCCATAATCAGACTCCCCATTCTATGAAAGGAATCCGCCGAGGTGTCGCAGTCGCTGAACATGGGCTCTGACAAAATTGAGGCTTTCAAGTCTCGGTAGACATTGTCCGCCTCTTCTCTGCCAACTTGTTGCTCGATTTCGGAGGGCTTAAGTTTTTTGAGCTGCTCACTTGTCCAGAACATGGGAGTTGTGAAAGAGTTAGGCAAGACATCGAAATACGGTTTCAAGTCGGATGAAGCACCATGAAGCATCAAATAGCATATCAACGCGGGCCACTCGTCCAAGTTGTATTTTTCCACTAACTCCATGTATTTTGTATCTTGCGTGGCGTGGATAGTGGAGTCTAAGGGCATTTCAAACAAAATAGTGCCCGTCTCGATATCCTTCGTGGCCCTGATCCCACGGCCTTGGTTTGTGTCCCGCAGATCAGCTATCTCTATGGAATCACTGATTGTGTAACTTCGCGAAAGAAGCCATTTGGTGAAACATTCGGACCGCTCAGCAAAATCCTGATCTGACATTTGTACAGGTTAGTGAGTGATCAGATGCCCCGGCTGAACCGTCTATAAAATTGGTTTTGAGGCTGCGTGCCCTTACCCTTGATGAAAGCGGTGGAGCGCCTATACTCACTACCCTCCCGACGCGAAACAATAAACTTATCAAAGACACGCACCTACCCTCGGGGCATTACACGCTTTCACAACTTAGCGAATCGTTTCTGAAAATACGCAATGAGTGACGAGCAAGAATTCAGAGTGCCCTTTCATGAGCTGGGGCCTGAAGAGCAGGAGAATCGAGCGCTGCAAAACAATCAGGAGTTCGAGGAAGTCGTGCACATGCTCCTGCAGGAATACTTGAACTGCGTTCTTGATCACAATTCACTGACTGTTCAGTGGCGTCCAAATCATCCTTCCCAGGCTCTGATCGGCACTTTTGTGGTGCGAAACGAAGACGGAAGTGCCCCGGTGCCTGATGCTCTGCTTCTAGTTGATTTCGACAAAGAACTGGCCAAGCCTGGTGCTAACAAACTCAACAACACAGTCAACGTTAAGAAACTGATTGTCAAAGAATTCGAACACGACCCTGAGTCCAACAAAGCGCGCTTCAACCCGCTCAAACCGGAGTATTTTGCATCTATCAGCACAAATCTGCTCAGCATCTACAGCGTCGAAGAGACAAAGCCCATTATCAGTCTCCGCGAACAGAGAGGAAACGGATTCGGTCTGGCATGGTGCCCATATGACCCGGAACTCGTCTTGACTTGCAACGAAGAGCGGGACATTGATTTGTGGCGCATTAACTTCGAGGCTAGAACAGCCTCTCTCGAATTTAGGTTGGAGAGTGAGAGCCTCTGCAATGACATTTGCTGGTCTGAAACTGAGCACGGCAAATTTGCTGTTGCTCTGGAGTCCGGAGAAGTAAGCGTCTTCGACGCTACGGGCTACGAAAAGACTGAAGATCGCGTTGCGCACCTCAATCGATCGCGTGTCTTATTCCAGGCACACGATGCTCCTGTCAACTCACTAGCATTTAGCCCCACTGCAGACGGTCTCCTAGCAACCGCATCAAGTGACCGCCAAGTGCGTTTATTTGACACGCGAAGAGAAGATGTTACGGCCCTGGCTACTCTGGCAGGCCATGAGGACAGTGTGATCAGCGTAAAGTGGTCTCCTCTCCAGGAAAATCTTATCGCTACCGGATCGGTAGACTGCCAGCTATTTATTTGGAACATCTCCAAAATTGGCGAAGAGCAAGCTCCTGATGACAAGGACGACGCCATGCCCGAAGTTTTCAGTCAAATGGCTCAGCATGTTGCACAGATCGATGACTTTGACTGGCATCCTACAGTCCCTTACAAGCTTGTCTCGGTTGCTGCCGATATGCTCGTGACATTACATTTGAGTGATGGTCTACTTGAGAAAGAGGTGAAGCTTCCAAGCTGGCTTCAGAATAGTTGATACAACTGCTGATCGAACCTGTGAAAAGCGTCCCGCCTTAATACTACATCTACTGGTAATTTCACTATTTTGCTGTGTCAATTGTGTGTATGCGCTTGTTCATCAGCGTGAGTTAGGCAGCTCTCGTAGTAAAGTAGTTTCATACTACGGTTCAAGGCCTGTTGGCTAATTCTGGAATATAAGAGCACATTGGCTCGTAATTAATAAAAATACATACGTGAGACACGAATTGCTCGGGAATTCACATCGGCCTGCTCTTAGCGCGAAGATATAAGTTGATCTCAAAACTTTCTCTGTCTTGAAACAAATCTATATGTACACCTACGCATTCAAATCACCCTGGATTAGGCACGGTGGCCGAGTGGTCTAAGGCGTCAGGTTTAGGTTTGTTCCCTAGAATTTAAGTTCCCTGATATCTCCGGATGCGCGAGTTCAAATCTCGTCCGTGTCAATACTTTTTTTTTAAATGCATCTAAGCTCCTTATTTGTTAGCTATCAGTCTAGCCTGAAATGCTTTGATGATTGATTAAGAGCTTCTGGTTGTCATACAATCACGGCCACCTATCAATTCTATATATTCGCGTCAGACACCAGATTCTTATACCGCTAGATCACACACAAAAGTCCAAGCTTCAGTCGCAATTCAGGCTTTTGCGATTCACGAAGAGCTAGCAGTGAATAAAGTTTCTCTAGCCACAATTTCTAGCCACACGTTCCATCACGCGGTACGTGCATTCGAAAATTGCGAAACGGTTGAGGCTCTCAACAACGGATCAGGCTACATGTCGCCATTGTATGCATTTACTTCTCAATGACGTCTTGCTTTCAAACTTATATTGTTTTCATTGTTTTCATTGTTCAACAGCCAGATTTTTGTGCCCAAAAACCATGCATTATTGACCCTGGGCTGGACCCTGCGGGGTCGGGCTGTCGTCTATTAACCCTTTCATTGGTGTAAGCATAGAATAGATTCAAAAATTCAGGTTCTCAATCAGCGCAATAAAGTTTCTGTCATTTTTTATGGGGGCTATGTCCATTCTTGGATCTAGGCGAAGCCATCACTTGCCGCACGTTGGTAGTGCTTGCCCACTATCTAGAACCAGATGCACAAATGCTATTTTATAGCTTCTGGTAGACCATCGCTTACAGATTTAATTGACACGCTGTTGCTTTCTTGATCAGTCCAACAGCTAAATGGTAATGAAGTCCTGTGCGCCTCAAGCTACTTGATGTAAAGCAGCCCATGACCACATTGGCTGTGGCTAACATTTTAGTAGCAAACTTTTATCGCTTACCCGCGTGTGGCTCGTATCCCAGCCGACTCATCCAATATTCAGCTGGCTTTTAAGCCACATGCTAAGCCAGCTCATGAGCACGAGCGGAGCAAAGCAAAGCATGAGCACGAGCACGAAGCACGAGCATGAGTGTGAGTACAAGCACGAGTACAAGCAAAGAGCACGAGCACGAACATGAGCACGAGTATTAACGCGATGATTTAATTTAATCGCAATTTCTAAGTGGCCACCTCTGCTTTGTTCGTGGAAGCTCACGACTCAGCCAGCTCGCGAGCCAGCACCGCCGTTGTGCACTAACAATGAAGAAAGCAGTCACCAATTTCCGGTAGTTTTAATCACCACAACTCTATATAGAAGACTGGATGCACGTGCAATCCTTCAATTGCTAAGGTCCTGCATCGACTCTATCTATTTATGCCGGCAACACTAGGTGTAAAATGCCGGGAGTCTGCGGTCCTAAATCCCTTCAGAACTGTGTGACATTCTATAAAAGAAATGATTTTTCTCCAACAAACTCAATTTTCGTCTGTTTTTATAGAACTTTTCTGAGTGGGGTTCTCTCGTCTTATGTTGAGATTTTAGGAGTCCTAAACAGCTTGCGGATCATTGTTTGGTATCCTGTTTAGTTGTTTATTCGGGAAGAGCCTCGACCCCAAAAGACATACATATGCAAAGAATTGGTTGTACAAATATACATAGGAAATTTATTTAGTTCTATGTTCGCGATTAACCGAAGCGCCAATTGGGGTGGGGCTGATTGGAGTCCTGTTATCAGTGATCCAGGTTAACGTTCTCCACAAATTCCCGCGCTGACTCAGATTGCTCTATCGCCGTGCGACATTATCGATAATGTCGGCGGGACCGCTCTCTTCAACGAAATTTAATGGTTTCAATAGACAACGAGGCATCTTGGGGCTGGTAACTGTGGTAATTGTCTCAGCAGCAACCTTATTGTATATTTTTAAGGTCCCCGAGCTCAATCCTAATGACTTCAGTAGTGCGGGTCTTGTGGAGTCGCCTCTTGAATTCGAGTATGAAGCTGAGTGTCGTCACCCCGCATCTTTGCAAGCCAACTATGGCTATGAAAAATCGTCCAAGTTTTTTGAAGCCACTTATGTGAATAAGAGTGCTGAGCTGTTGTCCGGTGCCATTCAGATCCCTACTGTGTCCTACGACGACATGACACTTGACCCCTTGAAGGATAGTCGATTCGATATATTTGCGAGTTTGAGAGACTATTTGTTGCAGAACTTCCCTCTGATTGCTACATCTTATGAGATTGTCAACTCTTATGGTCTTTTATTCACGATTGAGGGCCTAAACTCCTCTTTGAAGCCCGCCATCCTGATGGCTCACCAAGATGTAGTGCCTGTGAATCAGGATACCATCGATGAGTGGGATTACCCACCCTTCAGCGGCCATTTTGATGGTGAGTTTATCTACGGACGTGGCTCGTTGGATACTAAGAATTCGTTGATCGCCATTATGGAAGCTGTAGAAGATCTCCTCTTGCAGGGCTGGCAGCCTGAGCGTACGCTGTTGATTTCTTTTGGCTTCGATGAAGAAATTGAGCAGACCCGCGGCGCGAAACATATTTCCCATCGCATTGAGCAGTTGTATGGAAAAGACTCAATCGAGTTCATAGTTGACGAAGGCTCAGGTATTACAGAAATAGGCGGAGCCTTGTTCGCACTCCCGGGCATGGCGGAAAAGGGTCTTATCGATCTCGAGATTATTGTTGATACCAAAGGTGGACACTCATCTATCCCGCCAGATCATACTGGCATCGGGATTTTAGCCAGAATTATTAATGCGCTAGAAGAGGCGCCGTTTTCTCCTCAGCTAGATGCCGATGACATTAACGCTGAAACCCTCAAATGCCTGGGTCTATATGCTGAGGAGCTGCCTGAAGATATCAAGAGTGCATTCAAGACCCTCGAACGGTCAGAAAGTCGTGAAAAAGCCATAAAGTCCGGCGTCTTCCCATGGATTTTCTACCAGACAACCCAGGCCATCGACATAATTAGTGGCGGAGTCAAGCAGAATGCCTTGCCTGAACGAGCCAGAGCTATTGTTGATCACAGAGTTGGGATTTCTGAATCTGTTGATGGTGTCATTGACCGCACGCATAATATTTTAGACCGCATTGCCCGAACTTTCCACTACGATATAATTGGCGCAAACGGAGAATTCACGTCGCACGGAGGCAACGGTAACATCACGCTCTCTGTATTCGATAGAATTGATGTTGCTCCTGCTACTCCCACCTCCTCTTATGTCTACGATCTCCTTATCGGATCCACGCGAAGTGTGATCGAGGACCAGCTTCAAAAGGGCACTGTCTATGGAGCCCCTCTTTTGATGACCGGTAACACCGATACATCGAAGTATTGGAATCTTACCTCTAATATTTTCAGATATACTCCCCAAGTTGGGCCCTCCAAGAATGCTCACACAGTAAACGAGAAACTATACTTCGAGGACCATGTAGCCGCAGTGGCTTGGTATTATGAATTTCTCCAGCATGCCATGACCTCTGACTAGTCTATGATACTATATAAATAGCCGTAATAATCTTAGATGCTCAGAATTGTCTCGAAATACTGCAATACACTATTCAATATAGTCTAATTATCTGTTTTAGTTCTGATGCACCCTGTGGCGTATCTTTCGCGTATTTTAGCCCCATTGGCCAAATGGCTAAGGCATCCGCCTCCTACTTCTCTAGTGGTAGCGGAAGACTGCGGGTTCGAGTCCCGTGTGGGGTGCTATTATTTTTTTCTTCTTCGGTTCGTTACGAATTCGAATTCATGGGTTGGCTTCTGAAACATGACCGGCAAAAAAAAATCCCCAGATATAGTCTTATCAAGTTTCTAGCCGCATCAAGGCGAACGAGCAGGGCTAAGAACCCTTTAAAAGCGCTCTGGCGTCGCGTGCAGCATAGCGACTTAGACCTGCATTGCGTTGCATAGCGGTATAAGTAACTTAGCCAAGGCTGGGCAGCCAAGCTAACATTAGTTTTCCCTAGCTTGAGCCTATCCGACAGACCAGCTTTGACTACCAATGTGAAAAGTTCTCGTCTTCCCCAATGAAGCCCTATTCCTGTATTGATTTTAGGAGCTTGAGCGCAAGATCGGCCGAAAGTTTAAGCCGTTTGGAGCACCTTGTAATATGATGCAACGTCACGTGAGGTATGTACGCAACCCCGAATCGAGGCATATCGCAGTTTATAAGTTCGAAACGGGAAACCCCTCCTACTCTTACATTTTCTCGGTCTAGGGAGCTGTTGCTAGCACATTGCCTCGTATTTCTGTAGCAAACAGACGATTTAACGCTCTACAACCTACCAGCTAGTTCGAGCGTTAGTAACTGAACTCCAAATTTTGCTCTGAAGTTTCTTATTGCCGTTCGCCCAATCTAGAAATAAAATGGCCAAAGACTCCTTCAAAGATCCCGAAGACCCTGCCACAGTCGAAATTGTTTCGGCCAATTCAAGGGTCCATTCAACCGCCAACCCAACGAGACATGCGACGGAAGCCGGTGTTAAGCGAGAATTGAAGAACCGCCATATTTCCATGATGGCCTTGGCAGGCATCATCGGGCCCGGTCTTCTTGTCGGCGCTGGCCGTGCTCTCGCTCAAGGTGGCCCTGCAGCTTTGATCATAGGATTTGGTGTTATTGGTATTATTGCATTCAGTATTATGCAGAGTCTGGGAGAACTATCTACCCTGTACCCAAGCGGAGGAGGTTTCGTTACTGCTGCAGAGAGGTTTTTGAACCCTGCTGCCGGCTTTACTATCGGCTGGAACTATTTTATAGTATGGGTTGCTGTGCTTGCCAATGAGTACAACACGATTTCCTCTGTTATGGAGACTTGGAGCGACAAGGTGCCCATCTACGGCTACTTCTTGCTTTTCTGGGTCGCCTTCACGGCCTTCCAGATGCTCGGCGTTGGCGCATTTGGCGAGAGTGAATTCTGGCTGGCTTTGGCCAAGCTTATTGGACTTCTGGCCTACTTCATCTTTTCGCTTGTGTACGTGAGCGGAGGCATCAAGGGCCGCGAGGCGTTCGGTTTCCACTACTGGAACGATCCCGGTGCATTTGCAGACGGCTTCGCAGGTGTTGCCAAAGTCTTCGTTTTCTGCTCCACTTTTTACTCCGGCGTTGAGTCTGTTGCCATCGCTGCGACGGAGTCGAAGGATCCTGCCAAAGCCATCCCTTCGGCAATTCGCCAGGTGTTTTGGCGTATTATTTTCGTCTACATGGGCTCGGCTCTTTTCTACGGCATGACCTGTCCCTGGAACGCCGAAAACTTGACGGAAGGCTCCACAAAAGCCCTGCAGAGCCCCATGACTGTTGCGATCCAGAACGCCGGCTGGCACGCTGGCTATAACCTGGTCAACGCTTTCATCTTGTTGACTTGCTTGTCGGCCGTTAACTCGTCTATCTACATTGGGTCTAGAACCGTTCTCCACATGGCAAATACCGGAAATGCACCCAAGTTCTTTGCCTACGCTAACAAGCGCGGTGTACCCGTGTATGCTATCATCCTCACGAATTTGTTTGGATTCTTGTCGTTGATGAACATCTCGACAGGCGCGGCCAATGCCTACAGCTACATTGTCAACCTTTCGGGTGTCTCAACTTTCATTGTCTGGGCCGGCATCGCTGCGACGAACATCAGGTTCAGATCTGTGTGGAAAAGAAGAGGGTTTACGGTTGACGAGCTGCCCTACAAGTTCCGCTTGAACCCATATAATGCATGGTTTGCCCTGACGCTTAACGTCTTCCTTGCTTTGGTGCAAGGCTGGTCGACATTCTCGCCATTTTCGGCCGGCGATTTTGTCGATGCTTATATTCTGCTACCTGTGACAGCCCTGGCCTACATTGGCAAAGCTTGGTGGTCGGGCCAGTGGACATTTTACAAGGCAGAGGAGGTTGATCTTCTCGCGGGACGCTACGACGTAGTGAAGGAAAGGGCTTCATCGTATGAAGACGAGACTGTTATTGCATAGAATCACGTTATTATTTGATAATCACATTTATTTTGAAAAAAGATCACCTTTCGAGATCCGGCTGTGCGCGTCCTTGATTGCCAACAGCCACAGTTGTGTTTAATAGTCTTACCACGGTTCCGGCTGTTATTGCGGATAAATTGTGATTGTAAAGAAACAAACGAATAAATAAATGAGCAAATAAATAAGTGATGCCGTATGTTCGAGTTGCTGGGTGCGAGTCGAGCTGCACTTCGTTCCTCCGAACATAAAACCAGGCCTCTTTCAAATGGGGCTTTGTCTGCTCACGCAAGTTTCTGCGCAGGACACCGATAAAAATCTCGATGCTCCAAAAACTACGAAGAACGAACCCAAAAGAAATAAAGGTGGCCAGGTAATCACCATCCACCGCGAAATAAAACTATGCTGGATTAAAGCTACAGAATAAAATTTTGATGACAGAGCCGTAGCAGCTGAATAAATTGTGTGTGCAAAGCTGCGAAAAGCAAATCACAGACGACGACCACGGCGACCACCCTTGCGGCGAGTAGAGTCGGAAGGAACGGGGGTGACGTCCTCAATACGACCAATCTTAAGACCGGAGCGGGCAAGGGCACGGAGAGCGGCCTGAGCACCGGGGCCGGGGGTCTTGGGGCCGGTACCACCAGTGGCGCGGATCTTGAAGTGGAGGGCGGTGATGCCAACCTCCTTGCAGCGGGCAGCGACGTCCTGGGCGGCAAGCATGGCAGCGTAAGGAGAAGACTCGTCGTGGTCAGCCTTAACCTTCATACCACCGGTGACACGGGAGATGGTCTCACGGCCGGTAAGATCGGTGACGTGAACGAAAGTGTCGTTGAAAGAAGCGAAGATACGGGCAACGCCGAAAACCTGCTCGCCCTCACGGGTCTGGAGTCCAAGGGTAACGTTCTTGTCGGCCATATTGTACGATAGAGCTCTGGCACTGCGATCACTAATGAGTTGGTATTCCCAGGCGGATGACATTTCATCCACTTAGCCCTAAGCCCTATCTGACACACTATAGTCAACATTTTATAATATACACAACTTTGTAAAACGGCCGGCCCCGCCATCCCAGGCTGTGATAATCGATCCCCCGCCTCCACTTTAACGACATACCGCGGCTAGCGTTGCCAGACCTGCAGACCAGAGCTGTCTCCGATGTTCAATCCTCTCGAAGCCAGCCAATACTTGGGCAAGGCGGAGACTTATAACCAAGCTGCGACTCTTTTTGTGCAGCGTAAATTTGACGATGCCTTCAGTGAATTGAAACCACTTGTTGTCGGTAGTAAAGTACTCATCGAAAGTGGCCAGCTCAGTCCATCAACGCTCGAGAAAGTGTTCCAATTATACTTTGCTCTTTATGCGTATGATGCAAAGTACAAAGTGGAAAACCTCAACTATCAGGAGCCTTTTGAAATGGCAGCAGTGGTCGCAAGTGGGCCTGATTCCCAAGCGCCTACTACCACCCCAGCCTCAGTGGTTCTAGGCAGAGCCAAAGCAGAGAAAAAACATGGGCTGTTCATTGCAGACAAGCTTTATTACGAGACGTACCTTGGTCTCACTCAAGAGCCCAGCAAGGAGGTCAGGCAGTTGGCCGAGCTGTACGTGGACGCACTTCTAGAAGCTGCTGAGTTCAAAGAAGCACGGCAGGCCGTATATTCTGGAGCATTTCTCCGATTGTTTTCTTTCGAAGAACGTCAAAAACTTGACTCTCATATTGCTGACAGTGAAAAGGTGTTCCATGAAGAAGCCAAGCGCATCAAGTCTGAGCTCGAATCTTTCGAGCAACAAGAGCTTGAGAAGCAACGGGCGTTGACTTCACTGTCTCAATCGAGCCAAAACATCACCGACGACACTCCATCGGATGGCAAAGCTCGCCCGGCTGCGCGTAAAACCACCTCAGAGCTCATTAAACACAACTTGAAGACTGGTCTGCTGCAATTGACCCAACCTCGATACACAAACACCTTCATTTTGTTCCTGCTATTTCTTCTGGCCAGCGGCAATCGAAGGTTACGAGCGAGAGGCCAGTCTTGGCTCAAATGGCTCGGGGCTGCTGTGACACAGAGTCTTGGTATGATGTTCAAAGTAACTTATTTCTAGAGCAAGCGCAATTAGCGTGGTAGCAAACACTCTTTCAATTGTCTTGATGTATCTATTTTCAAACCACTGCGTTCAGAGCGATCCGAGGCCAGACTTCACGTTGGCCAGCTAGCGTAGCGCAGCTCCCATTCAGAATCCATCCCGTGCCAACCAGCAGTTCGGAATAAACATTCAATTTTTAAGCATGCTAAGCTATGTAGGGGATTAAAATACGGCTTTTAGACCTTGAAGGCACGAGAGTTGCGGCGACCACGAGCGGACTCGAACTTGCGGCCCTTGGACTGGAGACGGGGAGCCTTGTGCTTGTGGGGGCCAAAACCGAAGTGACGAACGGCCTCACGGGAGTTGCGGGGACCGCGGAGGATGAGGGTGTTCTCACCGGTGGGGGCACGACGAGCGAGCTCATCAAGGGTCAGGATTTCACCACCAGCCTTGAGGATGCGGGCACGGGCGCCGTCAGTAACACGGAGGGCGGCGAGGGTGACCTTGGGGGTCTCGAGGAGACGGACGTCATCGGTGACAGTGCCGACAACAACGACAGTCTTCTTCTCAGCACCCTTCTGCTTGAGAGCGCGGGCAATGCGGGAGACCGACACAGGGGGACGGTTAACCTTGGAAAGGAACAGAGACTTAAGGATGACCTTGTTGAAACCAGAGTCAGTACGGCGAGCAAGGAAACGATAAAGCTTCACGAGCAGACGCAAGTAAGGGTTCTCAGACTTGGGGGCCGTGCGGTGGCCGCTACGGGCGTGCTGCTTGCTGAAATGATCTTTGGCCATGTTGAGGTAGTCTCAGAGATTCTGGGAAGTTGAGTGATAGAGTCGTCACTTGTTCCATTAGGGCCAAGCCCTATAAAACTTTTATCATGAGTAAGCAAAACTGGTATAAATTGCTCCACATAAGCAGCGCGCCAATTATCATATTAGGCGAAACGGTTGCGTAATGTGTACTACCCTACGCTGACGTCGATTTGCAAGATCAGTTTGACAACCATTGGAGTTGCCATACCAAAGCTGCCGCGCGTAGAGTAACAAAATGAAGCCGCTACCACCCCCTGAATTCAAAAACGATCGGGGAATACCAAAAGCACCATTTATCGAGAATGTCGACGATTATGTGACCACATTGGAGGATGCAGAGCTGATGATCAAACAAGTGCAGAAGATGATCCAGCAGTATGAACTCATGGAGTTAGCCACCGTCAATCGTATGAAAGGATTACAGGACAAATTGCCAGATTTCAAGAAGTCGCTGGAATGCAGCAAGCTTCTGAAGAATAGCAGCAGTAGCTTCGAAACACACTATGAATTGAGCGACACTGTCTACGCCAAGGCTCTCATCGCACCCACCGAGACCGTATTCTTGTGGCTGGGCGCAAACATCATGCTAGAATACCCGATAGATGAAGCAGAGGCGCTTCTCAAAGAAAAATATGAGGGCATTCAGAAAAGTCTGTTGACCTGCTCCGAAGATATTGGGTTTCTCCGCGAGAACATCACAACCATGGAGGTCAACATGGCGAGATTAATAAATTGGAAGGTTGCTGCAGGCAAGAAACAGGCTTAATTTAATCGAACATGTATTTAAAAAATTGCAACATGCGCAGATTTGTTCCAGGATAGGAAGACTCATGGGCTAGTTTGAGGTACAACGCCATTCGCGCCGTACCATTCGACAGGACTGGCCACAAAACTCTCGTCAGGGCAAAACTTTGATACGCTTCACGTTCTTTCGTTTTCGGTGAACTTAATCCAGTACACTCTCTGATGAGATCGGCAAAATGATCCATGGTTTTTCTTGCAATTGAATTGTGCACCGATCCAGCCATGGACTCGGCGAAACTGGCGAGCGCGACAAAGCACAAAGAACCGTTGATCCCAAGAATATCATCGCCTAGTTTTACTTGTATTACACGCTGGGCTTTCATGCTTTCCTTGGCACCAGGTGATAGATACTCTGACAGAATTCTCCATTCTGAGGGTATGCTATCAGCAATCCTGAACGTTCTAGGATTGGCGTCACGTAGCCCTGAAACTTCTCCTGAAGAACCGAAAGCATCTAGAACAGTGTTATCGCACAGAGTCAAAGAGCGCACTGTGATGCAAACATTATTGTGCCCTTCCAAGCGATGCTTCAAGTGATTGAGCACTGATGAGAACAAGGTCTCCAGTTTGCTCTCGATAAATCGTTGAGCAGACAATCCAGCGCCTGCTTGAAACATTACCAGCATATTTTCACCTTCAATAACCCTGTCTATTGCGGGTATAAGCACATCGAACAGAACTTCTTTGTCTACTTCAGGGGCATATAAATGGCTGAACGCCATACCTACTTCGCCAGAAAGAACAGTGTCGATATTGAATGAGGAGCGCGTCTCCATATAGGGGGGAGAATGTGCAGAGAGGTAGTAGGGTCGCGGTGGGTCCCGTATACTGACATTGAGCAGATTCGTGGAAAGATTTTGAATCCCGTTCTCAGGTAAAAAAGCCACCAGATGCAATGCGCCGTTGATCTTCAGGAATTTCTCTTGGAGCAAAAGGTACTCATTGTGGAGCTCGAATTGTGTACGTTTGAGGGTCTCTAAGTTGTGCTGTAATTGTAAGATTTCCACTCCTTCACTCCGCGCCTCCATATTGCGTACGGCGGACTCGAGGTTGAATTTCTTTTGGGTTGTAGACGCAAGAACCTCTTCTAATTTGTCTAGAGCTTGTTCCAAGCGCAATTTTGCTGCAATTTTGGTGCAATTTATGGCGAAGCATTCGTTGATGTCTGTGAAAGCCGGTTGCCTCCCACCGTTCTCCGAGCCACCGCTGGGCTTGCCAAGGGATACTTCACTCAGGAGGGATTTCGCAAGGTTTTTGTCGAGGCTAAACTCCTCAGTTGCGGCGAGGCACTCACCGAAAGAGTTTGTTACTGATTTGAGTCTCTTGCAACTATCCAGGGACCTCGAACTCTGCGAAGCATTAGGACTGCCGAGGGCTTTGTGAGCACCAGTCTTTCGAGCCTTGTTTCTCCGGATTGAGTCCTCTAGTACTTCGGATGCATTCATGTATATATGGTATGAATGGGGATGCCAATGCGGTGAGAGAAACGCGATGGTATGAGATGAGAGTTCTTATATTGCACTGTAAAATGACTTGTCATACTGGCATGGCGTGAAGCGGTTTCTATATTTTATTTACACTAAAGCGAGATTTATTACGAGAGTGAACTTTGCGTTTTGTTCTGAAATTAGCGAATGTCTTCGGAAACGCTCAGGAGCAACTCCTTGCTATCCAGCATCAGCTTGTTACCCGAACGAGCAACGATGTCACTGATATCGCGCGCAGTATCGATCCGTTTGAGTTCGATGTAACCCTTATTTTTCTTAACTGCCTCACCAATCAATTCCGCACTACGGGCATCACCCTGTGCACGAACGATAGTGCTCTGTTTCTCTTGTCTCGCACGATCCACAACGAAAGCGGCACGGAGCGCATCTTGCTGGGCAATCTGCTTGGCTTCAACAGCAGAGGTGAACTCCGGCGAGAAAGACATTTGAGTCAATGATACGTCATCGAGCAGCAAGTTGAACTTTGCGGCACGCTTAACCAGCGACTCGCGGACCAGACGGCTGACCTTCTCACGCTGGGTGATCAGCTGGGAGGCGTTGAATTGCGCTACAACTGCCTTGAGGACCTCGTTTACAATTGAGGGAAGAACTCTCTCGTCATAGTCGGTGCCAAGAGTTCTGTAAATCGTGGCCAGCGACTCAACTCTGGGCCGAGAAAGCACACGGCAGGTGATATTAACCATCTGCAGATCTTTAGTGCCCGTCAACGAAGCCACGTTTCTTGGCTTGGCACGGACGTCGAAGTCAATGTGACGCTGGAGCCATGGAATGGCAATGTGTGTGCCTTCATTGTATAAAGTAGGCTGGATTCCGCCTAGACGAGAGTAAATGATAGCTCTGTGGCCACCCTCGACGTTGAAGAGAGCAGAGTTCAGGAACAGGAAACCGCCACCAAGAAGCAAAAGACCACCGAGTCCCGCAAAAGTTCCTCCTCTAGGCAATTTAGCACCATTGTTTCCAGCACTTGTTGCCTGCTTCTGGAGCTGGCGAAGGAAGCGCCACAGCTCCTGCTGCCGACGATCAGACATGTTAGTAATGTGCTTAGGGTCCACCCGGGGCAAATGTGTGTGTGTGTGCGTGTGCGTGGGTGGTGGTAAACTGGGCACGCGTTCCAAACCCTACACTATCATCATCGTCAATTTTTTTGGCGAGGGCAATATCATTACATAAGCACACGACTATGTTTTAGGGCTTAGGGCGCATCAAGACAGAAGTTCACATAGACTCTGTCTGACGAGCGATACTCTATCATACACTATGCCCGGCGTGACTGTTCGTGACGTTCCTGCTCAGGAGTTTATTAACGCCTACGCTGCTTTCCTGCAGCGCCAGGGTAAGCTCGAAATTCCTGGTTACGTTGAGATCGTGAAGACCTCTGCCAGCAACGAGCTCCCTCCCCAGGACTCCGAGGCTTGGTTCTACAAGCGCACTGCTTCCATTGCCCGTCACATCAGCCTCCGTAAAGATATCGGTGTTGGCCGCCTTAACAAGCGTTACGGCAACGCCAAGAACCGTGGTGTCCGTCCTTCCCACCACGTTGACGCTTCCGGCTCCGTTAACCGTAAGGTTCTCCAGGCCCTTGAGAAGCTCGGCATCCTCGAGCAGACCAAGAAGGGTGGCCGTCGTCTCACCGAGAACGGTCAGCGTGATCTTGATCGTATCGCTTCCCAGATTGCCGGCGATGACGAGGAGTAGAATGCATCAGTCTAGTTTATTCAAAAGTAATTGATTTAAGATTTGTGAAAATTACCCGACGGCGTGGTGCCGTGTATCTAAACTTATTGAAATCGAAGGTCGGAGATACTGTAGTAGCTTTTTGTGACTTTGATGTTGTTTCTGCTGGCTCGCGATCGACTCTCCTCTCGAGGTCAAGCTCAGCAAGAACCGCTGATTTTGCGCGCATGTATCGCACCATGTTCGGCAGCAGCTCCTCTGACATTTTCAAACTTCCGTAAAATGATAAATATTTGCGTGTCTGCGGCACGCCCCCACCTCCTTTTGCATTTGTCAGCTTGACCGGGGATCGCGACCCCCCTCCCCCCATCGTTCAGACCTACTCCGGGGGCTCTTAGTTATCACTTATCCAACTCTACAGAAGCACCGAACTCTTGAGGCACAATTGCGCTGAACGCATCCAACATGTTTTCTGCTTTTAAGTCGTTTGTGCACTCAATCACAACGCCTGATCACTATGCGTCCTACGATCCCAACCGCAGCAGCGAGGGTTCTGGCCAAGACCAGCCATTGACAACCGACTATCCCAGTTATCCGCGTACATCTTTGTCTTCGCGAAACAGCTCAACCGCAAATTTGAGCTACACACAGGGAAGTCGCTCTCAGCAGCTCAACTCGCCGCGTGAGTCGTCTCTCAACCTCAGCTCGCAGGGTAGCTCGGCAGGCAATAACACTGCCGGCAGCCAGATCAATTTGGAGGACATTCAGACCCAGAAGAAACGACCCGTGCCATCGCCTGCTGTTTCCTGGGAACGTATTGACCAATGGGTGGACCAGAATTACCCGGAGCTATATGACCAGTTGCAGGATGGTTGCACCGCGGCCGATCTTCGCGAGCTCGAGCACGATCTTGACTGCCACTTGCCTGTTGAGGTGCACGATTCTTTCAAAGAGCATGATGGACAAGAACGAGGCGGCAGGCCCACTGGTTTGCTCTTTGGTATCACTCTGCTGGACATGAACTCCGTTACCGATGAGTGGACGGTTTGGCGTAACACTGCAGTGCGGCTTAACTCGCTCCAGGGCGCGCAGGCGGCTCATAACCGCCAGGGTTTGGCCGAGCGCCAAAAAAGCTGCCCACCAGAAGCGATCCAAGCTGTGTATGCCCACCCTGGTTGGATTCCGCTAGCAAAAGACTTCAACGGCAACAATGTGGGCATCGATCTGGCCCCTGGCCCCAGAGGCAGCGTTGGACAGGTTATTCTGTTTGGACGCGACTTCGACATGAAATACGTTATTGCTCCCTCTTGGGCTCACTTTCTCGACATGTTTGCTACTGATCTTGAGTCCGGCCAGTCGTTTATTGACGATGATATCGAGGAGGCCGTTTTCGCCTACAAGCTACCCTCAGGCCGTCTTGCGTCGTATCTCGAAATTCTCAGGTCCCGGAGTGCGCGTGCCTTGCGCCAGGTTCCTGGCACCAGAAGAAATGGCCCACATTCGTCCAATGACGAGCTGGTGATGAAGCTCACGCCCGCAAAGCTCGAGGCTCAGATGAACGATGTCAAAATATCCAAGCCCACAGAGGATTCAAATCAGCAATCTGAGCCTCAGGAACAACTCGAAGAGCAGCTAGACTCGGCGGCAGTTGCGACTGACACTGAAGTCGAGACCAACAAGGAAGCCGCTGAGGCAACCGAGAAAGACACCAGTGAGCCTGCTCCTGCAAAATCCCAGAACAAGAACTCAAAGAAGAAAAATAAGAAGCATTGAGGCGGCCCGGCGTTTCACAACCTAAGCTTCTATATGATTTAGTTCTTAGAACATGAAATGAGTACTACTTAGGCAGAAGACGGACCAGAGCCCGACCAGCATCAGAAGCTGTGTGGACCATTCCAGACGCCCGACGCCCTTCTTCACCACAAATACTCTCCAAACCAAGTAAGGTAAGGCGTAGTATCGAGGCTCCAGCAATGGCGAAGGTACCAGCACCAATGCCAAAGCAGCCAAGAAGGCAAATGAGGTCGCGTTGTTAGGGAGCTGTCCATACACAAAAGTACAGCAGAAATGATAAACAGGAACCATTGCGTATTTTGCAATGTCGCCGTAATTCTGAGGGTGCAGTACGCGCCTCCAGAGATAGAATGTGTAGTGCCGATTGTCACTGAGAACAAAAGGGTGCGCTATAGTGAATTTGGCAATAATGAACGCAATAACAGCAATCTCCAATGCTCGATATGGAAGCTGCTTCACCTGGAGTAGCTTGGGGAAATAAGCTCTGATTAAGAACTCCGGTAGTTGTCCTGCTGAAGAAAGGGCACTGAAGAAAGGGAAATAGAGCAATTGAGCAAGGTGGAGAGACATGGAGTGGTTGGACTTGTCTCCGAGAGCTATGCTTCCATTCATTTTCAGGAACACAAGAAATGTGCAGGCGGGAATAGCGTAAAGCCAGATAGCATTCGGCCGGATCAGGCGAAGGATCCATCGTGTGAAATTAGACTCGCCAGTCGTTCTATACTGCGAGTAGTGTATTTTGAGGCTTAAAACTCCTGCAAATGCTGCCCAGACAATATTTGTTTGACGAAATCCGATCGAAGTCGTTAGCAAAACTGCCGACTTGAAGTCACGACAATGATAAGTGTATGCAAGGGCAAGCATGACTATCAAGCTAGCCCAGACATCTGTGTAGTAAAGAGGAACGTAAAACGTCAGTAACGGAGAGAAAAAAATCAATGCAGTTTCGGCGCTCCTCAATTTCAGTACGCTCGATACAAGGTAGGTCAAAAGAAGCGACCCGATTGCATTTGACCACCTCAAAGCCTCAACGGATCTCTGCCCCACAACATTCGATAAAAGAACCCCTAGAACATATAGTCCTGGTGGTGTGGTAATTTTGGGGTCCCAGCTTGTGAACTCGCCATTAATATACTTGAGAGTTTGGGGAACATGAAATATCTCGTCCATATAAGGATATGGAAGATATCTGTTCACGCGCGTGATGGCGCATACAAAAATAGCGGCTGCAGCTGTAGCCAAAGCCAGCCTTGAACCCATTGCCAGAATATTCCCCTAAAAGTAACTTAATATAGGTCTCAAGTCGTCTGAATTATAGTTTACGCCTGCTTGCCGACTTAGACAGGGGCGGGCTTGGGATATCAGGACACCCCTAACCTGACCCTCTCTTTTTGTAGTTACTTGAGTTGTGTTAGACACATGAGACCTCTCTGTGTCAGCGGCGATCTGCATATAGGCAAACGAGCTCAAGAATCGCTTCTAAACAAGCATGAGCGGCCTAGGCTGCTCGCTAAACAGCTCCCTTTGCTACGATCTTGCTGCGCAGATGGAGCTTGTGAAGCTTTCTGAGCGCGATTTACAGTACGACGTTTCCTTGGACCAGGCATTTGTTCCTGGCGTCGACTTGAATACTGTCATTTTCGACCAGTATGGTTATGTTGAAAATAGCTTGGCCAATGTTTCCTCACTGCTTGACTTGGGAATGCACACTTTATTCTTGGACATTTACTACGACAGCGTTAATGAGGCATGGCAACTGTGCCCCCTCCCATTTCCAGCCAATGCTACCGCCAATGTTGTGTACAACCTGACTAGTTCGGATTCCGAGTCGGCAAGGGAGATCTCAGAATCATCTTCATCAATTCAGTCCAACAGCTTCGATAGCTCCTCTATATATTCGGATGAGGCGCAGCTCCTGGTGAATCAAACTAACGCGACGAGCCAGCCTGTGTATAGCTGTAGCTCGAGCCTCAGCATTAAGAGCTTGATGAAAGAAATTAACGAGTTCATCACGATGAGTGATACAAATGTGGCTGTGAACCCACTGCTCATGACATTGCGACTCAAGAAGCTCGAGAATCCTGTGGGAAATTCCCTTACCACCGAGCCCTCGCTTAACAGCACACTCACTTTCTACAACCGTATTTTGACGCCTGTAAATCGTCAATTGTCTACAACCTCTGCGGGTGTGCTCGATAGACCTCCTTCGAAACTTTGGATGTCACTTAAATCCTTCCTATTGACGAATCGGCTTCGGGTCGTCATTCAAACAGAATATTCGGGATTGTCTATAGGCAATGCCGATGAGCTAGAAGGCGTCGTATTCAATACAAGCCTAGACAATAGTGTCCTCTACACGGATTTGGGGCTTGGACTTGAGTCAGCGCCTAGTCAATACTCATTTCCGGTAGTTGCGATAGACAGCTCTTCCGCAAACGTCACAGGGGACTGGGGAAGTATCGTCGACCAAGGCTACTCGCCTATTATAAATAGCTCTTTGCCCGGCTCTGAGATCGTTGCTGCCTTCTCCAGTAGAACCTGGGGCTGGGTGAATAACGAACCTCAAATTCAAACTACACAAATGCGCGAAGCTTTGGTTAAGGAGCACGATCTGAAAGTCTGTGCTGTGCAAACAAAGGACGGCTGGTCTGTCAGGAACTGCAATCAACGCAGAAGATCTCTCTGTCGTAGTCAGTCTAACCCGTTTGACTGGAAAATGAGCGTAGATGAGTCAACTTACTTTCAGGCTAATTGCCCTGATGGGTTTGAGTTCTCAGTTCCCCACACTCCATTGGAGGCAATGTTTGCCAAAGATGCTACAATTGGTACTGACGACTCGCCATGGGTAGATTTGAATTCCTTCTCGCTGCCTAATTGTTGGATCAGCGGCGGATATACGGCGACCTGCCCCTATAATGTTGTTCAGGAGAACCGCAACGCTGTCGTATGGATTGCCACGGTAGGTGGTCTATGCCTTCTATTTATTGTCTCAGGGATTTGGTTAGAGCTGCGAAGGAAGGGCACGCCCCTTGACAAGAAGGCTTCGCAAAGACGAAGTCTCGCTAAAGATCTGCAATTTGAAGGTGTCCCGAGTTGAAGATCCTGTATAATTTCGTCCAGAATCTCTGTTCATCTGCATATTAATCAAACCCATTCTAAATTTTGACTTTACAAACTTCGTTTCCATAAGCTCGTAACTCACCTATAACGCAGAGCCATAGCAGTTTGAGTAGAGAAGATGTTTTGATGCGCCTCTTCCTTTAGCTTTTCCCATTCGAAAAAGTAAAGGTGCTTGTTGCTGGTAGCCACACATATTCCCCTGCTGGTTTTGACTGCGCAATATGCTCTTCCCGAGTATCCGGGCCCACCTAGCTCGAGAATCATATTGCAACGCGGCAAAGAGTAAACCTGACCTAGCTTCAATGAGGAGTGGCCCACTCGCTCACCGTTAGGTCCGAGGGGAACGTGTCCCAGTCCCACAAATAATTCGGTCTCACTCAGCCAAACAAGGCTTGTGACTTGCGCTTGAACCTGGAACCTGAAATATTCAAAGCTGGTATCTACATCCCATATCAGTACAGTGCGGTCATTTCTACCCGTTCCACTTGCTAATAGTGATGCATACACGGGATTGAAACTCATAGCCCCGACCGCGCCACCCATTCTCTTTTTGAAACGGCATTTGACGAGGGGCGGGGGTTTATCGAGACGCATTGTATGAATATTCAGTCCGATACCTGTAACAATGGGTGTACTATCATGGGAAGAGACCGAAGAGTTATCCAGAATGCTGTTGAAGCCAGAGGCTTTGTCTCGATTTGCCAGAGGACTTGAAGGTAGTTCTTGAAACGTAAAATTGAACTCAGGGGTTGCCGGGGGACTCGACTTCTTATCAATATTGAACAGCTGCTCACTTAAAGTCAGCCGCCGACTTGGAGACGGGATTTTGATACCCAGATTTGGATTTTTTCTGCTGCCTCCATTTTTCAGAAAATACTCTAAAGATCTGAGGGGCGTCGTGGGGCTGCCTTGTACCGTGGCAATTGCCGGCGACTTACCAGTAGAATTTTTAGGAGTAGAATGAGGAAGATTTGAGCTTCCCGGAAACAAGTGTTTAGGAGCGGTTTCAAGAATCCGGGACTCTGAAGATGCAGACCATACTGTGATGCCTCCTTCGTCGCTTCCCACAACCAGATCGCCGCACAGATTAGTTACCATCGAGCTGATCTGGCCTTCATGCTTGACGTGTAAATCTTCAATAAATAGTTTATAGCGTGCCTGAAAACGCTGGATACTGTATCTCAAAACTTTTCCATCGACGGTACCAGCATAGAAAACTGCTTGGCTCGGCATCCAGGCAATGCACGAGATACGGTAGTCTTCAGTGACAGAGCGTTTCCAGTCAGTAATCAGAACCTCGGAGACAGTATCCCAGATCTTCACTCTATCCAGGCTGTATACAACTGCGATAAGTTTCAAGTCTGAGTATGCAACCATGGTAATCTTGAGGGAAAGGCTGCGCTCTGGCCCTGGGAACAAATCTGGAAACCAAACTTCTTGATGACCATTTTGGGAGCTCCAAAGATGCAGATGCTTACCTCCAGCAACTATAATACTGTCGCTATCGGGCTCTACAGATAGTAGCGTTGAGTAGTAGTCGTCCCTCAATTGGGGCACGCTGAGCATGAGATCATAGGTGAGGCGCCCAGCCGCTGGTCCAACAATATCCCCGCGATCAATGGCGCGCTTGAACTCGTTTTTTTGGCCGGCAGATAGCCTGCGGTGGTGATCTCTGCGGATTGAGGATCGCGCGTCCGGGCGCACTTGCTCTTCATTTCTTGCTACCCAGTTTTGTATAAGATTCGGCGCTGCAGACCGTGTATCAGGCTCACTGGCAGCCGCGACTAAGTTAAGATCTCCTAAAACTGCAATAAGATCACCCAAGGCGCCACCAGCTCTTCTGGGTGTTGGAGAAACACTTACCTGTCGCATCGGGGACGCCTGTAAGTCTTCTGGAGGAAGGACCATTCGAGGGCTCGAAGGGGTTAGACGTACAGAGGCTTGGCCATTGACATCTCGTATCACAGAAGATGCTTGAGATCTGGATACTATGGGAGGACTCTGAACTTCTTGGGCCCAACGTCGCGGCGAACCCAGATTATCCAGAGCAATACCTTCTCCAATAGCGGCTCCATCATTGATCCTTCCTACTCTTGTTCTAATCCGATTAATTTCATATGATGCTGCTGCTCCAGCATTAGCCACCGCATCCTGAGCTCTCGAGACTTCCTCCCGCGATCTCTGGGTATCTTGTGGCTCTAAGCCAGGCGGATATCGAGGTAGGTATTGAGGAGGGTACCGTGGCTCAGCTCTTCTGGCGGCTTCATTTTGAGACTGCCTAGGAACGCTCACGCCCAAAGCAGAGGCCAAAAAGTCCTGAGATGTGTTATGGTTCATTAGCGAAGTAAGGATGGAACATTTCCCCAAATCGAAAATGTGAGCTCTCGAAGGGCGCATTTGTCCCCCCTAATGCATGCGACTCTTGCATGGACATGCAGTGCGCGCGATATGCGCTTCTCGAGGGCCACGCTTCTTTTATATTTATCCAGCTCTCGCGAAGACGATAAAATTTATAAGACATCAATCATTAAATATGCTGAAAACTATAGGGAATTTCATAAAGAGAATAGCTCCTGGAAAAAGGAGACTCCTGCCGCCTCTGCCCATCTCCTGGCATCATCAACCAGCCTAGGCGCGCCAGTGGCCAACACCCAAGCACCCAATCTGTCTTCATCACAAACTTCGATCAAACGGTCTGCACAACAACAATCGTTTGAGGGAGTGTCGAGCGAATACAGCCACGATTTAAGCCGGAGGTTGAGGTGGGGCCGGCAGTTGTACATCGACCCTGAGAAGTGCTTGAGAATGTCGTCCTTCCTGACTCGTCTGGACTCTCTGTTCTGGGACTCACGGTTATTGGGGCTGTCACGACAGCAGTCATCACCAATATCAATGGATAGCTGCTCCTCAGCCACCAGATTATACTCTTCATCGTCCATCTCGAAGTTCACTCTGTCGCCCGTGTAGTACACTTCAATTCTTCCGTCGCAGACAGCATCATTGAGACCTAGCAGGGGTAAGACCTTTGCGTCCAGCGGGTCTCTGATCGCCCATACAATCTTGACTTCGATGCCATTTAGCTCGAAGTATCTCATGATGGGCGCACCAAATGCGATTCCGGATCCACCAATAACCAGCAAGGCCCGGCGGATCATGCGTTTGTTCACCTGGTCCTCGACGTAATTTGGTAGAGCTCGATGTGGGCCCATCAAGGCATACTGTTGCCTGAAAGAAATCTTGTAGTCCATTTTACGGATAACAAGCTTCATGGTGGGCTCATCCGGTAGATTTGCGATAGTGTACGGGTGTGACGAACTCAGCAGGGCTAAAGGATTCGTGATAGGTGACGACAATCGCACGTGCGCCGCTGGTGACCAGGTCTGAAGATGTTTTGGAAGAGTTTTCCGGGGAATCTCCACTAAAATTAGGCTTTGCGAGATATTTTGAACTCTCACTCGTACATGCGTGGATCTCATGTATCTGAAGCCCAGCTGGATAATCAGCATAGCCAGGCAGAGCAGCATGTACCCGTCGCACGCCGGTCTGGCGTGATATTTGATCAAGATTACGCAGACCCAGGCCGAAATAACGTGGAATGTGTAAAAAACTTCATAGCTTCGCCGCCGGTACCAGCTCCAAGCCGTGAAGCCCATGAGTAGAAATGCAAACATTGCCGCGATGCCCGCAACATTCTTAGGCTCCTTTAGTTTCGAGACTGTGCCCTGGAGCCAGTATTTGTAGGTATATCCGACTGAATGAGCAGCAGTGAACACAATTACTACACGAGACACCCACTTATGGACCGGTAGGACCTGTAGATAGAACGTGCGGGGCAAAGGACTCGGTTTCATCGTGAGCAGGTACATGGGAGGCATTAATGAGACAGAAACTCTACCCAAACGCTTCACAAAAAAATCGAGACGGCCATATGTCTGGGCAAGACAAAAGTACACCTCACAAGCTGTCCAGCCAACAAGGATCATGTTGACCCACGGCAGAGAAATAAGGTACTTGCGAGTAATTGACGGGCGAGCGTTGATAATTGCCTGGAAGCGTGAAGCCAAGAGCCAATTTCCAATAGACAGAATCAGCATCAGAACTAAAGCGCTGGAGAAGGAGATGTAGCCCCACTTTTGAGTGATCCGGGTTCTCCACCAACGAAGCGAATCTGGTGGCCTTTGAGAGTCTGTTTCATCACCACTCACAGCCTCCAATATACTAGATACAACGACATCTTTTATTGCGTCCAGATGAAGCTCGGTCTCTGACAAGGACGGAAGCCAGGCGGCAGCATCAGGGACCATGGCTAACGTCATCTTCCCTCGTGTGCAGTCTGGTGTAGCAAGTCGGGTCTGTGCGAGTGACGACGAGTGAATTGCCCGCTATTTTTTGAAGAGTATTATCCAGATAGACGTCTGAGTGATACGCTCGCGTCGTAAGCAACGCAAGGCAAGATGTATGATTCGCACGGCATCTTTACGTTATCTAAAAGATCAAGAGCATGGGCGGATCTTCTTCCTTACCCCGAGAGGAGGGCGTTAGCGAATCCTCGAGGAATTTGACTCGAGTTTGACTATTTTCTGCTTTTTTGTCTTGAAAAAACGTGGAGCAGAGGAGGCAATGCTATAGCTAAATGAGAAACATCTTAGAGCATGTCAGTAAGTACATGCAAGACTTTGGATCATGAGAAGTGCCACCTCAGCATCTAAAATCCGATCAGGCAGAGCAGGACCAGAGTTATGTGTATACTTGTGAATTTGAAGCAGTATGCATTTATTTTTTGAGCCCTCAATATGTATCGATCACTACTCTAGTCCCCGAATTGATAGAAAGTCTATGCATCAGCCCTGCTTCTAGAGACTATCAGAAATGTCAGAGATGGGGGAGGAGAGAGGAGGCGCTCTCTTCTCTTCTGCTTTTTGAGTGACTTTTTGAACTTAGATTAACTTCCATACCGACCTGAATATTTCGTTCGCGTTTAGAGATGAAAAACTAGTCCAACTAGCCCAAGCCATCTATTCGATCAGCCGCCGCAGCCGGCACGTGGTATAAGATGGTTATGACAGGACTCCCATCCTACACACAAATATCGGTTTCATATTCCACACATGCACGACGGGCAGAAAGCACAAAACATCCAGCAGCTCTCGCTCAAAGCAGATGCTTTTAACATCTTGTCGGAAAGTAATATTCTTTTGGAAGCTATAACACAAGACGCGCTTGCAACACTTCAATGGCTTCAAGATTCCGAGACAGCCCTTCCATTGATCAATCAGAATCTTTCGGAGCTCTATAGAGCCAGTAAACGCTCAAAAAGCACATTATTAGACTCAATTAACCAAAAAAAAGATTGATTTTGTCCGGAAATAGTTCACTACTTTCCTGAAAAATTCAAATAAGTTATCACTCTTAACGCGCTCGCGCCTACGAGCTCGGATCCTCACCTGCAATTCCCCTAACCTGCAATTAATATTCCAGCACAGCTGAATCCGCGAGAAGAAGGGAGACATGTCACTTTTGCAATTCAGGGCTTTCAGCCGCTTGAGATCCTGGCCCACGGCAAAAGCACAAGCTTTACACCCATTAAAAATTGGGCAATCTGCGTTTCTGCGTAAACATAGCACACTCGATCGATACAAGGCGCAGCTTGAGGAGAAAGCCAAGGCTGAGGGTGTAGAAGTAGAGCATCTGCTCGAGAAAGCTAAGAGTATCACAGTTGAAGACCGATACGATCCGTTCAAGCTCGTAGAGAAGGCAGATAAAAAAGCTTCAGCAAAAAGTCTAGCCGAAAGTGAAGCCATCGCGAATGAAACTGCTGAGGAGAGGAAAGCGAGCGTTCAGCGTGAACAACTCGCCGCCAGCATAAAGGGAGAAGATCCCGAGAAAACACGAAAATTATCAGCATTTATCGATGTTGAGAAACTCTCTCAGCACTCCTCGGTCAAAGAAATTGAGATGATATGGAAAGCCCGCTTCGTGAACAAGACCAGCCAGTTTTGTGGAGCACTGACTCCGGATGCATTCAGCAGGATTTATGTGAACGCCCGGAGTTACCCAACATTTGTTTTGCCCCTGCCTCACAATTCGGAAGGGATCGAGCTTCATTATGTTCAGTGGTCTTTCGTGGGTAGCACCACAATTCATTGCATGATCACATCCCTCGCGGAATATAAATTGCACGGAGAATACGCCCACCCGCACACAACTGTGCTAATCCACACTGATTTACTCGACAAGGGCATAGTGCTCATGAACACAGAAATCCTGCCCAACCAAATTTCTATGGAACATGCTGTTCTCCTTACTTTGACCCTCCAGCGTTTTTATTCTGCGGACGGCCAGGGTCAGTACTCTAGCCAAAAGCTGGATCTTATACGTAGGTTCAACCAGGGCGACACCACATTTAACGTAGATGAGCTAATTGAGGCTACGGAAACTCTGGATTAAATAGTAAATTTACGGAATTGGCTGCATTCAACTCACCTTTGCCTCGTCCGCCTGACCCAAACATACATCCCATCAGGAGTCAAAGCTCTGGGAAGACTAATCACCGGCCTCGAGATTAAGCATCTGATAAGCTCTTCGACCGTCTACAGACTTTGGTGGCCTCGCATTTGAGATGGCAGTTGGATACTTGGGTCCTCCAGGGACATACTCACATCTTGCCGTTATCAAAAAGTTTCCTGATGAAAAGCATGTTCCTTTACCGTCTTTGAAGGCAGTTGTTGAAAGCATTGCCTCCGGAAGATTGGCGAAAGCGGCTCTTCCTATTGAAAATAGCTCCAATGGACAGGTTCTTATGAGTGCAGACTATCTTCTGGCAGCAAGAAAATCAACGGCTTCGAAACACAGACCTTTCGCAGTAGATATAGTGGGCGTGTCAATAAACCATCAGCTCTATTCAGTTGAATCACAGCTCCAGGACATCGACATTGTCTACTCCCATCCTCAAGTTTGGGGCCAGATTACGAAGTTTCTCAAATCTTTGAGAGCCGACGTAAAATTAGTCGATGTAGATTCGACTTCGAAAGCTGTTGAGCTCGGGCACAACTCTCCACGAACTGCAGCCGTCGGTAGTCTGGCTGCAGCGTCGATCTACGGGATCAGCCCCTTGGTAGAAAACATCAGTGACAGAAACGACAATGTGACCAACTTTTTGATCCTTGAGCCCCAGAGTGATCTGAACGCGTTATTGGCGACCCCCAGGGCTGATCAAACGAAAGTATTTAGCGCCATTATTGCACTCAAGTTTCAGGAGGCATCCGCCACAGGCGCAGGCGGCTCCAAACAACTGGATACGGCCTTCAAGCAGCTGAGCGCATCTCAAATTTCCGTCCGTACAGTCACAGGTCGCCCACGAGGGAATTGGGCTTACGAATGGTATTTGGAGGTTGAAATTGAAGAGCTCCGTACCGCGCAGAGCGTTTTTCATACATTAGAAGCCGACGTTCTGGGCTTGTTCTACAGATTCGAAGACGTTAGACATAAAATCTAGGTGATGCGACTAATATGATGATTGTATAGTTAAAAACAAATAGGAGCCCTTCCTAGAATTTGCCGACATTGATTTATCGATCAAAATCACAGAAGCAGCGGCGACTGAGTAGAGCGATCGCGGTGGAATCAATTAATGTACGAAGAAATATTGACCTTCAATAGTTTAGTGATTGAGGCGAACTGTGCACCAGCCCACATATGCAGAGGTTATCACTGCGCGCTAAGAAGGACGCCTCGCCCTTGCATGGGTGTTGGTCGGTGAAAATTCAGAGTCTTATATCGCTGATCCGCTTCGGGGTGCGGGGCAGAAGCGTGGATGGTCATGAGTCTGGGAAGGGCCGTTGAGCTTCTGGCTTCCCTTACATTTATTACGCCTTAATACCTCGTTGCGTTAGGTTTCATGGTCTGTGCCAAGCTCTTAGAGTCCACAATCTTGTCGTTTAATCCATCGCTTGTGCTGGTACCCCACGTGCCTATGTACTGACCGGGAGACGCGCATGGACCTAACCCTGGTTTTGCCGTAAATTGAGTTACCCCACGCCGGTGAGAAACTATTTAAGCGAAAGGGTTATAAGCTGCGCACCGATCTCCGACATTCGAGAGATATGGTGAAATCAGCCGAGTCCATAGCGAGCAATGATCTGAAGCAGGCCGAGGAACGCGTCGTAACATATTCAGAATCAAGTGTTGACGAGTATCCTGCTGGCCATCGCCAACTGAATCGCAGCTGGAAGGCCATTTTTAACGTCATCTGTGCAGGTGCCGCACTGGTGAGCGATGGATACCAGAACAATCTTATGACAGCTTCGAATTTGGTGTTTGCTGCCGAATACCCTGACACCTACAACTCAACTTTGAAAACAAGGGTGTCGAACTCCCTTCTTGTGGGCGAGATTCTTGGCATGGTTGTCATTGGCCTCACTTGCGACATAATAGGTCGTAAAAGCGCCATTATGTTGACCACAGCGTGCCTCGTTGTTGGCGGAATTCTAGCCACCGCAGCCCACGGTAAGACCACGCTTGGTATGTTTTGGATGCTGATCGTCATGAGAGGTGTAGTAGGCTTTGGCAGTGGTGGTGAATACCCTGCTTCAAGTGTCTCTGCTTCTGAAGCTGCCAATGAAACTGTTAAACGTCGTGGTGGAGTATTTTGTCTTGTGACCAATCTTCCGCTTTCATTAGGTGGACCCTTTTGCATGGTCGTTTTCATTATCGTTTGGATTGCCGCCGGCGGCTACAATAATATGTCTACGGTTTGGCGTACATGCTTCGGTATCGGATGCATTTGGCCAATGCTTGTTTTTATCTTCAGATACCGTATGGTAACTACTGAACTCGTTAAGAAATCGGCGATGAACCACCGGTCGATTCCTTGGCTCCTGGTTCTCAAGTTCTACTGGAGAAGACTCATCGGTACTTGCGGTGCCTGGTTCCTGTACGACTTCGTGACTTTCCCCAACGGCATTTTCTCAGCCACAATCATTGAGTCCTTGCTCGAAGATTATGAAGGTGACAGAATTAGAAGAACCGCCGAATGGCAGCTGCTTCTCGGTGCCATCTCGATTCCCGGTGTGTTTGTCGGTGCCTACCTGTGCGACAAAATTGGTCGCAAGTGGACTCTGATGATCGGATTTGCTGGCTACCTGGTGCTTGGTCTGATTATAGGCTGTGCTTACGAAAAGATCTCAAAGATCGTTCCGCTTTTCGTTGTCTTTTACGGCCTCATGAATTCTATGGGCAACTTGGGTCCTGGTGATATGATGGGACTCGTCTCTTCTGAAAGCTACGCAACTGGTGTGAGAGGAACACTGTATGGTGTCTCTGCGGCTATCGGAAAAGTTGGAGCGGTTGTTGGAACTGAGGCCTTCACTCCTATCCAGAAGCACGGCAAGCAGTATACTTTTATTGCCGCCGCATGCATCGGTGTCGCAGGCATGCTCGTTGCGTGGTTCTTCATCCCACACCTACGTGAAGATGATCTTCTACTCGAGGACATCAAGTTTGCACAGTTTTTGCGCGAAAATGGTTACACAGGCCAGCTAGGTACTGAAGGCGAGACCATTGATGACGACCTTAATAACAAGCCACAGGGAGTCGTGCATGTTCAATCGGACAGAAAAAAAGATCAAGGCAGCAATTGAAGTATCGAAATCATAGCATTAATAATAACGAGACTACGACCATGACATTGAAAATATCTTGAACGGTGTTAGACTCACTTCAATTTGATTTATTCTATAATATATAGCACGGCCTCTGAAGAGCGTATAGCATTAGGTCCAGGCCATCTTTTCCAAGCTTGACACTGTAATTTGTCTGGCTATCACGAGGCAGCATCAAAAAATCTTGAGCAAGCTGTCCATCGATCACCGGTTGTGGACTCGGCTCACAGTCACCATTGCGATACGCTTTGGGACTGAGGCAAGCTGGGAATTGCTCCTTGTCGCACATTTGTTGGGTTACAACATATAGGGACTTATAATCTTGTTCATGCAGCGGCTCCAGCGCCACTATATTTCCTTGAGCCGTAGACGCGAGTAGGCAAAGATCATCAACCTCATTGCCTGACTCGCAGGATAACATGCTCAAGATATGACGGCCAGTGTGAAAATGTGACTGGCTAATCAGGCGGGTACCTCCGGCACTTGCGATGGAGTCAGGATCAAATTGATGTAGGTGAACGCGTCGTTTATCATCGCTTTCAACCACGTATAGGTCTTTTCTTGCACCGCTTGATGTGAATCCAGAGGCCGAAAAGGATAAGGGCTCGCCAAAGTTTACGCTTGCCTTGGCGATTTGGTCAAGGCTCGGCGGCTCCTGGCCGCAGTTGATGAGAGTGGAGCCCCTAGAGATATCACATCTCACTACAAGGTTTCGAATCGCCGCACAGCTCTTGATCAAGATGCTTCCATCTGCAAAAGCAACGTGCTCGATTGACTGATCATCCTTCATCGCGCGTAGTAGCAAACGCTGCCCCTGGGCAGCGAGAAGCTTGTTATCGACTTCACACATCGACAGGACAGCTCCCCGCACATAATCTCTGTGCTTTGCAACGAGTTTTCCATCAGATACTTCGAACACATTCACATAGCCATTGCAGACGGTTTCTTCGTCCCCTATCACAGTGGTACCAACAGCGATGTAATCTTTGAATCTTCCGGAAGTTCCAACTGCCAATGAGACTTCGCAGCAAGAAGTGGCACTCTCATGCTCGCCAAAAGTATGCGTATCTTTTACTTCCCCAGACTCTCGAACAATCGACACAGTCCCTGTATATGAGTGCGCTTTTTCAACCGGAAGGGTGCCTTCTGCAACTTCATTTGCGTCTGTGACTGCAGTTCTAGGTGATGGCCTGTTCTGTAATACAACGAGCGAGCTTGAGGCCCGATGGTAGCACAAACCTGACAGAAGAACACCTTCGTCGGCATCTCTCCTATCAGAGATATTATTTTGGACGGATACTAGCTCTTTCTCCTCCTGCTCGTGCTGTAAAGGCTGGCTAACAGCATCAAGTGGTAAATCTGCATCTGCCATCTCTGCGTCTGCAGTGTTCAACTCAGGCGGAGGGGGCAGACTGACGATACGGCTTGGCCATCCTAGATTGAAACTCCAGTCAGGCAAGAATCCGATCATAACTCTTCGTTTAGAGTCCAGAATAATAAGCTGATTTTCAATAGAAGTTGCAGATAAGACAAACTTGTGCCCCAATGGAATGAAGCGAATCGCACTCGAAGGTGGCCTAACAATAATATGCGGATCGTCACCAGTTACAACAAACCCCTGTATCCCTTCCAGCTGTAACGGCAGGATGTCACAATCAACCGTTTCCAGAGGTGAAGCGAATGTTTTTCGCCATCTTCCATCCTTCAATATCTCATAAACAACTAGAACGCCGTCAACGAATGCAGTTAACGCCGGTGTGCTACCGGCACTGTCGCCCAGAAGACCAACCGCGACCGAATTAATTGTCGCGCATTCGCCCAGCTGCTGTTGAGATGTGAAAGCTGCAATTGACGGTAGCATTCCCAAAGCACACCACACAGGCTGCCTGCAAGCCTGGGCGTCTGGACCACACGCAAGATGTCCTCCTCTTGCAATCGCGAAGCCGGCTGAGCTTCCTCCCAAAATAGGTATATCGTCGCCGCGGGCTAGGTTTTCATTTAGTTTGACCCTGTTCAGGTCTCCTACGAGCTCGTATCCTCGTAATTCTGTTTTGAACGCTACAAATGCGATTTGACCAGCAACATATGCATTGGTAGCTGGCTCATTGAACTCCAATTGCCTCAGACTTCTCAGCATGCCATCGTAAACTATGATTCCTCCCGCATGGACTTGAACGAGTCCCCCATCGGCAGAGCATTGGCCTGTAGCCAGAGTATTAAGACTGTCAAAAAACTCAGTATCTTTTACCTCAAAGTACTCCGGAGCCTGATGTATTCGGGATCCCTGTCCAGCATTGACAATCAGGTATGGCCCAAGACTGAACAACTCCTTGGCAGCAAAGCTGCTGTTGGGTAGACGGAGCCGTTTATACTCAGGTTCAATATTTTGTCTGAATTGAACTATCTTCCCATCGCTTCCAGCCGCCCAGAGTGAACCATCTCCCGCAGCTATACTCCCCAAAGGGCCGTGTGATTCCAATGCCTGTAAGAGCACCAAGCAAATCTCCTCAGCTGGCTTGTCGTTTGGGAAACTAATCTCATCTGGATCTTGAATTTTAGAAGCTAAAGGGGCATCTGGAGTGTGTATCGAGTCGAGTCCTCGACCAATAAGCTCGAAACACAGCGAGGAGCTTCTGTTAGAGCCCACAAAGACCTTTTGGTCCCACAAAGTCATTGTAGAGGGTGCCAGGGCGCCTGGAACAGAGCTCTCGACCTGCGTAAATTGTAAATCTTTCCAATCAAAACAGACAAGCCCTCCGTTAGCGAGATTGACAAGTAATCTCCCATTCACCTCCACCGCTTGGCAGTTCTCTAAGCGCAAATCAGATTTCGACAGATCCTTTGTGAAGTTGTATTTTGAGGACAGCGGCGCAAACTCGTTAACTGAAACAGAGCGAATGACATTACCTTTGACCACAAATACGCAATTGGCGCCAAATAAGACAGCTGTTCCGTCTTTCAAAGCCAAGACTTGGCTCAGATCATAAGGAAGATCGTTGTATGTGAACAACCTTGTCGTTCGACGATGATGGAAGTCAACAGAAACGACAATGAATGATTTTTTGTCTCTCTTCAGCGGAAGCAGACCAGTTGCGCTTCTTTCTCTTGCACAAAGTAGCCCCAAAGTAGGCATGCGATAACCCTTTATGAAGGTCACATCTTCTAAGTGCTCGCCAGCAGCGTCAAGTTCGGTCATACCGAGAATAAGTGATGGATAGAAACTCATCTTTGGATCAGTATTTTCAGCAAAACCCGCAGCGTCTGATTCAGAGAGGGTACTGTTGTTCAAACTCGGTTCGTCCAAAGACGGCACGAGCATTGCAATGCGATCAAGCTGGTAAAAATAGCCTATAGTTTGAGTGTGGGTATCAAGAATGAGTTTTGCATCGAATCTGAGATCTTTGAAGCTTGATTCATCTAAGGTTTTTTCGTAGTAATGCATGGAGCAAGTTGTCAGGTCGTAGGTGGCCTCGGTCCATTCCATCACGGAGACCTTCGCATACTCGAACGCCAAGATAAGACATTCTCTCGAGCTATGGGGGCTAATTAGAGACTTCTGCACACCGTTCACGCTTCCTTGCAGGTAAATTTGATAGTACAGCTGCAGACCACCATCTTGGAGGCTATAGAGCTGTAGTAAATTTCCGCCTTTCACTAGAAGCAGATCGTCAGCATCACCTCTGATATTGATAGCAAGAGAGTGCGTGACTACAGTTGGCTCTAAAACTTCTCTGCAGAGATGCATCCGTCAAAAAACGGGCTCTACCTCGAGCGCTTCGGTAGACAGGCGGTACCTCGAGAGAAGGTGCGGTTCGTGTTTACCTGAATACTTCGAGGATGGCGCCTAATATTATAATTTAATACTAATAATAGGGCACGGCGGCGGCAGGAAGGCTCTGTGTGAACTTCGGGTAAACTATTTATCGGTGAAATATTACGTCACGGCGCCATAATTCGGCGAGAAAATCGGCATTTGGCGAGCCGCGACACACCAGGCTATCTTGACATTTCGGGCTTTCAATGGTGCTAAGCTCGTTTTCGAGCTTTACAGCAGCAGGAATTGCTTCATGTTGTGCGGTGTTTTTTACCAATCCACTGGAAGTTGTGAAGACTCGGCTCCAGCTGCAGGGAGAGTTGCAGGCCGCCGGTGCGCCTAAAATTTACATTTCTCTAGGTCAAAGCTTGAAACTTGTCTATCAGCAAGAAGGGTTCAAAGGGCTACAGAGAGGTTTGGGTCCTGCTTTTATCTATCAAGCAGTGTTGAACGGCACACGAGTGGGTCTCTACGAACCGGCTAGAAGAAAGGCCAATGAGCTTTTCGGCATTGACCCGGCTGTGCAGAACTACTATGTGGCTGTAGCAGTTGGAACTAGCACAGGAATGGCAGGTGCGCTTCTTGGATCTCCGTTCTTTCTAATCAAAACAAGAATGCAGTCCTATTCTCCTGTTTTTGCAGTAGGCACTCAGACTGCTTATCGCAGCACTCTTCAAGCCATGGCTGCTCTTTATAAAGAAGCTGGTATCAAAGGCCTCTACAGAGGTGTCAATGCTGCCGTCATGAGGACGGGAGCTGGCTCCAGTGTCCAGCTGCCGATCTATACGTTCGTGAAAGCAAAACTTGCTCAATATGGCGGGATTCCAGACGGTCCCTCTCGGCATCTCGCCGCTTCGGTTGTAGCTGGACTTGGTGTCGCAGTTGTCATGAACCCGTTTGATGTTATCATGACACGAATGTATAACCAAACAGGAAATCTTTACAAGAGCTCGATGGACTGCATTTTGAAAACTATCAAAAGCGAGGGCCCCGCGGCACTTTACAAGGGGTTTGCCGCTCAGGCCATGCGAGTTGGACCGCACACAATTCTTGTTCTGATGTTTATGGAACAAACCACGAAATTAATGCAAAGACTCGAGGACTGTTTGCTTTCAAAGTCTCCTTTATTTGCTGGCAACGGTACTTACTGAATTATCACATTAGATATTATAATTTAATACATTCTCAACTCGAAGCCGTCCTTATTCATCTGTCGAGCCGTTCCTACCATTTAATTCAGACCGAAGCGATGATCAGAGGCCTCAAACAGCAGCCGGTTAGACTGAAGCAGCATTTTCGAAGACTGCTATCAACCACCGGAGATACATCATACTCGCTGAGTTGCCTTGATAATGGTGTGGCGGTTGCCACTTCCAACTTGCCCTGTCACTTTTCGGGAGCAGGCATCTACATTGGTGCTGGATCCCGCTTCGAGTCCCCGCAACTCTCGGGATCCTCACATTTGATGGACCGACTCTCTTTTGAATCTACTAAAGCCCGAAGTCAGGAGGAAATGGAGCAGAATCTGCTGCAATTAGGTGGTAATTACATGTGTTCGTCTTCTCGAGAAACTATGATTTATCAGGCTTCTACTTTCAATGACGACTTCGACAAAATGGCCGAGCTTTTAGCCGAAACTGTCACGTCTCCCCTTTTGACACCTGAAGAAATCCAGGAGCAGGTCGAGAATGCCGCGTACGAGATCCAGGAGATCTGGCAGAAGCCCGATTTGATCCTTCCAGAATTGGGCCATCAAGTAGCCTTCTCCGATGGTCTGGGCCGCCCTCTGCTGATTCCGGAAGAGCGGCTGTCCCTCATGAATCCTGGTGTGATGTGGCAATACCGACATCTACTTTATGCTCCGAACCGTATGACATTCGCATTCGTAGGCGTCGAGCATGACCATGCCATCGAAGTTGCCAGCCGCACTCTTGGCCAGCTGCCTAAATCCTCGTTGGCTGTCCCCACTTTGAAACAATCTACATACACGGGTGGAGAGCGATGCATTGCTCCTCCCAAACCGTATGGAGGCCTTCCTGAATTCCACCATCTCCAAGTATTATACAGAGGCGTTGGCATCAACGATCCAGATGTCTACGCCGTAGCCTGCCTGCAAGTCTTACTGGGAGGAGGCGGTTCTTTCAGTGCTGGTGGCCCTGGAAAGGGGATGTACTCGAGGCTGTATACTCAAGTTTTGAATCGCTACGGCTACATTGAAAGCGCTCTGGGTGTCAACCACGCATATAGTGATGACGGTTTATTCGGAATCACATGCTCCTCTATTCCTGAGGCTGCACAATACCTTTCTTATATTGTTGGCTCTCAATTGTCTTTACTTTTCACGCCAGGCGAATTGAAAGAAGCAGAAGTCTCGCGGGCCAAAAATCAGCTCCGGAGCCAGTTACTGATGAATCTCGAGTCCCGCATGGTGGAACTGGAGGATATGGGCCGTCAGGTCCAATTGAACGGTAAGAAGCTTCCTCTTGAAGAGATAGTGAAAAACGTGGAGCGTTTGACGGTAAAAGATCTTCAAAGAGCAGCAAAACGGGTCCTGACTTCTTCGCCTCCAACGATTGTCATGCAGGGCCCACGCGAAGCATTCGGAGATGTGGCCGACGTTCTGACGAAATTTGGACTTGGCTCCCCAAAGTAAAAAATTAGTTCGCTCCCAAGGCGCGTGTACATAAAACTATAACGTGATTGCATCACGCTTCATCACCGATTTCAGGATCAAGCTATGCAAGATTGCCGAATAATATTATTGATTTGATCTTTCATCGTGCGGAGTTGAGGGCTGCAGTTCTGCTGTGGATCACTAGTGTACTTATCTCGACATACGATCTCTTGCAATCAGACACATTGGGTCGGCAAAGAGACTGACGAACCGGGCAAGCTCGTTGCTCGGAGTAGCTGAAGCTGGGTGTTGGTTTGAACGCAAGAATATTATGTTAACTTAAGCTAGTCCTACTTGACATTCGCGTGTATTCCCTGTTGTTCGCTCGAAGTCATTCGTAAAAAATTGTATATTGACACTTTTCACTACCCTGCTTACGCAGTCTGACAGTATGGATGCCTTTCCGGTAGCGATTCCAGAGTCGATTCTGGAGCTACAGCCTACGCTCATTGCTCAAGGAGCAGAGGCTTTAACTCTTCTATGTGATAGAAAAAAAAAATTTGGTCAGGGCAAGTGCGTAGTAAAGTATAGGCCTCCCAAACCATACAGAATCGAAGAGCTGGACCAACCCCTTCGCAAACGGCGCACTACTCAGGAAGCTCGTGTTCTCATCAAACTGAGAGAAAACCAAATTTCTTGTCCTGAAATGCTCGAGGTAGATGCAAAACAGGGTCTGATGTACATGAGTTTTGTGGATGGTGTTACTCTCAAACAGAAGGTCTGGGATCTCGAGGCTGATGAAGTCAACCATCAATTTATTTGTGAATTATTTCAAAAACTCGGTTCTCAAGTTGCTGCAATTCACGCTTGCAACGTCGTGCATGGTGACTTGACCACCTCCAATGCTATGATTTCTGGCTCTGAGCTCTGCCTAATTGACTTTGGGCTGGCTACGCAATCGCCAAGTATTGAAGACAAAGCCGTCGATATCTATGTGTTGGAGAGGGCAATCGAGTCCACACATCCTCAAATGTGCAAGGACTACACCGAACATATGCTACAATCCTATGAAAGCGCTGCCAACAAGTGCTTGCCCCAGGTTTTCACCCGCTTGAAACTAGTGAGACAAAGAGGCAGAAAGCGATCAATGTTGGGCTAAATTCTGAGAGCCCAAATTATGTCGTAAGTCATTAAGGTCTATTTATATTATTAAGTTCTTCAATCTCAGAGCCTTAGGATCGGATGCTGCCCTAAGTTTTGCGAGAGATGCTCCTCCATAGCTTCAAGAATCTATCTAGCCATCAGTCTGGAGTAGAGCTGCTAGGAAACGGCATGAAAGTGAGTGTTTCAGATCAGTTTGTCAAAAACTTCTATGATGGGACTTTATAGAGACATCTCCTCCAGCTTCTCCCTCTCGACAATGATGTCTCCCTCAACTGCTTCGCCTTCGTCCTGATTTTTCTCTCTTTCATCATTGACAGGCAATTTCTCGACTTCCGATGCCGATTGAGTTTCTGGGCTGCGTGAGTCTTTGGTGCTCGGATCCTGGACCGACTCACCCGAGGTTTGTGTATCTCGAATTAGAGCTTCCCTATCGGCATTGTGACCTTTAGGCTGGACCACACACTTTTCAGGTTCAAGAACTGTGCCAATGTACCCTGGTGCCAAGCTTCTTTGTCTTTCATCATGCTTCCGAGCGACATTTGCCTCCCATTTTCTCAAAGTGTCTAGGCGGACCCCTCGCTTCCCTTTCAGATCTTTTGTTAGGGCAACTGCATCCGCCAAGATTAGCCTGGGTGTATCTTCTGAAACACTGTCGATAGATTCCTTCTGGAAATACTTCTCATCAACAATGGGAACCTGGAATTCAGTAGAAGCTCGGCAGCTAACGTTGACATCAGTCAACAAGGCGTTCATTAGTAACTTTGACAATGAGGCAGCTCTCGAATAAGACTATTGGAACTTCAGAGTACTAGCATTCGTTACGCTTTAGATCTCCACTAAAACTAGATAATCATGACTATATATAAAACCAATGCATTGCAACAATCGCAATACGTTAATCTTTCGTACCTTTAAGCTGTAAATCAGGCTGTGAGGTGCCCTCTGCTTCATTCTGAGGTTCCCACTCTAGATCACCAATTTGCTGCGGGTCTATAGTTCCCGTCTTGATGCTTTCGCCTTTTTTCTCCAGGATCTCTTTCAAAGTAATGCTTTGATCGCTGAAAATCTTAAGGTGGTCTGCTATCAAATGCCGGTTTTTGCAACCGGGACACTGGATCAGCACTGTTCCATTATGATAGGCTTGTTTTGAGACAAGATGAGATGATCTATCGTTGCAAGATTTGCAGGTAAAAGTCAAAGAATATGTGGGTTTGTCGATCTTGACTTCTGAGCTGTAAGCTCTTGAGATCGCCGGTGTGTATTTGCTGAGCAGCGCAGGGCGTTTGGTACTCGAAGTCAATGTTCTGGAAGCTTGAATATCCAAAATTTGGCCTACTCTCACAGATTGTTTGAATGTTTTGGCAAGTGTGAACTCATTTTTCAAAAGCGATCGAAGCATACTTGCCACTGTCAAGATGAATACTGCTGATGAATAAGATCGGCTGTAGATCTGGGGTATGAAATTTAATTTACATTATGTCGACGACTATAGTATCCCCTTGAGACAATCGAGTCAGCTTGATTTATAGATGCCTCTCCGATCTTCCATTGAATATGAGTCTAAACTCGGGTCGCCAATTTCTTTCTTTTATTCGTCGAACTGTAAGGCATGAGGCAATCAGAAGTTTGCGGCGGCGTTGGTAGTGTGGTATTGATCAATATTAGCCTTAAAAGGATCTTCCTCTTTCTCTTCCGTGACTGAAGAGCTCGCGGATGATCTGCGGCGGTGCAAGAAAAATAAGATGCCACAGAGAGCCACGACCACCGGTACACCAACACCCAGGCCGACACCCAGACCAATATTCCGAGACTTATGCGAGCTGGAGCTGGAAGAAGACGAAGTTGTAGCAGAACCACTGACAAGCGAGCCGCTAGCGCTCGAGCTCGAGGATTCTGAAGATGTGGTGCTAGCCCTGCTGGAACTTTGTGAGCTGTCGAAGCTGGTCACAGTTGAACTGACAAAAACGCTCGTAACAAGCGTTCTGGTAGTCACTATGCCGTTCGTATTGGTAACTTCCAATGAAACGCTCGCACTTGCAGTCTCCTCGACCACTGCGCTAGTGCTGCTGGTACTACTGATAGTGCTGCTGCTTGTAGATTCAGCTACCGAGGTAGTATCGTCAGAGGAACTCATAGACGAAGAGAATGTGGAAGAAATGTCCGACAGAACGCTCGCAAAGGTGCTTGCCGCAGAAGATGTGGCGTCACCGCTTGACGAGTTTGTGGAAGCTGCAGTCACTTCGGTCGTTACTATCGCGACCTGTGCCAGAGTGGCGGGCAAAATAGTGAAAAAAGAAAAGCGCATTTTGTAGGACTTGAATTTTTTTGCTGTTATTCTCGAAGTTCAAAACAAGCTCGGCAAAGTGTCAATCCGGTGCCACTGGCAAAGCTCGCGTGTCAAATAGATGGTATTTTCCCTGCAGCACTTAGCACCGAAGAAATGGGCTAATTTACGGTTTGAGACTAAATATCGAGTAGCCAAATCACGTTTTTTGTGATAAATTCGCGAATTGCCCCGACGATGCCTTAATGAAAGGAAAAAATAAGTGCAGGTCAAGCTCGACCCCTGAGTAATCGAATTGAGGCTAAAAATACGCTCAACTCCGTAATCTAGCTGTGCCGAGAACTGCGCCTCCTGGCAAAAGTGGGCAGGTGGGTCCTTTTCGATCTGAAGAAGTTCCTAGACTCGAGACTCAGATGCATCCCAAAGTCTGAGAGCAATCATAGTGCTTATTCGAAGAAGCTGGGGCCTAACACGCTGGTTAAACAGAATCATAGATGAGTTCACTCACGACGGGCGAGCTCGGAGACTTTTCGGCGATTATAAGGAAAAGTAACTCGATTCAACTTTTTCTTCAAAAAGAAGGGAAATCCTGACGACTATGGATTAGCTCTCGATAGTTATGTCCGAGAAAATTCCTAAATGAACTTACTTAGTTGCTGGAGCCTTGATAAGTTAGTCGCCTACCTTCTTGTATCAGCCCCATGAGTATTGCTTGAGCACCCAAGTCAGGCGTCCTCTTACCCCGTAAAAGCTGGTTAGTCTTATGTTTAGCTGCGAAACCCTGAATAAGTATGAATAAATCGTCAGACTACAGACAAGACCTAGCTTCGACTGGTCTGAATATTAGAAATGCACAGGGTTATGGTGCATACGAGTAGCATACGCTTTGCAACCGCACTATGTGCATTATTGCAACAGATAAATATTGGCGGTGATCATTTGCAACTTATTTCACTCAGGTGTGGACACTCCTTTAACCCATTTTTGAAGCCGTCTGCTCAATGACGACGGTGTCTGCCTTGGCGCTTGTGGCTTGAGGTCTGGTAAGGTATATTCAACAAGTGGCTCAGAGTTGCATGTACCACAGGCTTCACATGCCGTTCGCTGGCTCATACTGCTTCCAATTGTTGATGATGTAGATCTATTGTCGGAGTATCTCAAAGAGTCAGGGCAGATTCTCTTCTTAGGACGAATTGAGGCATTGGATAGGTCAGGCGCAAAATTGGGCCGCTCAGAGAAAAATTGAATAGAAGTCTTGGAGAAATCGATGAGAATAGGTTTCACAGGGGCTTGAACGTAACTTTCGTCGCATTGTTCTGCAAATTTGGTTAGACTGAGCATTCTATGGCTGCGGGAACGAGGTTGCATGAATATTCTGATCAAGTAGGGCCGCCATGCATGAGATGGGCATATAGATTCGGTCAGGGTACGGGGTTCGCCCCTTCCCCGGCCTTCGCTTTCTAGTCTAAGATGAGAGAGGTGGCTTTCTAGCTAACCAAGCAGCAGGACATCGTGCACATCTGAATGCTTTCGAATGTTCCAGTGATTCAAACGAAAACCAATCGAGCTCGACGCGTAGACTTGAGTACGAATGCAGTGCTAAACTCTACAGAGCGAAAATGAACTTTTCGAAATCGAAACTGTGCAAAATGAGGTTCTTGAGGCTAACGTATAGAAGTCAAGTACCAGTAGCCAGTACAACAGGGCAAATTGCCACTGCTGAGCGTCTTCACGGAACAGCAGGCTTCCCTCGAATCTCCTTCGAGGTCACGGCCCCGTGAGCGATAACCGGAGAGCCCTAGCCCCGCACGTGATGAACTTTCAAATATTTCTCCCGCCAAGGCTCACCAGTTTATCAAGCCAACCTTTAGCTCTAAAATGTCTGTGGACTCGTATTCTACCCCTCTTTCGTCGCGTTATGCGTCTAAAGAAATGTCCAGCTTGTTTTCTCCAAAAACTCGCTACTCGACGTGGCGTAAACTGTGGTACAATCTTGCCATTGCTGAGAAAGAACTCGGATTGACTGCCGTCACCGATGAGGCCATTGAGCAGATGAAGGCCCATCTTGACATCACGGCCGAGGAAATTGCTGCTGCCACCGAGCAGGAAGCAATTGTTCGCCACGATGTCATGTCCCACGTGCATGTCTTTGGCCAGAGCTGCCCTGCGGCTGCGGGAATCATCCATCTCGGTGCTACTTCGTGCTTTGTTACTGACAATGCCGATTTGATCTTCCTCCGTGATGGTCTGGATATCCTGATTCCCAAACTCGTCAATGTCATCAACCGCTTGTCTCAGTTCGCCCTCGAGTACAAGGACATGCCGGTGCTTGGCTGGACTCATTTCCAGCCCGCCCAGCTCACCACCGTCGGCAAGCGCGCCACGCTTTGGATCCAGGAACTTCTTTGGGATCTTCGCAACTTGCAGCGTGCTCGTAACGATCTTGGTCTGCGGGGCGTTAAAGGCACCACCGGTACCCAGGGCTCCTTCCTCGCTCTCTTCGAGGGTGATCACGACAAGGTCGAGGCCTTGGATGAGCGTGTCGTTGAGCTGCTTGGCTTCGAGCACGTCTATCCCTGCACTGGCCAGACCTACTCGCGCAAAATCGATGTCGATGTTCTTGCGCCTCTGGCTTCTTTGGGCTGCTCTGCCCACAAGATGGCCACTGACATCCGCCTCCTCGCCAACCTCAAGGAGATCGAGGAGCCTTTCGAGAAGTCCCAGATCGGCTCATCGGCTATGGCCTACAAGCGCAACCCCATGCGTTCTGAGCGTGTCTGCTCTCTCGCCCGCCACTTGCAGACCTGCTTCCAGGATGCTACGGCCACTGCTTCGGTCCAATGGTTCGAGCGTACTCTTGACGATAGCGCCATCCGCCGTGTCTCGATTCCTTCCGCTTTTTTGACAGCTGACATTGTTCTGAGCACACTTCTCAACATTGTTTCTGGTCTGGTGGTATACCCCAAGGTCATTGAGCGTCGTATCAACTCTGAGCTCCCATTCATGGCCACCGAAAACATCATCATGGCCATGGTCAAGGCTGGCGGCGACCGCCAGGAGTGCCACGAGGAAATCCGTGTGCTTTCTCACCAGGCTGCGCGCGTCGTCAAGGAAGAAGGTGGAGAGAACGATCTCATTGAGCGTGTCAAGAAAACCAAGTACTTCGAGCCTATCTACTCTCAGCTGGACGCTTTGCTCGATCCCTCGACATTTGTTGGCCGTGCTCCTCAGCAAACTGAAAAGTTTGTCAAAGTCACTGTCAAGAAGGCTTTGGAAGGTTTTGAGCAGCACATCTCTTCCGAGGAGGTTAAGCTTTCCGTCTGAAACTTGCCTCGCATCGTTTCCCTAATCTTCAACTCTAAACATTCAGTTCAATAAATAAAATCTAAGTGACAGTCAAGTCACGGACACGACCACAGCTGCAAATACAGGCACAGATCTAAGCATACTCGCAAACGCAAACTCAGCCACAGTCAAACGGCGTAATCCTTCCACACCGAATCCTCCAGCTCGAGATCTCCCTCAATCTTCATGTCTGGCAACCTTTCGACCAAGCTCTGGATACGGGCAGCAATCTGAGCGTTGGAGCCTCTGATCTCTTCCACAGCCTTACGTTGCCCTTCAATTTGCTCATTCATAAGAAGAACAAGACTCTCTCGCGACTGGTGTGGCCTGTACAGATTCATAAGGTGGTGCATATTGATAAAAATGACACGCAGGTGCTCGGCTTTCTCGGGGAACTGCTCGGGTTTTTTGTAAAGAATGCCAAGCAGGGTAACAAAGTTGACCAGAGCGGACTTCAGCAACTTCTTGAGCTCATAAACAAGGTTCTCGCACTCGTCTCCCAGGTCTGCGTACAACTGTGTCACCCCTGCTTCCTCGAGAGGCACAAGTCGCTCTGTCATGTTCCAAATACTTCCAAAGTTCCGATAGGTCGGTTTAACTGGGGGCTCCGGTGGCGTCAAATAGATAAGCTCCTCTCGTTGTTTTTCGGTTTCTACTCCACCGTTTGGGTGCTCGCCCGCAAGCAAAGCCGCGCGTTCTCGCAGATTCTCGTCAGTAAAAGACTCATAGTAAAATGGAGGGAGCGGGAATACCGTTGCCAGTTGTGACATCCGAAAGTTCAAGGCCGCCTGAAGCTATTTAATTTCAAAGAGCGATCACAGGTCTAACTTGAGTAGGTCGATTCAGAACATGCCCCCGAAACTTAGTAAGATCCCCTCCCCCCCCTTCTGATCGTTTTGGAAGCCGTCCGTATGAAGCCATAAAACCGATTAGAGTATGGCCCCAGAACGTAGCCCTAATGATTGCAGGGAAAGGTCCGCAACATTAGAGGATTCGGTGCTGAAGTTGTTGTTGGACTACACTACTCCTCTGCAGGTTGGGCAAAGAAAAGGATTGAGGTCCGGAACCAAAGACCAACAAAAATCAGATCAGGATAAAGAAAATGATGTTATTAAACTACCACTCCAGGGACCTCCGCCTCTTATGAGATTACACAGTCATTTTTTCGAAGAGCTGCTGAGAAGATTCCACGCATCGTATGCTCTTCACACGTTCCTCAATTCTCGACAGTTCAAGGATTCTGACCTTCGCACAGATTTCAAGGAGGAGCTGTATGATTGGTACAGATCGCCTAGATGGGCTTCAGAGACGGCAGTTACGCATATTTTTGCCCCTAACAGTATCCATGCCGATGCACACGAAGCGTTGTTAAATTCAGCTCCTACTGAGAAAAACAAGCGGCTGGCGTTTGATAAGAACTCTGCTGAGCAGGCCCTACCACCGGGCTTCAATGAGAAATTTACCAGAGCTCTGCTGGCTCTTGAGAGTAGCAACGCTAATCAAGTGGCTGATTTATGGCGTGAGAACTACAGAGTTGCCTCAGACCTCGCCGAATCCCACCCAGATCTTTTCGACAGCAGTTCAGAAATCTATCGCTGGTTCGTAAAACATTCAGGATGGCTGACTGGTGATGGATTTTCCAAATATCTTGCATCCACAGACACTGAAAACAGCTCCGAAATGGCTGAACTCATGTTCAGGGGCGTATGGGCTGAAGCTGCTTCGAGTGCAATGCAGTACGAAATAGAGCGAAACGAGCTGCTAGGCTATCAGCCTGTTAAGCTCGAGCCAGTTTTGGACGAGGTTTCCGACGATGTTTACGACGAATTAGAAAAGTACCTGGATCCCAGCTTGCGGGCCACGATAAAAAGCTCTGGCGCCTTCCACGAGACAGAGATTGATCCTTTATTGTCTATCACTCATTTTACTGAATCGTATTCCTATGTTTCCAAGCTGGATATATCGCAGAAGGCGGACGAGAATTTTGTTTTCTCGGTGCCCAAAGTCGAGCCCAGTCTTGCAACCGAGCACCTCACGAACGAACTCAAGTACATCTCTACGGTGCTTAGTCCGGCAGAGATGCAAAAGCTAGCCTTGGATGTGGCCTATGATCTCCATGCTGGCGTGGAAACCACTTATCTGGACTTGAGCGACTCAATCATCAACTCGATCTTGCCATCTCCTGCAGCGCATATTCTCACCGTAAGTGACTCCATGCGTTATTATTCAACAGCGCAGATACTGCAGGTATACCAGTCGTTTAAAGAGGCTCAGCTAGCCTACCAGATCCAGCTTCTCAAGGGCAAAGTCGAGGCCTTCCGACTTTTCACCCTTTCCGACTCGGATACGTAGGCGCCTCGCTTTACGTCCAGTCCCCAACGTTCTGTGTATCCACAGCTGACGAATTTTTTATTATAGTGCTTGCAAGGCACAAAGACGAACCCATAGAGCCTGTTAGCGGGCCATGTTCCATTAATCCTCTAATTTATAGACTGACTCAAGTCTCTCCATTTGTCGAACTTTTCATGAATTATACTTTAGTACCTACAGGTTCAGAATGTGACCGGCGCTGATTCCCAGGGATTCAGGATTCGTCCACGGGTGCCCAGCAGTGGCCATTCATTAATCTACTCTCGAACACGTGGATCTCGCGGCCAGTGAAGGCCAAACGAAATTTTCTTGACGGGAACAGTGGAGATGACTGTAAAGAAGCTTCTTAGCGGCCAAGGCTCCCGCTTATATCTCCATATTATGCCCTAACCCTCAAACGCGTTATGGCTCTGCTCTCTCTCTCTCTATTAGATCTGCCGGTCGATTTACTCTGGTCTTAGTCGCGATCTCCCTACGGGACTTTCTTCGACTGCCAGAACAGCCAACAAAAACCTAGAAATGGCTAAGGGCAAATTTATTGTAGTCGAAGGACTCGATAGAGCTGGCAAGTCCACTCAATGTGAAAGACTAACTCGCAAACTCGAACAGTATGGGCCTGTAGAGGAATTGAAGTTTCCAGATAGAACCACCCAGATTGGTCGGATGATAGACGAATACCTCAAGTGCTCTGTAGATCTAAGCGATGAGGCGATCCATCTACTTTTTTCCGCAAACCGATGGGAGCTTGCTGAGGCAATCAAACAAAAGCTCGAGGCGGGCACTTCTTTAGTTGTAGACCGCTACTGTGCCTCCGGCATTGCATTCTCGGCCGCAAAGGGCCTAGATCTCAATTGGTGTGCCGCACCTGATCGAGGCCTGCCTGAACCGGATCTTGTAATTTTTCTGAATGTTAGCGAAGATTGTGCTGCCCAAAGAGGCGGGTATGGTGAGGAGCGTTACGAAAAGGCCGAGCATCAGCGTAAGGTCCGGGAGATTTTCGAACAGCTGAGGAAACCACACTGGTTGTGGGTTTCTGCGGAGGGCAGCCTAGATGAGGTCGAAAACTTAATTTGGGACGCAACTTCCTCCGCTTTGCATCTGAAGTAGCACTCTCGATTTATTAAATATTTCCTATAGATGGATAGGTTGGGCAATTCACTACATCTCTGGGGGTCAGCTCGAAATCTAGTCGTCGTCCAAATCCAAAGTCATCGCTCGTTTTCTCCGGCCATTGATCTGCACACTGTCGTCATCACTGTCGTCCCTTCTCCGTCTCTTCAGTGCGTTGGGGCCGTCAACTTCGCGGGTAATGATTAAGAGCAGGGTTGAACATCGACGGCTCAATTCCACGGGCGTGCGGCTCTGAAAGAAATAATCAAAGTCAAATAGACCGCAGGTACGAATTCGGTCACGAATTTTCTCGTAAAGGTTAGGACAGTTGAGACCAAGCTCGTACAGCTGGACTACAAGGTATCGATCCTCATCTTCCGAATACATCTTGCGACCATTAGATACTGGGTACTGAATCGTAAGCTCGGAAAGTGGAGCCCGGCAAGACTCCACCTTTTGTTGCAGCAACTGGAATTGGTGTGTCTGTTTCTTGTTCTTATTTTCGCCAGCCTCGATCTGAGAAATGTAGCGCTCGTAGTCCTGCAGTTCGGTGTACCTCTCGAAAAACACTTTGTGGTATCGTCTCACCACATGTTCCTCCTTGTCTGGCCAGTCCTGAACAATTGCGTCGATACTGTCGCGGCCAAATTTTGCACAAAGATGCATGAAGTGGTGGAAGTCACGCTTAGTGAACATCGGAAACCCTTTCGTAATAAGCTCCTCTTTTTTAGCCAGCTCTTCGTCCGTCAAAGGCTGGGCAGCTTCAATCTCCGCATTCATCTGTGCGCATGACTCTTCGTCCTCGTCACTGTAGTCTTCAATAGAGACACTGATGCCGAGCTGTTTCCTATACCAGTTCATCTCACGTTCCTGGAGAGCTTCCAGCTCGCTAGGGTAGAATTGATAGTCGACAATGGGCACCTGTCGTGGCGGCCGCGGCCGGGCCTTATCGCCTCCGTCGGGAGCATAGTAAAATTCTTTCCGCTCTCTTCGGTTTCTTCCCTGGAAAAGACCGTAACCATCATCGTCTCCATCGAGGCCGGATTCGCTGGGTGCTTCCGACGTCTGTCTCTTTGTTGAAACAATCTTTTGCGCAGGTGCATGATCGAAGGTAAATTTCTGGAGCTCGTCCAGGCCCAGTTTGGCGTACTTTGCATTCAGATCCTGTGTGCGCTGCTCACCGTTTTTGATAATATCGTCAATATCGGTGTTCGTCTGCGTTGCCTCTTGACTATCGAGCACTGTCTGGGCTCCGTGCCGAATCATGTTTACGAGCTCCTCCTTTGAGGCCGCAGCGTTCTTCTTCTCACGCTGAGCTGAGCGGTTTTGCTGGATGACCAGCTGGTCTAATCGCAATTTCTGGGCCGCTCGCTCAAGAACTTTCTCCTCGATCGCATTTTCGGTTACAAACCGATACACCCAAACTTGTTTGGTCTGGCCAATCCGGTGGGCTCGGTCCATGGCCTGCAGGTCTGCCTGTGGATTCCAGTCACTGTCGTACAAGACCACCTGGTCGGCAGTAGTCAAATTGATGCCCAGACCTCCGGCTCTTGTCGTCAGCAAAAACAGGAACTTTTTGCTGCCGGGCTCGTTGAACTCGTCAATTGCTTCTACACGGTCAGAGTGCTCCGTGCTTCCGTCTATTCGGCAATAGTCGTAATCTCTTAGGCTGCAGTAGTCTTCAAGAATGTCTAGCATTTTGCTCATTTGCGAGAATATCAGGACCCTAGAGCCCTGCTTCTTAAGCCGCTGCAAAAGCTTGTCAAGCACGATCATTTTTGCCGAGTTGAAAACGATATGCTCGTCGGTAGTGAACGGCGGGCCGGGCTCAGCGCCCTGGAATAAATAAGGGTGGTTACAGCACTTGCGGAGTTGCATGACGACGTTGAGCAGCCGCATCTTCGACTCGCCACCACCCGAAGAGCCAGACTCAATTGTGCTGTTGACAGCGTCCAGATCTTTCTCGATGAGGTTCTGATACCAGCGTAATTGCATTTGTGTCATCCCCACGTACAAATTAATTTCTTTTTTGGGTAGCAGGCTGCGCTCGACGTCGCCCTTAACCCTGCGTAGCAAGAACGGGTGAAGAATTTTGTGCAGCTGCTCAACAACCCTGTCCTGATCCTGGTCCTCATCGGCAGACTGGAACCAGTCGTCAAAAACCTCGGAATCGGCAAAAACGTCGGGAAGCAAAAAGTTGAGCAACGCCCACAGCTCGTGCAGATTATTCTGCAGTGGAGTACCCGTGATAAGCAGACGCCTGCGAGAATTCAGAATCCGCACAAGTCGCGACAGTATAGACTCTTCATTTTTGATTCTATGGGCTTCGTCGACAATAATGTACTCCCACGCGAACCGCTTCAGGCTCTGTTTTTCGCGAATCACCAGCTCGAAACTGGTGATCACAACATCGAAGTCGCACTTCAAAAGGCGCGACTTCACCTGATGGGCACGCTCCGTTTTATCACCCTTCAAGCATAGGATGTTGAACCCTTTAGCGAATTTTTGAAACTCACGGGCCCAGTTGTCCAGAGTGGATTTGGGAACAATGACCAAATGGGGGCCATTCACCCGACGTACATGTTTCAGGTAAGACAGGAACGTGATAGTCTGTAGCGTCTTGCCTAGACCCATCTCATCGGCTAGAATACCACTGAGCCGGTTTTCGTAAAGCGCGACCATCCAGTTGAGGCCATCGATCTGGTAGTCACGCAATGTAGCATTTATAAAGGGAGGACTCTCATCAAAAACTGTTTGGTATCGGTCGTCCATCAGCAACTGACGCGAGCCTTCCTCCTCATTAGTTTCCATCCGCTGCTGACGGCGTCGGCCCGGGGCTCCAACTCTAGCCTGTTTGTTCAGAGCTTCGGCTTCTTTCAAAATCTCGTGGAATTGAGGATCACGTTTCGCTCGCAAGTCCACGAAGTGTTTAAACAGCGTATTTAGACCGAGCAGGTGCCGAAAGCGAATCACCGCTTCGTCGTGGTATGCTCTCTGGTTCGAGCCAGGAGTGTAAAAGTACTTGGCTCTGTTGCTCTTAAGAACCCTCGGATCGGTCTCCTCCTCTTCCTCTTCTTCTTCTTCCTCTTCCTCTTCCTCTTCTTCCACTTCCTCTTCTACATCAGATTCTGAGCCCCCATCATCACTGCCAACCTCTTCACTGCCAGCCTCTTCGTCAGATGATGCAGAGCTGGACGCACCAGATCCTTCAGATACTTGTTCATCTCCACTATCAGCTTCAGACTCGATAGATGCTTTGACTGGTATTTGAGCCGAGCTGCGCGTGTTACGGGGGCTCAAAGCGGCCGCTGCAGCACCAACCTGGCGCTGGGATGCACTACTCGACGCCCGAGTCGTTCTTGTAGAACGCGCTCGCGTCTGTGACGCCGGCGGCGATACAGCATTTTTGGTTCGAGTCCTGGGCATCGCCTCCGATCAAACTAATCGATGAATGGAATTAATGTTGGCCAGCTTTGGGTAATGAGAAGGTTGAGTCAAGCCCCCCTCAACTCGCTACCTCCCGCGCACCCACATAAGCAGATCATTAAGGGCAGCTTCTAGGCAACGTGCATAACAACACGACTCTTTCCGTCCACAATCGCAAAAGCAGCTTTGAATTGAAAATTGTCTTTTTGAATTGAGCTAGTGGGACAATAAATTTCAAATGATACTATTTTTTGGGCTCACGACCGGCTTGACAACCCTCTTGCACGGTATATACTCTGTCCGCGAGTGGAGAAGCTTGACCTCTGCATCTTTACCAGCAGGGATAACTATGGAGATTCTTGGTGCTCTTTCCGTTATAATCGCCAGTTTACTCTACTACACGGCCTCAAGGCTCGAGCATACCTCACTCAGCTCCAAGCACGCCCAACTAAACAGCTTGGGCCACAACGAGTACTACAAGCTGGAATCCCGGCCATCGTTCAAAGATATTGCAGCAAAACGAGAAGAGTTTGCCCAATGGGAGCGCCAAAAGGCTCAATAACGAAAATAATAGTCGAAGTATCTCAACAGACCCGGAATAAACGTGAAGGTGTGTGAAAGTGGTTAGTGTATTCGTTCACAAGAGAGCGTTTATCATTGCCTAGTATTATCGATCTTCTTCATACATAATTTATGAAAACAATCTAGCATGTACCAATGTGAGTCAATCGTTCAAACTTTTTGCCCAAAACTTGCAGCCTAACCGAAGAATAGCGACTTTTCTTTCATACACTGCTACGACCAAGGTTAGGTGCACCATGACATATGCCTATGCCCATTCCCGAAAGTTTTTGTCATAATGATAGTCAGGCAGGCGACACAGACCGGCCAGAACAAAGTCTTTGTTCGCAGCACAAAGGCTGGAAATGCCGTCAAAGTTTATAGGGAGCGGTATTTACGCGATGATATTCCGTGTGGTTCGCAGCTCTGCGCCAGCTGCTACGAAATCCCTGTGCAAGATGCCACGGGCGACATTTCAGTCCCTGTTCTCAGCGCCAGTCCCAGAACGTATAAATCGCTTGGCCCTCATTACCTTGTGATAGACACAAACATCGCGCTCAAGGCCATTGATTTGCTCGAGCATACTGATGTGCTCTACGATGTCATTGTTCCTCAAGTCGTTCTTGAAGAGGTACGGAACCGCAGCCTTCCGATCTACGCAAGACTGAGGGCTCTTGTTGCTGGGCAGGAAAAACGTTTCTACGTGTTCCACAACGAATTCTACGAGAGCACGTTCGTCAGTCGTCAAGATCGTGAAACCATCAACGATTTCAATGACCGTGCAATCCGAAAAGTCGCTGAGTGGTACCAGTCTCATCTCAAGGCCGCTCAGCCCAAATCTTCGAAGAATTCTCCTATATCCGTGATTCTCCTGACAAACGATCGTAAAAACCGTGAAATCGCTACCAGCGACGGTATTAATGCCCTCAGTCTCCAGGAGTACATTGGTAACGAGAACCCTAATCTACTAGACCTGGTACCGAACGAGCCTCTCGATCTTGATCAGAAATCATCAACGGCGAATATCTATCCTAGCTACTACCCGTCATCGCGAATGCTTGCTGGAATCAAGAATGGCACGCTTTTCCAGGGAAAGTTGCAAATATCCAGGTACAATTACTTGGAAGCCACTGTGCACACCAAGGCTTACGCAAAACCGCTTCTGGTTGTTGGTAGACAGTCTCTTAACCGCGCCTTCAACGATGATCTGGTGGTCCTCGAATTGCTGCCGAAATCCCATTGGCGCTCGCCTCTCAATGATATTGCTAGCGAAGACTCGCTGAATAAAGGTATTGCAGCTGAAAATGAGGACGAGAGTACTGCTGTTGTTACTGAACAGGAGAAGATGGTGCTGGCTCGAGAAGCGAAATCTGCTCAGGACGAGAGTGAAAGCAAGGTACAGCCTACCGCACGGGTTGTCGGCATTATGAAACGCAACTGGCGGTTCTATGTTGGCAGCCTTGTGCCAGACACCTTGATAGGTATCCAGCATTCCAGCTCAGTGCTGCAGTCTGTCTTCATGCTTCCGTTAGACAAGCGTATCCCCAGGATCAGGATTAAGACACGCCGGCCTGAAGCACTTCTGAATCAGAGAATCGTCGTTGCAGTTGATGAGTGGCCGGCCAATTCCCGATCCCCTGTTGGTCATCTCGTACGCCAGCTCGGTGAGATCGAATCTAAGGGCGCTGAAACAGAGGCCATTCTACTTGAGCATGATATCGAGTATCGCCCCTTTTCAAAGGCTGCGCTAGGGTGCCTGCCAGTTGAAGGTAGCAACTGGAAGCCTGGCTCAGATCCCAAACGTCGCGATCTAAGGGACTTGCTGATCTGCTCAATTGACCCGCCGAAGTGTCAGGACATTGATGACGCGCTTCACGCGCGACGATTGCCGAACGGAAATTATGAGGTCGGAGTTCACATTGCAGACGTTACGCATTTCGTCAAGGCTGGCACAGTACTCGATGACGAGGGCTCACTGAGAGGTACCTCCACCTACCTGGTTGACAAGCGTATTGACATGCTTCCCGCTTTGCTTGGCACTGATCTGTGTTCTCTGCGGCCGTATGTTGAGCGTTATGCCTTCTCTGTTTTGTGGGAGCTCGACGATAATGCCAACATTATCAACGTCGACTTTACCAAGTCCCTCATCAAGTCTAGATACGCGTTTGAATACACAGAGGCGCAGGCCCGCATTGACGATGCAGCACAGACTGATGACCTGACCAATGGAATGCGCGTACTGATGAAACTATCCAAGATCTTGAAACAGAGACGCTTGGACGCCGGTGCGCTGAACCTGGCCTCTCCCGAAGTCAAGATTATGACCGACAACGAATCGCACGACCCGTCCTCAGTTGAGATCAAACAGCACGTGGATACGATGTCGCTGGTAGAGGAGTTCATGTTGCTGGCCAACACCACGGTTGCTGCCAGAATCTACGAGGCGTACCCTCAAACTGCCATGCTCCGTCGTCACGCTCCGCCCCCAGCAACAAACTTTGAAGAGCTCAACCACCAGTTGAGGGAACGAAACATGAATCAGATCGATGTCTCCAGCTCTAAAGCTCTTGCAGACAGCCTGGACAATATTGAAGATCCAGCAGACCCATTTTTCAATACTTTGGTTCGTATTCTCGCCACTCGCTGTATGATGGCTGCTGAGTACTTTGCCGCTGGTAACTTTGCCTACTCTGAGTTTAGGCATTATGGTCTCGCATCGCCTATCTACACGCATTTTACTTCGCCAATCCGAAGATACGCCGATATCGTGGCTCATAGACAGTTGGCGGGCGCGATCGGCTACGAGAAGCTGCACCTGTCGCATCTTGTGAAATCCAAGCTAGACGGTATCTGCGACAACATCAACAACCGTCATAGAAACGCGCAGCTTGCAGGTCGCGCATCTATTGAGTACTATGTTGGGCAGGTTTTGAAGGCCAATGAAAGTGTACAGGAGGGCTACGTTATTCGAGTTTTCAACAATGGCTTCGGTATCCTTGTGCCCAAATTTGGTCTGGAATCTGTGGTATACATTGAGGATCTCTGCAAGCCTGAGGAAGCCACCCTGGATGAGGTTCACTACAAACTCAGTTTGAAAGTTGATGGCAACGATCGCATCATTGGGGTCTTTGATAAGGTAAATGTCCTTATCAAGAGCATCAAGGACAATAAGGGCAAGCGCCATGTGAGAATGCTTCTGCGTTAGAATTAATTTTTACGTATTTAATTCCTTTTTTTAATGCATTCTGGACATGTAATACTGTATGAGCTGTCCGTAGCCCTTTTTCTCGCCATTTCGAACCAGATTTGCGGCATCGATATTGAGCGGGCTATCTGGTTCTGGGGAAGTGAGCATCACCTGAATGGCCAACAATGCTGAACTCAATGTCCAGGCCGGCGACCATTGCGAGTCTAGCACATCTAAGCAGACATCTCCATTGTCAAAGTTTATGTTTGGATGAAAAATCGGCTGTATGAATCTGAATTTCGGAGGCTCATGAGGATAGTTTTCAGGGACAGCGACACTCAGACGCCATTTACCAGAGAAATAGGGGCTGTTGGGCGGGCCCAACAAAACAGCTTCCCACTTGAATAAATCCTCCTCATCAACCGGTTTCAGGCTTTCAAGATGCGGTGCATTTGACGTCTCTAAACCCTTGAACTCGCGGAGTAACCGCTTTGCCATCTTACTCCACTCTTCTACCCAGCGCTCTGCAAGACAGACCGGGGGTTTACGTAAATGTGGGTTATATCGATCAAGCTCGCGCGGTTGGTGCGAGCCACAAAGCTGCAAGTTTACTTGTTTATAATATTTCATTTATAGCATGGAACATTCGATGCGCCAGAGTGGGAAGTAGCTAGCACACAAAACCGCCAGAGCATAAACGGCGTGTGATCCCCTCTTGAACAAGTGAACTGAGCTTTGAGTCTTACTTTTTACGTAGTCTGCTCTAATCTAAAACCGAGCCTTCTAAAATGAAACTCGTGGCCTTGAAATGTTAGAAACTTAATTGCGCATTGCGCTAGAGCTAGAAGACCTCATAGACGTGAGAATTTTTTTGAACAGAATGAAAGCTAAGGGTCTTCAGAAACAAGAAGTGTCGCCTAGTCTGCAGCGCGCTTGCAGGCAGTAAAAGTCTTCATAGCTCTTGCAGGCGATACACTTCATATTTGCCAAGGTGCATGATACTGCATATTCGCGGTGTTCTCTAAATAGGCAAAGAACCTCGGTTGACCAGATCAGGTCTGTCAGATCAGTATGCATCTGACAAACAGTCGAAGTAGCTGTAGATTTGGAGGTCTATTTTTAGTGCAAAGTGAGGCCTACAGCTTCGCTTACTCAGTTATCATCGCATCAAATTATTCCCGATCCAGCAAGACAAGGTCGCTCACAGCCGCAAAATACAAAATTTTAACTTTTACGCCTTTGATTGTATCCAGTATTAGGTTGTTGTAGATCCTCTTCTCGTCTACATCCGCAGAACTCTTTCGGCAAAGGCTCAAAATGGCCCGGAACAAGATTGCAAGCATCCAGGTCGCCTGCATAGCTTTGCTGAGTGTATGTTGTGTATATTCATTGTACGTGAACTGGAGATCCAATTCACAGCTGCTGCCCGCCAATTTCCAAGAAACATCTTCACCTCACACAAGTCAAGGCAACTTGATAGATAAGTTGCGCGAGGATGTCAGGTTACATATGGAAAAATACAATCTCACTGTGGCCACTCAGTATTACAACGAGCAATATCCTCGCTCTGCCATCGAAGTAGCCATCAAGCAAACTTGGATTGACACAATTCAAGACTTAGCCTCAAGATTAGGCGAACTCTCCCAAAAGGAACCCGATATGAACAGCCTCGTAGATATACTGCATGCAGTCTCGGTGCCTATGCTAGACAGATATCGTTATGCCATTGAATTCGAAGTTCGCACAGCGCTTGGAGGCTCATCAGATAAGGCTCTGAAAAATGAATTCCAAAGGTTACTGGGCACGCCGCCCTTCAGCCAGGAAGTCGAGGATCAAGTGCAGTCTGCGGCAGTTGCGCAAATGAACGCTTCCCGTCGGACACAGCGCAATTTTGCCCCAAAGGTATCAAATATGAAGTTAGATGCTTCTGAGATCCTGCTCTTGACGGGCTCTGATATTGACGAAGATTCAGAGCAAGGCGAGTTGCTGAAGCAAGCCATGGAAAACCGTCGTGAGTACGCTAAACATCACGGCTATGTTTGCGAGTACATCGACTTCAGGCGGTATAAATCCGCTAAAGATATCGAACACGCTGCGTGGTATAAGCTACCTGCAATCCAAGAGACCTTCAAGAGACATCCGAAAGTGAAGTGGATCTGGTGGCTTGATTTAGACGCGATTATTATGAACGAGACAGTCGAGCTGCGTGAGTTCTTACTGGAGCCTCGGGCCCTGGCTCAGCGGCTGGAATCTAGTCTTCCTCTTGCACAATTTGACAAATACAATTGGGGAGGTAATTCTACTGACCTGAGCAAGTTCGAAAAACCATCGGAGCTGCAAGCATACGCCGAAAGTCTCTTGTTCCTGTTCAGTCACGACAAATTAACTTTGAATGCTGGCTCATTTTTTGTAAAGCGCAGCCCCGAAACTGATTTAATCCTGGATTTTTGGGGCGATCCCGTCCTAATGACTGACACCGTTGGGCGTCAAAGGTTCCCGCGTCGTGAACAAGATGCGTTCATCTGGCTTATGCACCATCATCGCACTATATTTGACAAAGTGGGTGTGGTGTCCCAGGCGCTCATCAATTCTTATCCTCATTCAGACGGCCAAGCTTATCAGGAGGGAGATTTTGTGATGCATCTGGCTGGACAATCTAGTGCTGGCCATTACCGCGAGGCCTGGGATCATTACTATCAGAGACGAATCTTGACGGATAAAACGCAATTGAAGCCCTCGGACAGCGAAGACTTCTACTATTCAGCTATTTAGGTAACGGTGCTTCACGCAGTGTTTTTCTTTAACTAATTTGCTCTGAAAGCCCCATCATCACTTCGTTATAAACTTCCACCATCGCCAATCGCAATATTGAACCCAGACGTACTGTGCGGCTCTTCGCCCTAAAATCTTACCCACCATGGGGCAAAGTATGAGAAAGATTGCCGCCTCTAGTTGCTTGATACTTTCGTCGAAATGCTTTTGAGCATCACTTATTCCGAGTTGTGAGTCTTCGTCGCCCAGTTCTAGATCCTCAATGCCCTCGGCATGGCTTTCAAGGTCCTCGTTCTCTATCTCGTATAATTGATGGAGCTGCTCTGGATCGGGGTTTGTCAGGGCTGAGACTCCCGTGGCCACGTCACCGAGATCCATAATTTTTCGGGATGCTGACCTGGGGCACGAATCGACTGCCTTGAAACTCTTCGACTATTCTATAACGCCTCTGGAGGAGCCGCCGCCTGCTGCCTGCTTACACGCTTAAGGCCTGCCCTCCAGGATAGGCTCCCAACCCATGACTTCAGGTATTCTTAATCTCCGCATCAGGATAAATTTCTTTACCTGCAGTAGAAGCTCAGTTCGTGGAATTCCGCCGCTTCCAGAATCTAAAAACAATGATCCGGCGGTTGATTCAATTTGTGAAAGGTCCAGTGGAAGAAGCTGCCCAGGCTGTCGAATCAAGCTCCATGCGGTCTGCGCAGGGAATAGATGACGATTACAGCGAATATCAAAAAGTCACTGAAGGCAATGCCACTATCCTTTATCCTAGAAGCGAGAAGGTCTTTTACAACCCAATCCAGCAATTCAATCGCGACATTTCTGTTCTTGCAATTAGAGCTTGGTCGCAGCTTTACACGAGTTCCAAAAAGGCGAGAGTCAAGAGCCACGACGCCAACACTAACAGCCCCTACATTAGGATCATCGAGGGACTGGCAGCCTCTGGACTTAGATCTTGCAGATTTTCCAAAGAAATCCCTCTTGTGAAAGAGGTTCTGGCCAATGACTTGAGTGCTGAGGCTGTGGAGTCTATCAACAGAAATGCCAGATTCAACGGCGTGCAGGATATTTTGAAAGGAAACCAGGGAGATGCAAGCCTATTCATGTACAGCCATAAACAGGACCCTGTGCATTGCATTGATCTCGATCCCTATGGCACAGCTTCTCCATTTCTAGATGCTGCCGTTCAAGCGGTTAAGGACGGAGGTCTGCTTCTAGTGACATGCACCGATCTCGCCGTTCTGGCTGGAAATGGCTACCCTGAGAAATGCTTTTCACTATACGGATCCACAACTGTTCGTAATGATGCGACTCACGAGAGTGCCTTGCGCCTTCTACTAAACACCGTCGCGACTTCTGCCGCTCGTTATGGAAAAGCTATTGAGCCCTTGCTTTCCTTGAGCATAGACTACTACGTCCGTTGTTTCATTCGGGTAAGAAACTCTCCAATCTTGGTGAAACAGAATCTAGGAAAATCTATGATGGTTTACAATTGCACGGGATGTACCACAACCTACACTCAGCCTCTAGGTAAGGTTTCGAGGCCTGACAATTCGGATCCTAACAAAATCAAGTACGGCTACGCGACTGGTCCGCCCACTGGGCCCAACTGCGAGTTTTGCGGTAATCCGTTCCACGTTTCTGGTCCGCTTTGGTGTGCAGAGCTACACGATAAAATGTTTATCGACGCTATGCTTGAGCTGCTGCCTTCTTTAGACAAAACGGTCTACGAAACGACCGGCCGTATTGAGGGAATGCTAACTCTAGCTCGGCAAGAGCTAGATGTGCCTTTTTACGTGAATGTAGCCAATCTGTGTTCTAAAGTGAGAGCTCCTGTGCCGCCCCTGAAAAAGTTCAACTCTGCGCTTTTGAACGGCGGATATTCGGTCAGCCTCACCCATGCAAAAGCTGGATGCATTAAAACTGACGCTCCTTACTCGTATCTCTGGGATATAGTCAAGACATGGGCGCTAGCAAACCAAGATGAGAAAATGAAGCCGGAGAGCATCAAGGCAAAGGAGACAAAGCAGTCTCCGGGTATGGCTATTCTTCGTTCCCAAGCTAGGAACGAAATCTCATTCCAAGACAATTATGCCGCCGGGAAAATTGAAAAACTTCGTAAATCTAAAATTTTGAAGTTCCCCGTCAACCCAAGAGCTGACTGGGGGCCGATGTCGAAGCCTGGCAAGCGAAAACCAGAGACTGTTGCGAAGAAAGTTCAAAACAAGAAGCAAAAAAAAACTGATACATCCGAGTAACATCTTTCTTGCATTTTACTGAGCGAGGCCCGTTGAACTAGCTTTTTATCACTTGAGTTCAGATATTTATAGTGTATGTGATACCAAGCTACGCAAATTAAGCTTGCAGCGAGAAAAGACCGACAATTATATACAAGAAGAAGATTTCCAGACCTGTCAAACTTCTCTTTCTATTCTTAAGTAGTTCCTGAATGATCTGATGCTTGCTACTTAAAAATCTCAATTTTACACAAGGTAAATAGGTTCCGCAAAAGCTCCTGTAATAAATGACCAAGCTTCCAAGGATACATTGACACGGAGAATTTTGCAAAATCAACAGGCCTCAGATCACCATAAATTTATAGACTATAAGTAAGAGATTTTTATGACTACCCATTAACACACATTTTCTGGAACGAGTTAAGGCGTTCCTTATATCAGACAAAATGCGTCAGGCCAGAGCCCGAGAATGAAGATTGATCAGAAGTTATAAATTAACAGCCCATATGCCAAATTCCAATTATTTGTCTAGAGAAAAATCATAGATTGAGCCGCCACAGTCATCTGATCTTTGAAATGATTCTCCTACCGTAGGGCGACTTGGTGTTCCTCAACGCTTCCTGTATCGCTTGAACCAGCTGAATTTTTGCATCTCCGCAAGAAGCTTCAAGAGCAGTCTGCAAAACATAATTTCCGTACGAGTCGAGAAGAAGGCTGTTCAGTGAGTTTGAATTCACGATTTCCAACACCATGCTGGAGACTATGTCCTCTGGCGCGTTCCAGAAGCACTTCTCTATGACATTTGACGAGAATTTCTGTACGGATAACCGAGCCACAGACTTTAAAATGCGTTCAGCAAGAGCCACAGTGTACTCAGTCTTGTTCAAGTTGAGCACATACTGGCATACGTAGTTACCAAATGGATCACACACAAGACTCAGCGTGTCGTTGACGATGTTGCTAACAAGTCTGTCCCGGTTAGCTGGGCCAGCGTGGTCTATACTCCGCTGCAATACGCAACAACCATGACGATGCGTGCCAACGGCTACTATCGAGTTGCATACCGAATCGTAAATGAACTGAGAGCCCCGCTCGCTGAACTTGACCAGGATCTTCTGGATCACATGATTCCCATTGAGATCCCAGATCAGCTCTACAACTTTATTCTGTAAAGCGCTCTCCAAGACTTGCTCTTGTTCATACAATGTTACCTGTTCGATTGTCTTCTGTAGAGCTCTCGTTCCATACTGACTCAAAGCGATGTCTACAACATCTGATCTGATGACTCGGAGCAAATACGAGATTTGTTGGTCGGAGCACTGCCCCACTAGTTTTTGACAGAAATAATTTCCGAACGGATCTAGCATGAGGCCCACAAAATGGTCCTTCGTTAGGTCGAAAAGCTGGTGAACAACTGCTTGATCTCTGTCTTGCAATTTCTTTTGAAGAAATCTGCACCCCCGTTGATCTTTGCATAGAGAAAGAACCTGATTTGCATTTAAGGATTCGAAATTGCGATTCAAGAAAGTAGCATGGGTAGTAGCCTTGTGGTCTAGCTCAGCCAGATCTACAGGTGCGTGAACTAGATCATTCGAATGCGAGCTAGCTCTACTCAACGCAGCACGACCCCGTGAGGCTTCATTGTTTGCCTTGTAGACTGGCCCTTGCGGATCTTCAGCGGCCGGGGAAGCTTCAAGTACTGGAGTGATCACAGATTTAACACTTTTCGTTGAACTGTGCAAACACTGTGAAGTCTGAGGCACAGGCGCCTGGTTTAGGCTATGTAGAGAGCCACTGCTCATGGATAGGGGCGTCATGGGAGTCGTGGGAGTGTCTCTGTTGAAGCTTGATTGTCGCATTAGGCTTGATGGATAACGGTCTGCTTCATACTCAAAATAATCAATGGGGTATCTCGATTCGTTGGGCGTGGATGGGTCTCCAGACGACTTTCGAGTGGGCATGCTAGCATTCGGCGCCAATGGACTCGACAAAATACTTACTTTCAAGGGGAGATCTTCACGAGTAGCAGGTGTCACAGGCGAGGAGAGCGGAGCGGGAAACGAATGCGTTGATCTGAGCCCGATTGGCGACAGTAAATAAGGTACATTGGAGACACTTTCAGTCGTACTGTTGGGGCGCAGGAAGTCATACGGCCTCGTAGTGTTTTGATATTCTGGTATAGAAGACGGTGCTTGGTTAGAATAACCCATGCTGGAATGAGATATAGATCTCGTACCCCGAGCATGATACGTTGGCACCGCAGATGGGATAAGATCTGTCGGTAGCAACGGCTGAGTAGTACCAAAATCGAATACACTGGATGAAAGAGCTCTAGGGCGACGGAGGCCTGGTACCATAGATAATCGTGCCATACTCTGAGAGACATCATGTGGGGAATAGGAGTAGGATCGAGTATGCTTCACAAAAGACGGTTTACTAGAGCTCGAACCACCTCCTGAGTTCATTTGAGAAGCCGAATTGTGTTGATACGTCTGTAAGTTCCCTGAATGATTTGGACGTGCGTTTTTTATGGCAGGATCATAGTAGGCACCACCACTTGCGGTCACACTGATGTCATCGGCACTAAAAGGCTCGTACGGCCGCGTGTTGTAGTGAGGGTCATAACCGAAAGAATTGTGCGAGAAGAAATCAATTTGCGACGAAGAAGAGTTTCGCGGGCTAGCTGGCAGAGTTTGATGGCTCGACGGATGGGGATAGCGAGCAGTATGGGGTTGCGCCTGATAGCCACTTGACGCATGAAAGGGTGGTGTGGCCGGAATATCGACACTCACCTCTAATTTCTTCATCTCACGACCTGGGAAATTTGCCATGGTTATTGATCCTGGCTCAATTTCCTTAGACAATGATTTAGAAGATAACTCCACTTTTCAATTAAGTGAGGTTTGGGGAGCGGGGCGTTTGCGATCTATGAGAAAGTGTTCGGCGATCCGTGCGTGAAAGGACGTCTTGTTCAATTGCAATTCCTGAAACACAGCCAATAATAGAGAGTGCAGTCAATCTGTAAATAAATTCAGCAGTTTGCAAGTGACGATTATACATAATCTCGCCACATTGTCCTTATTGCCTGCAACGAATGTCAGTGGGATTTTTTGGGCAAGGGGCAAAGCTGCCCGCGTTACGGCTGAAATCCCATTGCATGGGCATGAGAGTTACTGGCCCAATGCTAGCTGAGAGTAGGGAAGTTTATGAGCAGAACTTCCTGTGATTTTCCTGAATTCTTCCGAAATTCTGTGCACCTTCATATCTTTGCTACCATTGTGAGCAAAAAGGATTGGATTAAAGTCCCTTGAAGCCTAGTTCGGGCGGAACACAGACTTCCACCCAAAGGCTGACCTGAGAATTTGCAGGTTTCTGCAACCCCAACCGAAACAGTTACAAGCCCCTAACCTTGAGCACTGCTCGAAAATCATTCGAAAAGCTAAGCGAGGTTCGAGCGCATGGCACGGAACGTTTTTTTCATCGCAAGACCGAAAGGTTCATGCAACTTCTGATAATGAAGGCAAGGACTGCCAAGTGAATTATCATATCATGCTCAGAATCAGCTTTTATATTCAGATGTCTCGGCTTAAGTCAAATTCGCGTTTCAGATTTTCAGAATTGTTGGCGTTGCCGGGTAATCATTCAACAACTGGCATGGTGTTTGGCGGCCCAGCATCAATATAAGTTACTTGATATGTGCGAAGCCAGTGTGTTCTAGGACCACAAGGAGAAACGGAATTCAAATTTCGAAGCCAATACGTGCGTTGTACAAAATTCAGCGCAGCAATCGAGGCGTCGGATCGCTGCTGCCCATCCTGCAAATGTATATGTGATCGCCCACCGGCGAAAGCAGCATTGCATTGTGATCCGAGTCAACTTTAGGCTGCCGAGCCAAGGCCAAAATTTTGCCGGTGGGGTTTATCCCGACAATTCTTGCCTAGATGCTTCCTGCATTAGTGAGATGCTTTAAATATACAGATAAACTGAGTTTCTTCTATCTCTCGTCAAAAAGCTAGTAACACAAATTCGCGTTGAATCGATGATGCATAAATAAGGTGGGATGACAGGGCCGCTCAAGCAGGCCGCTGAGAAGCGCCGGCGTCTGAAGTCCTGCGTGTGCGTTTGCGCACAGTTTTCTGCTCTTTCCAGTATGAAAGTTTTGGTTTAACAGCTGGATTTGTCGTTTATCCTCTGCACCCAAAGTGCATTGCGTGCTGCTGGGCTGCGGCTGAGGAAGAGTATGGCCCCATCTTTCGAAGGTTTGAGGCTCAGCCTGGGCTAAATTAGGAGAACGGACCCATTCTATAGGACGAGAAGGCGGGCTTGATTCAGAAGAAGACGAGGATCCAAACCCCATCTCGTCTTCAGATGAGTTCAAAGAGAAGCGACCCTGTCCAATAGCGGCCACACTGACTGCAGAGCCGTTCGAACTGCCTGAGGGAACCTTGTCATACGGATCGGATGCCGACATATCAAGATTTCCAGTACTAGCTGGCCTTGAGGTGTATTGATCATGAGTAGCAAATGAGCCAGACGCTTGACCGAAGCTCTTTGTTTGAATCTGGCCTGTGCTGGATGGCCGAACATCAGCCATCAAATCCTGGCTAGAGGAGTGTGCGCTAGAGATTATTCTCATTTTTGATAGTGATAATTCGCTGTCACTATGTCCAATCAATGGTTGAGAAGCCGTTAGACATTTCAGTGCCTTTTCTGCCTCCCAGGCTAGCTCGGTAAACCTTGAGTCTTGGCTAGGCTGCACGAGTGTGCCCTCACGGACATGCTTTTTATTGAAGTAGGCAATCATGTGAAGTTTGGTATCATCATCAATTTGCATGCTGGTGCTCTGTTTGCATAGGCCGTAGGGTTTAACGCGAAACCCGGGTCCGCCCCCCTCAGAGGGCACTGACTCCAGCTCTCGATAAACGAGAAATTGACCGGAAACCCGTGAGGTGCTCCAAGATCTTCCATCTGTCCATCTTTTGATGCCTGTTTCCTTCTCATTCCATATGTAGATGGAGCCAGATGTGATATTATAGCGTTCTTTAACGGAAAGCCGTTCAGTCCTTTGTGACAATAATCCTCTCTGTGCCGCGTAGAATAGTGTCAAACAATCTAGTTGTGTACAACACCTACCATGGTAAGACGCCATTTTCAGCGCTCCGGAGCTGTGTTTTTTTGCGCCCGAGCCAGCTTCACCTAGGCTGAGTGAGAGAAGTTGAGGGTGTTGTGCTGTTGCTGAATGTGAAATGAATTGACTGGCTCCCAGAATTTGGCCCGCTCGAGACTAATCTCAAAAGATCTGTCGATACACTGTGAGACTTCTGGAGTATGGGCCTAATTGAGGTTTCTCTGCCTAAGCTCTTCGAAAGATTGTGAGGATAAGGAGAGAAGGCAAGCTTGGATTCTTCGGTATCTTGAGGAACGCATTCCCCAAGCACATCAGAAGACAATGGCGGTTATGTGCATGATGCAATGCGGAGGGTTCAGGGCAAAGTCTTATGCAGGGCCGACACGCAGCGCGAGCTGCTGCCGTAGCTTTAGCCTGGCTCGTTCATCATCTCCCAATTACTAAAATAAGCTTGGTCGAAAATAGTGCGTGATGTTGCTGCGCCTTATGCGTTGGTTTTGAGAGCTCGGCACCCCCAATATGCAACAGGTTTCGCGCGCTCGGATTTTGGAAATCAGTAGTTACAATTACACCCTTCGGGCGCGTGGCAAACGCGTTTTGTCATGCTTTCACTCTGATGCTGGCTATCAATAAGGCATTTTCCTGTGCCAGTCTGCAGAAAGGTGTGTACCCCTGAGGCTAGATTTCTCGTTGACAGAATGTTATCGAGTTTGGATCAAGAAAAAATTAGTAGGATCCCAATATAAAAGTATGGCGGCGATTAAAGAAACAAGTCTTACTCGATGACATTTTCACTTCTAAAAGATTCTAACAGTGCGATATAGAACCCTCTGTCTGCGGATGGCTTTTTAGGTTGGGTTTCGCGTTTTCACCCTTTCAGTTCGTCCGCCGAGGCACTGTGTTTGCCTACGTCCTCCTCGGAAAACGTTTTCAAAGCTTTATACAGGCGAAGTCGCATGATTCGAGCCTGTGAAACTCAGATTTAAAAATGGTTTGGCGCTGTGCGACTCGAAGCTGTGCACTGCGTCAACTTCGTGTAATTGTCAGGCACAGCATCTGCGTCAAGCAGCCTCAGCCCCACAACCCTTCCTGTGCTTCTGTGCATGCAGCTGAGAGATCCAGAGGCCAAGACTGCTAGAAGTTTTAGCGACTCGAAGCGCTCGAAACTCAACGAATGACTCTAAATGATTGAGCCAAGAAATGTGATATACTTCAAATAACAAAATTTACCTCGCTAGATTGAAATTTCCACTCTTGCTGCCTGCTTCATGTAAGGCCATGCTGATATGTTGTTGCGTTATCATATACCAGTTGTCATCGGGAATACTTATTGGCTCGAGCCTGTTTCACAGCCCAGGAGGCAACTTATATTAATTTAACAAAGCATTTTGTATTTGATAGCAAATCGTGAGCGAACATGAAAGATCGTCAGTTTTTCCCAATTATGAGGGAAATCGGTCTATTTTAAGTGTAAATATCACCAAAGCTACATCTACCTTGAAATGCTGAAATTATCACCTTCCTCCCCCGCCTCACCTCAATCAAGTGCATGCAGGCATGCATATACAAGGTATCGCAAGCCAGTGAGCTGGGCGCGTTTCAACTAGTCGAGGGCCCTAACACCATAGCAACAGCAGCGTTATATTTCTGACGATGCAAGGATTCGTACATTGTCATTAAAAAATAGCTCATTGCATCGCTCGCCCTTAACGAAATAAGGTTAGGTCTTTTCATGCAGACTGACGAATGATGCAACTAGACTCTCCTCGGAATTGAGGATATTCACTACATGACTAATTCCAATTTCAGAACATCCCAATCACGCTCGATCTGTTCGAATATAGTCAATGGACCGAGAGTCACAGCTCGATGCCTTGACGAATTATATTGCTAGCCTCAATAATGGAAGTTACACCAAGCCTCTCACTTTAGAAGGTGTGGATGTAACAGGTACTGGTGCCTTACTTTCAAAGCCAAACCTTTTGAAGTCGCACATACAACCGCTCCTTGATGCGTCTTCTGTTGCTGAAGTTGTGACTGCGTGTGATACGGTTCAAAGGGCCCTTGGTGGGCTCGGAATTTACAAAGATGTGATCTTAGGCGTCAATGCTACGACTCCAGGCCGGCTTTTGGCGAATATCGAACTTCCCACCGCTAAGCGATTTATCGCACAAACTGGAACCAATTTTGGTAATTCCGAAGGATCGGGCTTCATAAAAGGAACAGTTAAAAACTTTCTTGGCTTTGGAGAATGTGTTTCTCTTGACACAAGCGTGGGCACAAGAACCAAAACTTCATCTTTGTTCAGAGCATCCTTACCTTTGGCAAATTTCAGCCCACGAGGATTATTTTGGACGGGCGAGTTCCTGGCATATGGCTCACAAAAAGACATTGACTGGGCCAATCATCGTGAAAAGATTCGAGGCTTATCCCTCAGAGTAAATAACGGGGACAACAACGGCGCGGGCGTCGATTGCGTGGTGAGATCAATGCTGGGTGGTATGAAGGCAGCACCAACTCCGAATACATCTTTCGATCATGCCTCCGTGGATTCTTGTGCGATTCCATCTCGAACGGTTCGTGATTTTTGTGGATTCTCTTATAAGCTGAGCTTTTTTGCGAATGCTGCTAAAGACACGCGGGATAGTAAAACATTTCCAACTCAGGGCGGACTTGTTAGAGCCAACGGCGAGCTAGCAGTAGGAGATTATCCGCATATCAAAGCGTTGGTCCACTTCCAGAGAGCAGCGGCTGTTTCCAAATATGCTACGCTGGTTGTTGCTGGTAAAATCGGAGCTATGTCATCGCTTTCCGCCCATCGCACAACACATGTGATGGACCGATTCAAATTGGGCGGGCCACTTGACCTTCGCGGATTCAGAATCAGCCATGTTGGGCCTCACGACGGGGCTGATGCCATTGGTGGTAATGCTATTATTGCGACGGGGCTCTCACTTTTTGCGAATCTTCCCCGGACAGACATGCTGAAGCTGCATCTATTTTTCAACACAGGCAATGTGGTGCCTCAATTGACAAAGGGATTGATCTCGAATATCTCCTCTTCCAGCGGGTTAGGACTGGTGCTCAATCACCCTAGTGCCCGCTTTGAACTGAATTTTACTCTGCCTATATCTGCAAAAGTTGGTGAACAAGTACACAAGGGACTCCAGTTCGGTCTTGGGTTCGAATTTCTTTAGTGGATGTATCTGGCCCATTTCATATAGCAAAAACTGTTGCAAAACTGGAGGCATGAAAAGCTCTCGATCTGATGGCGCGATGGAGGCCTAGGTCGAGCCGTGTGTCGCATGAGGTCTAGCCACGCGCCGCGTGCTGAGGACATGCTTGAGCTTGAGCTTGCAGCTTGCGAATGAAAATTTCTCGAGTCAAATATTCGGAAAATAACGAATACTTGAGACACGACCTGATAAGTTGAGAAGTTTAATTTTTCTCAAATTTATAGAGAATTGATACTAGTGATTACTATAGCGCTAACAACCAGGTAGATCCTATGCGCTTTAGCGCCAATGACAAGTTCAGACTAATCTTGAGGCCAGCCAACCGAAAACTGAAGAAGATTCGAAAAGTTTTGGCTGCTTGCAAAAAATTGCAATTTTGGGGCCGTGTGGGAATAAGATATTTCCGAGCCCAGAGCTGCCAGGTTCGGGCCCCCCATCTGAACTTCTCTGGTCTCTGGGCGTTTCGAAGAGTTTTTCGAACGCGAAACTACTGCATATATCCTACATTAGATGGGGCGCTGACTGAACGTTTGAGTAGGCCTTGGGCGATTAATCTATACTATATGATCTAAAACTGCGAGATAAAGGATTCAAATTGGATCATGTGCAAGTCGCTGAATCAATTGCTGCGACACATATGCGGAGAACCTGCACGCTTTGTAGCGATTATCAATAATCTGCCCAGGCCTGTTGGGTTTGCGTGCGCTTGGAACACCATGCATAATTAGATCGGCACGCAGACCCCTCGTCGCGGACACCTTTTTGAATGCTAGAACTACGCACCTCATGCATGCACACATCACAGGTAGACAACGCCAATGAGTCAAAGAGGTTGAACAAGGTTTTGCTTGCCATATCTTCGAACTGGGAAACGGGTGCGAAGATCGACATTTGAGACCTCTTCGGTTTGCATTATCCAATCTCGACACGAACTTTAAGACCAAGGGCCACAAAATTGATAGATTCAAAAATCTGAACAAAGGCGGACAATCAGCCTATACGCATGGTCCCGCAGCTTGACTTTGATTTGTTCAGTTATTTCAGCACTGGTATTGGCATTGGGTAACGGCATCGCGTGTGCCTGGAGTTCCCATGGCTTGCGGACTTGGACTCTAAATCGTGGCTGAGAGTGATGACTCAGCATAGCACTCGGCTCGCCCCAAACCATGGCAGGTAGCATGAAGTATCGCTCGACAAACGGGGAGTCAGACAGGCAGGCAAGGAGGCAGGTAGTAGTAAGCATAGTTCTCTAGAAGCTCGCCTTGACATATACATGAACTACGTGAGGCGGGCACTGTACGGCCCTGACCCCAAGGAACAGCGGCGAAACTGCAATGCTCTAATTCGAAAAAACCAGCGAGAGCTGGACAAACAGCTAAATCAGCTCTCTGCGTCTGAGTCGAAAACTAAGACCATGATCAAGCAGTGCGGCCGTAGAAATGATATGAAGTCCGCACAGGTGCTTGCCCGTGAGGTCGTAAAATTGCGAAAGCATAGACAAAGACTTCAGAAAAGTAAAGCGCAGCTCAATTCTATCCAATTGCAAGTTGGCGAAGCCTTTGCTATGCAGAAACTTCAGGGAAGCATGGCAGCCAGCGCCTCTCTCATCAAAGAGGTCAATCGTCTTGTGAAGCTACCGGAGATAATGAGTACAATGCAGGAACTCAGTAAAGAATTGGTCAAAAGTGGAATTATCGATGAGATGGTTACCGACACCTTGGATACTCTCGATGAGGTAGATATGCTTGACGAGGAGGAGTCCGAACAAGAAATCTCCAAAATCCTCAATGAAATTATTGCCGATAAGCCCAAGGCTAAAAAACACACAGATTTAGCGGCGCCGGCAGTAGAAGATGAGGAGGATGACGAGTCTGCTATCGAGGACATGAGAGATCGGCTTCGTGCTCTGCAAGGATAGTCTTCACAGACCCGTGCTTTCACGGACATTAGCTAGGCTTTTATTTATAGATCGAAGGTGTTCAGATGAAAACAGAAAAAATAATATTATTTACAAGATGACCGAGGATATATTCTACGAGCCACATTAATTGCGAGGTAGATCAGCTCCTTTCTTTCATCAAAAAACTCCAACTAGTGGCGCGGGACATGTACAATCAAGATTTTACTTGAACCAGCTATCAATAGCTTTGTCAATTGATGGATCGGCTTCAAGCGCTTTGCGTCGTTCTCGGCCGCCAAGCTTAGCTGCCATCGTTTCACCAAATTCCTCTACACTCGAAACATCGAGGCACCAGCACGTTGCGAAAATCCCGAATCCAAAAAAACCCCCTGCAAGTAAAGATGCGTCTCTGATGGCATAGACTGCATCCATTGTGAGGTTGAACTTTGGTGGGATATGGTTCGCCTGAAACGTGTTGGGCCGATAGACCCTGCTCCTGACGCTTTTTTTGGCAATCAGAGCACCAGCAATTGTCAAAGACGCAGCCCCAAGAGTGAGCAGCCCCTGTTGTGCAAACCGCCGTTGGTTTGTGCTCTTTTCGCTAGTCTGTGCCATTGGGTACTTAAGTTCCAAAATTGAACTGAGGCCTCTTTCTCTCTTGAAGCTGATGAGTAACACGGAGGCACTGAGGAGCTGCGAAGGCTTAATCGATATGCTCGAGGCCTGCCAGTCGAAAGGATTCTTTCACAAAATTACCGGCGGATGCTTCGATATCGAAAAGCAGGTCCGGATATGTCGGTCTGAGGCCCGCAAGGCCGACCGTAGGAAGCATGTTGAGGAAGCCAGAGAGCGACGGAAGAGGATCGAAGAAGTTTGGAAAGAGAACAAGTGACGCGAGCCTCTTAGACATTTTATTCCATTCATTGAAACGGGGAAGCAGCCACTGCATTGTACATAAACTTACCTTAACATCAAAAAGCATTTAGTGCATCATCCTGGCATGGACCGCGGGTTAATTAGTTGCGCGTGATAAAGAGGTTAAATATCTAGCCAGCTAGTCTACTCTTGTTTTGATACTACGTTTTGTGACCTTGTCCTTCTCGATGATGTAGACAACACCGCCCCAGCCACTGATGGCGTCACGATCGATCGCGGACATCAGGGACTGAGAGATGGTCTCAAACAGGTCTTCGGGTTCCAGATTGGGCTCATAGAGACTCTCACACATACCATAAAGCTGATCACTTGCAGTTCCACTGACAACAAAATTGTCTGAGTGGTCTATACAACCGATAGAGTCAAAGGAGCAGATGAAAGGCTTGTTCGTTTTCGAGTTGAGTCCAGCGACAATTGGGCCTACAAAGTAGGGCCCGAAGCGCTTGGAATACAAAGTAGAGGAAACTAGTCCTGCCATAGTCTCAGGTTCCATTCGGCGTTCCTCCCTAAGCTCGTACAAGTTGTGCTTTTTGCGGAAATCGATGGCCAGGGTCTGAACATCGGTGGCCAATCCAGTGAGGGCGAGGTGTACTCCATTAAACTCAAAGATTTTTTCGAAGTTTGCTGCAACACTAACACTCTGCAGTCCCAGTCTCAAATCGCAAGCGATGGCAACACAGTTCTTGCCGACCATTGCCACTGCGGCACCTCCATTGATTTCGCTGGGGTTAGACATGACAAAGAAAGGCCCACAGAGGCGGGCTTTCAGCGATGCTCGGGAAGCATGTCACAATTGACGTGGGGAAGTAAAATCGATCAGCTAGGAAGACTATAGGCGAATTGACGTTAATTTATACAAGTAGAGCATCTAAGACCCGTGAATACTATGAAATACTTGGAAGTCCGAGTGTTCCAGACTAGCCACCAGACGAGGTAAAGCAGAGAGCCCTCAACATTATAAGTTTATACGAACAGTGCTTGAAGCGCTATCTGGATTTTATGCTACAGTTTCAAAAATGGAAGGCTTTGACACCAGATCCGGCTGGAATGGATGGACAATGCTGAACGCACCAGTTCCCAATCCCATACTCTGGCCGAGAATGATGCTTTCAGATACGCCCTCAATCTTGTCCTTCTTCAGGTAAAATGCAGCGTCGAACAAATGATCAGTGGTTTTTTCAAACGAGGCCAGCTGCAGCACAGAGTCTCGCATCTTTGCCAATCCAAATCGCGTGATGCCCAAAACTTCACCCTTGAAAGTCATGACGTCGCCCAACAACTGAACATGGCGCGGGTCAACAGACATTCCGTGCTTCGCCATGGTGTAATTGATTTCGTTGATAATTGAGGCGCGCGCTGCCTCAATACCTAAGACTTCACGCATTTCCAGAATATGATTAGTGCACGTCCTCACACCCACCACGCCATCTGTGATCATAACATTCTTCAGGCCATAGCCCTCGACGAGCAACTCCTTCTTGCCATCGTCCTTAATGTTAATGACCGCTCGGGAAATTTCCTCGAAGCCTTCAACGACGACACCCGGAAGAAGTCTCTGAAGCTGCTGTCCGCGGTAATAAAGCTCAGCACTGCGTTCCTGTTCGCCCTTCGCTGAAGCCTCGTCAGAGAGGCTGGCCGAAGAGCTCACTGGTCTGATAGAGACCTGAATTAGGCCAAGCTCAGGAACAGTGATAACATCACCCATCGTGAGTTTCAGCTTGGCCGCCTTGGAAATCGCTCTGGCGATCTCGTGCAGCTTAATGTCGAGCTGCAGGCGCTCCACAGTGGCAAAGTCGATCTTGATGGCAATAAAGGCGCGATCACTCGTGTAAACGTCCTCCATAAACTCCGAAATATCTTTGAGCTGGGTCTTTTCGACTCTTCCCTTAACAATTCGTGCGGCCCGCTCATCGTTCTCGTTGGCCAAACAGGCGGTGATAATCGGCGTCGAGATCGTCTTGCTCGCGTTTATAATTTCCTTGATACGAGGAACACCAAGAGTGACGTTCATGCTAGCAACACCAGCAAAGTGGAAAGTCTTCAAAGTCATCTGCGTACCTGGTTCTCCGATACTCTGTGCGCCGATTGCACCAACTGCAGTGCCCGGCTCGACCTTCGATCTTTCATACTTGGACAAGCAGAGACTCAAGAAGTAGCGCACGTGCTCCAAAGTTACCCGATACACCTTTTCAACTACATCAAGACTCTCCTGGTCTTCAGGAGCAGTCTCGGCGCTCCAGCCAGGAGACAACCCGTGGCGAGTCCTGAACTTGGCCAGAGCCTGAGCTTTTCCGTCCAGAAATGTTTTCAAAGAATGGTAAAATTCTCTCTGAGGGTCATATTCATCGACAAGAGCTTCCGGCACATCGTCTGAAGCAAGCTCTAAAATTTCTTGTGAAACGGGGCGGCCGAGATTATCTTTTCTTCTGAGCAGCGTTTCGCGGGAGCTCAAAAGATCCTGCGCAGCTTCTTTAATCTCGTGCGGCAGAAGACCTCTGTCCTTCAAGTTAAATGTGAGATCACCGCAGTGATCCCATGTTCTCGAAAAGTTCACAGGCTGAGCATCGCCTTCCATATCAAACGGGTCTAAGCCATCCCCGCCATACTTGAACTGCACAACGAGATTGGAAGAGGTTCTTACCGTTTGGTCGTAGAGCGAGCTCAGATCCTCCAGTGACTTCATCAGACGGCGGGACATATATCCTGTCTCGGCTGTCTTGACGGCTGTGTCGACTAGACCCTCGCGACCAGAAATGGCGTGGAACAGGAATTCGGGCGGGGTAAGACCAGTGTAGAAAGAATTGCGTACAAAACCCTTGGAAGGTGGTGTTCTTGAAAACTTCTGAAAGTGTGGTAGTGTTCTGTCTTGGAAGCCATTGGCCACACGCGAACCAGAAATGATCTGTTGCCCGACACAGGCCACCATTTGCGAGACGTTGAGATTGGAGCCCTTAGACCCACACATGGCCATGATCAGCGGCGCATTGTGGTTGTCGAGCTCGCGAATGCACACTTCACCAACCTCTTCACGGACTTTAGACAGCAAGCCACCAATTTTTGCTTCCAAGGTCTGTTCTTCATCACAGCCAGGCTGCGTTTCCAGTTTGCCACTCTCGTACAATGCGATGAACTCATCGCACTTCGCATATGCGGTCTCGACCAAGTCATTTTTAAGACTGTTCAAAGCGACCCCAGGGGTGACATCGCTCACGCCGATTGAGAAACCTCTGTTTCCAAGCCAGCGGGCACACATCTTAGCCATGCGGTTCATCGCACGCGCTGCCTCCTGTGGACCATAATCTCTCAAGATTGCATAGAAAACTGAGTTTTTCTTTCCGTCACCGAGCAGATTTTTATCCATAACACCACACAGAATTTGGGAGTGGCGAACAATCACGTACCCGTCGTTTGGACTCATCTCCAGCGGCTGACCCTTCTGAGGTGCGGTGAAGGTCTTGTTCTTCGCTTCAAGGTTGATTAACACATTCGATGCTGAATTTGGCTTGATCAGCAGCGAGAAAACCTGTTTGCCGGTCCACAACCGCTGTGGCTTCCAGATTGTGGGTGGAGGAATATCAAACTGCTCGTTCGCATCAGACATCATCGATAAGATCGAAGCAAGCTGAGCGCGATCGAAAAACTGGTCTTTCTTTGAAATCAGGTACGAGGCTGAAATGAAATCTTGGGTAGCCGCAATGATGGGTGCACCACTCTGCGGCGTGATAATATTCTGTGTCACGCCCATCAAACACATCGCCTCTGTTCGAGCTTCTTCCGTCTGAGGCACGTGAATGTTCATCTCGTCACCATCGAAATCTGCGTTATAAGGCGTACAAACACATTCATTCAGCCGAAGTGTACGCCAGGGCCGAACTTTCACACGATGTGAGAGGATCGAAAGTCTGTGCAGCGACGGCTGACGATTGAACAAAACTATATCGCCGTCTTCGAGATGCCGCTCGACAATGTCACCGATGCGCAGCTCTTTGGCCATCATGTCGCGCCTGCCGAATCTGAGATTCCTCCGAGCCGAATCGTCTTTCTTCAAGATATAGTTCGCTCCCGGATGCTGAAGTGCGCCGTTGCGAATCAGCTGGCGTAATTTGTGAATGTTGTGAGAGGTCACGCGCTCGGGGAATGTCAGGATCTTGGCGATACGATCAGGGACGGCGACCTCATCGATTCGCAGGTTGGGATCAGGCGAAATGACGGTTCTTCCTGAGAAATCAACACGTTTGCCACTGAGATTTCCTCGGAAGCGGCCCTGCTTGCCCTTTAGTCTTTGACACAGTGCCCTGATGGGCTTAGTAGCAGGCATTCCCGGGCCAGAAGGAGTGTCACTGTTGATGTAAAGCGCCAAAGTAAGCTGTAAGAATTCCCATTGTTCCATGAGATTTACAAGAGACATTCCTTTCTCCAGACCGGCTCGAATCATGGCCGAAGTCCAGACTACCTCAGTGAGTTTGACGGTCAAATCGTCTTCATTACTAGCGGTATCTTGCATGACCGAGGGACGAATACAGACCGGAGGCGCAGGGACTTCCTGCCATAAATAATTTTCGGGTCGCCCATTCACCGGGTCGATTCCCAAGAGTTCGCAATCCGCAGCGCTAATTTGCCGAAAGATGTTGAGAACCCTCAATGGGTTGAGATCGTCCACTGCACGTTTCACAAACTTGTCAAGCTCCAAAATCGCTTCCTTGGCATTATCAAAGCTTTGATCGAACTCAATCTTTTCGTCGGGTATTTTTTTGCCGATCCAGCGGAACTTATCATGGATGACCTTTAGGGCTCCAGCCTTTTTTACGACGCCATTGATCGCATCGCACTGGATGCAGCGGCGCTGTTTCCGGCACTGATCATTGACCTTTTTGAGAATTTGCATGCGACGTAGATTATCAATATCCGGCCGGCGCAGCTCAGCGAGCATTCTACGCTTATCAGAAGTTGAGAGTAGAAGGCTCGAACATTCTTTGCAAATATTCTGCAAGATCGCTATGATTTGCTTGAAGTAGCCGATATGGAAAACGGGCAGTGCAAGTTTAATCCTACCAAAATGGCCCTGGCAAGTGGCGAGTCTTCCGTTACAAGTTTCACACTCGCTCATGCTGTCACTGACACCCATGCGCCGGTCAAGAGCACCTTGGACCTTGGGCGCGCGACCCTTTTCGAGATCGTAAAGGTCGCGAGTCGTGATGTTTACGACTGAAAGATTTTTGATCTCTTCAGGCGACAGGACGCCGAAGGACATGGCGGCAATGTGACGCGGCGGGTCATCATGGACTTTCTGCTTCATAGTTGTGTGGTGGAGCCTGAGACTCTAGTAGAAATTTTTTGGAGCGTGAGTTCGAAGCAAGCTCACGAAAAAAAAAGGCCGACCAGTGTAACTGGATAATTAAACTATCCTCGAAAGACCTGATTTCTAGCAGGTGAAAATTGGCGACTTGCCCAGAAATCCTGGTGAACACAAGAAAAAACGCCCTGAGCTGAGGTGAGTGATTTCAATGAAAGAATTCACCTAACCCTAAATAATTATAATGTTATGTTTCGGCAATGAACTACATAATTTCGAGCGGCTGGCCGGATGGACGTCGCTCAGAGAGGGAAACCGTTAACTCACATACAATTACAAGAATTCTTATTTTTTGCGCGACTGGAAATTGTGGACTGGAGTTTTCCTTTTAATGTGAATCGCCTTTTGTTGCTCTACCAGCCCTTCGGCTCCAGGGCTGTTGTAGGGCTGATGTAGAACTAGATAGGTTCACAGCCAAGCAGCGTACCTCCAATGTGAAGCTACTAAGCCTCAATCTCAACATATAGTCACAGTTATTCCGTAGCAATCAATTTTTATTCGAAAATGAGCTGCCTCGGAAAACCAGCTAGAGCCACAAATGGGACGCATGCAGTACTGCTAAGGAGCTGATGATCATTCGAAACCCTCCAGAGCTTTAATTGCCTGCTCCTCAGTGATGCGATGCATTATGATTTTAGGTTGGTCCCCCGAAGATTTCTGAAAATGTATCACCGGAACATCGAACGCGTACTTATTGTGCCAGTCTTTGTTTTGCGGCTCGGTGATGTCAATTTCCTTGAAGTCGAAAGGCGTCACTTTACTTTTGACCTGATCCAGGGTATGCTTGGCGTTCACACAGAGGCCACAGTTGGGACGAGTGAAAAATGTGACTTGACGCAACAAGGATCTAGCAGCTCGCATGTTAGCTCTATCTTGAAAGGCGAGGCCTAAGCTTATACCCTCTGCAGGTCGCTCCCCGGGCTGGCTAAAGCATGGTGTGATGACAAACCAGTGAACGTACGCTTACATTATCAAGTAATTTAGACAGAACTCACCACTTAAGATTATTACTGCTTTCATAAGCCGTGCGGGAGCACCGACGTGTGCAGCGGCGGGTGTCAAAGCAGAAGGATGTGTGTGGGTGGTATCAAAAGCTGAACTAAGCGGGTCGTGTAAACACTCATGGACCAGCTCAAGAGGTTCGACCAGGACAGCATCTCGCCTTGGGACCCGTCAGGAACGCTCGAAAACCCCCCAGCCTGTTCCAACCAGACAACAGGCTCTTCTGAATTAAGTTTCAACAGTCCACAAGCAATGCATAACCCTCCTTCTGCATACGCGGTGCCCCAGTCGCCAGCCCAAGCCATGTCTCGTCCTCAAACACCTCAGGGGCAAGGCTTCTATAATCAGAGTTCACAGTCACAAAATTCCTTGCAGTCAAGTCAAAGCCCATCAAACTATCATTTGAGCTCACTGCAAACCCCGAACCAGAACCCGAATCAAAGCCAGAGCCCAAGCCAGAGATCACTCCTGACGTCGCAGCCACAGACCCGCAATAGCACGGCAATGCATTCGTCTGGATTTCCTCAGCACAACTTGGGCCAGGTCCCGCCGCTTGCTCCATCGAGCTACGATCAAATGCTCGTGAGCGATCCATACTATGCGCGACCATCGAGCCCTGCCAGAGCCGCGTCGCCAGCTCGACCTCAGTCGCCTCTGCGGCCACATTCACCAGTGCGGCCCCACTCCCCAGCTCGTTTGGGTGCCTCACCGGTGAGAACTAGTCACTATCAGCCGCCGTCTCCTTACAAGCGTTCCGATTCTCCTAGTAGAAGCAAAGGTCAGGCAAATTATTTGCAACAGCAACAGCAACACCAGCAGCAGCAACACCAGCTCCAGCTCCAGCTCCAACTTCAGCAGCAGCAGCAAAATCAACAGCATCAGCATCAGCATCAGCAGCAGCAGCAGCAGCAACAACAACAACAACAACAACAACAACAACAACAGCTTCAAAACCATCATCATAATCATCAACAACCCCAATCGCAGCAGCAACAGCAGCAGCAGCAAAAACAACAGAAGTTCTCTCTGGTGCCAGGAAATCCAACCCAAGCGCCCGTTGCAGACCATATCGAACGCCGCCCTGAACTCTTCTCGCGCCAAACCCAAGAACGAGCAGCCGCGACGAAGCTTCGAATTGAAAACTTTTTCAAATTAAACGTTGCCCATGCCGTGGAACGCAATCAAAGAAGGGTGCAGATGGAACAGAGCCTGGCTCACGACAGAGGTAGCGAAGAAAGACGCAATCGCCAGCTTCAGTCGTTAGGCAAGAAGGAGTCCTCGTTCTTACGGTTGCGACGCACCAGGTTGTCACTGGAGGATTTTATTACGGTGCAAGTCATTGGAAAAGGCGCGTTTGGTGAGGTTCGGCTCGTCCAGAAACGCGACAGCGACAAAGTTTACGCCATGAAAACCCTCTACAAAAGCGAAATGCTCAAAAAGGATCAGCTTGCACACGTCAAGTCGGAGCGTGATGTGCTAGCGGGCAGCGACTCGCCTTGGGTCGTATCGTTGTATTACTCTTTCCAAGACGCGGACTACCTCTATTTGATCATGGAGTTTCTGCCTGGTGGAGACCTCATGACAATGCTCATCAAATACGATGTGTTCTCCGAGGACATCACGAGATTCTATATTGCAGAGTGTGTGCTGGCCATCGAGGCAATTCACAAGTTGGGATTCATACACAGAGACATCAAGCCCGACAATATTCTTATCGACAAAACTGGACATATTAAGCTTTCCGACTTCGGTCTGTCAACCGGCTTCCACAAAACCCATGACAGCAACTATTACCGTCAGCTGCTCGAAAAAGAGAGACAACCTGGCGCTAGTGGTTCCCAACAGAACCGTGCTCGAAACTCGATGATGGTTGATGCCATCCATCTAACGATTTCAAACAGGCAGCAGATCTCGACATGGCGCAAATCGCGGCGTTTGATGGCATACTCGACCGTCGGAACGCCGGACTACATTGCCCCCGAAATTTTTGTCCACAAGGGCTACGGCCAGGAATGCGACTGGTGGTCGCTAGGTGCGATTATGTTCGAGTGTTTGGTTGGCTGGCCGCCGTTCTGCAGCGAGTCCCCACAAGAGACGTACTGCAAAATCCTTAACTGGCAAGAAACTTTGCAAATCCCCGACGACGTTCACCTGTCTCCCGAGGCAGAGGATTTGATAAGAAGACTGCTAACTTCTCAAGAGTTGCGCTTGGGAAGAGGCGGTGCCGACGAGATCAAGGCCCATCCGTTTTTCAACGGTGTTGATTGGAATAGCATTAGGGACTTCAATGCACCCTTCATTCCAAACCTGAAAAGTATTACAGACACATCGTACTTCCCCACAGATGACCTCAAACAGGTTCCCGATGCCCCGCAACAGTCTTCCAGGGCCAAAGACGCACGCGAGGAGTTGCCATTCATTGGCTATACATTTTCTCGATTCGATTATCTCACGAGAAGAGGCGCGATTTAGGATCGTTAAGTTATATATATATAAATACAATGCACATTACAGGGTCATACCAGAATGTTTTCAGCGAGAACAGGCTTCAGTCTTTCTCCATCTACTACAGCAATTTTACCTCGCAAAAACAGTCTACCTGTCCAAGGTTCATTGTTAGTGAGTTTGAAGAAATCTTTCGACAGAGGTGGCCTGAGCGTCGATCCAGTGTTCTTGTTATCGGTATCTTGTTCATCTTCGCGCGAGGACACATCGCTCTTCTCGAGATTTGCCACGCTGCTTGCATCCAGCTGCTTGAGCTGCTCCAATACCAGCGGCTTCAGCTTCGATAACGAGATGATGCGCATGCGTGCGTCTTTGTAAAATTTGTGCAACAAAAACTCTTCAATAACCGCAGCCTGCCGCAGGGCTTGGGACTTAGCAGGAGATACTATCTGGTTCGCTGCGGAATTTGAGGACCTGTCGGAAATAAAACTTGGGGGAGAGTTCGTTCCGAGTGCTTCACGATCTTGCGATAGCGAAGCTTCTGAGTTGCTATTCTGGTTCTGGTTCTGGTTCTGGTTCTGGTTCCGTCGGCGAGATCTGCGCACAGTTTGCTTCACCAGAAGAGGCATGTCGCGAAGTTCGAGAGGAAGAGCGAGATCAATTGCAGTCTGAAGCGTTGAGATCCACTCGAATAATTCTTCAGAGCTTGTTGTCTCAAACAGAAACTGCTCTCCCTCGGCCCGAAGTCTGAAGTACCTCAGTGCTTTATCTCGCTTATCGTAATCCGTGGCTATCCCGACCTTCGCGTACTGGAGCGACAGCTTCCGGGTTCTTCTAAAAAGTGTGCCGCAGCGCATAATAATTTGCGTTCCGCATACATCTAACCAAGAAAGCGACCATTTCCGAGACCGAGATCTGCAAAAAGGGGACGCCATCTCATGCTTGCGCATTAACGCCCCTGATCTGTTCACTTGCGCGTCGTAACTGGGCGGTGCCTCTGGCGAGTAAGGCGGCGGAGCAATCTTTTCTACGTTGTTCATTTGGGTATTTGTTTGATATGTGCAGAGCCGAACAACTCGATTCAAGGATTCTCAGTAGAGCAAAACTAGAGGTGTAACAAATTTAGCCGGGAAGTTCCACAAATGAATATACTCCGTTATATTCGCGAATTTGGATCTCCGGTTCCGTTGATAATGTATCAAGGTAATCTGCTGCACCTGTTGACAGAACCCAGGGATGAATTTCTTGAAGGATCCAGAGGGAAAAGCAATCTCACCCATGCGCTCTCCTGATCGTTATATATTAATCCCCAGAATTTCCCGGGACAAACATCCACGGCCTCTGTGGACTGCATTCGGCCCGCAGTTTTTTGCATCTCGATGCATTTCATTTTGGGTCAGGGGTTTCGGTACATGTTAAGAAGTTCTACGATTTGAAGGCTAGAACGGTCGCCGGAGAAGTCCCAGGCAAATTTGTGGTAAAGCACAGAAGTTATTTGAATACAGACCTGCTAATTGACACATAATTAGGCCTCGGCTTTTGTAAGATTTTCATCGTGGCGAGCTGCACATTACAGAATTGCCCAACCCTGGGAAGTTGTGAGTGTTCAGGGAAGGGCGTGTACTCAAAACTTCATGGTAGGTTTGATTGATTCATCAAACTATAAGAGCACGGAATTACCCGGGAATTCTTTGCATGAGCTAAAGTGTGTATGAGAAAGGCTTTCGAAAAATCCGGAGCTTGTTAAGGTGAATTTGCCGAATCCAGCCACTAGCAAATTGCCCGATATAGCCCAGTTTCAGGGTCTCATTTTTCCGCCAATCCCGCACATGTGAATTTTGATAAGGGTCGGGTGACATGGAGCTTGGAGCAAAGCGAGGGCCGATCTGCAATCACGTGCTCGCGGATTTCAACCTCAGAGCTCGGAGACATTGGTTGCTTTCACTTGAAATTATGGAAATCGGAATAAACTATGGGCACTGCAATAATGCTACGCAGGCTCCGCCACACCGTCAAACAGGACAAAACTAAAACTAATGCCAAATTTAGAGGTGCGCCTTCAGCCACGTCAGCGTGTCGTCTCTGGAAAGCTTCGCATTTTCGGGGCGCAAGTGCATCAATTCATGCTTGAAATCCTTGTACTCTTTCAATGTTTTGTCAGGGGCTTCGTAATTTTGAATGAATCGCCGGGCACCATGGTAGTCACTCAAATAATCATCGGTGCCTTGCAAAATGAGAAGCGGCTTCTTGGGAGCCTTTGAGGGATAATCTGGCTGAAGCAATCTGTCACCTCGGGTCCGCATATCGTAGAAAAATCTGGCGGTACCACAAGTGTGACGCTTAGGGTTATTCGTATACAAATGCAATTTGCTCTCATCATCTGTGCACCACTCGCCTTTAATTCCCACATCAGCCCTGTAGCCCGGATGGATCCGAACGATCAGCGGCAACATCAGCGCTTTGAACCCATTATTGGGCCCATCCGGATGATTCTGAAGATAGGGCGAATTCGCGATAAATCCTGTAATTTTGTCAGCCTTTTTACCAGTGCACAGATATTCAAGTGTTAAGCTGCCGCCCATGGAATGGCCCCACAAGAACAGTGGGCCAGTCCAATCGTTAGAGACATGATTGATTGCATCTTCGATATCGCCTCGCAATTGAGCATCGTCTGCGTTTGCTTGCTGTTTTTTCTCTGGAGATGTTCGACCGAAACCACGCTGGTCGTACATTGTAACATCAAAGCCGTGCTCCGCGAAGAAGTTGAACCACTCCTCATACAACTCGCTATACTCGGCAAAACCGTGGATGAATAGAATCTTAGCAACCGGAGGCTGCTGGCTGGACACCCATCTGAGTCCGTGAAGTTTGAGTCCGTCTCTGGCTTGAATTACCAGTTGTTCAGGCATTTTGGGTAACTTATAAATGGAGTGAAGACAGAAGATAACGATCCAGATATAGAAGATGAGGACGAATTTGTCATGCAAATAGCCGACATGAAAGCGGGGGCGCGGCAGCTGTGGCCGAGGCAGGTAGACTTGATGTTCTTTTTTCCTTCTTTATTTCCTGGAATCTTGGTATCCAGAATCCGCGAACCCAAATTGTTCGTCAAACTCCAGAAAATCTATCCCTCTCATTTACATGCAGGTCTTCAAATAAATAGATCATGACGCATTTCACAGGAATATAAAGTGCGCCTCAATTGGTATTGGGGTTCTGACCAGCGACTTAAATTAATCGTCAAAATGTTTGTCAAGTCCTATACAATCATGTCAAACGAGCGGTCATTAGGCAGTTGATTGAACACACTCTTCCCGAGCTCAGCAATCCGCCATCGCGCTTGCAGCTTTGCATGCAAGTGATGTCATGCCTGATACCGGTTTTCTAGGTGTTGCACTGAAGCTGGGTCGAATTAAGATTTTAGCCCCGAGGCGGGAGTCAGAATATTCGGTAGATACTTTGAAAGTGCGCATATTGGTTTGAGTTTGTTCTTAAAACTAAGTCGCACTAGGCAAGACGGAAAATTGGAATAGGTTAGATAGTTGTTGATCTACTTTCATCGGCACCTTTCTCGAGCATTCAGCTCATGGGCGTTACTGTGGCACCCTGCCGTAACTAAAGCAAGGCAAAGACAATGTAGCTAGAGTATATACCATGCCAAAGGCATCACCGTCAAATAATAAACGATCTTGCCCAGTGACTTGTACTGGTAATACACTGTTTCTGTGTAGAGGTGGCCCGGATCGGGGGTGTACTTCTCGCTGATAAACTGGTTGTAGTCAAAGGCAGAGACAGGCAGCAAAAAGAGAAGTTGCAGTTTTTGATTGAACAAAAATAACAAAGCCATGTAAACCAGAACACTTATGGCATCAATGCTGAGCCATCGCTCTAGTTGACCACTGGCTGTAGTCGTTTTGATCCGGCACATTCTGATCAAAATTAGTAGATGCGAGGTCATTAGCTGGCTAAATACCATTGAAGTGAGAGTTGCAAGTGTCAGAGTTTTGTATACCAATTCTAACATTGTTGGCGGTAGGGACTCTCAAGTCAGGCTCCGTTATATCGTGTTGGCTGGACCAGCGTGATTATTTCCGGGAGCGGGATCGTGTAACTTTATTTGAAGCTATTAAAATGTCGCCGAGTTGCACCTAAATAATTTCCAAGAGTATCTTCGGAGGTTCAATTGAGTATTCCACGCATAATTCTTTTGGAGCGATCGTTAGACGCTGTACTTTCTACAAACTAACATAACTAGTTATAAGCAACCTAGAGACTAAAGACAACAACGAGACCATCGCCTGAGGTGGTGAAGGACTGATCATCGAACTTCCGCAAGGTAGTGATTGCATTTTGATGCGTTGTCGGCAAAGTGGTGCCTGACTCTTGGGTGCCCTTCAGATCGAGATCACGGAACATACGCAACGCGCTCTGCTCCTGCTGCTGAGGATTCTCGGATTTCTTGTCATCGATGGACTTGTCGAAACGCCATCCGGAGACATCACCCTTGAAATGGATCGGGTGGCAGTCGTGACCGGCAGCGACAATATCATTCTCACCAATAAAGTTGAGACTTCTCAAGGGCAGGAAAGACGTCGACACGCTATGAACTGCCTCAGGGGCAGTCTCCGGGCCAGTGGGATAGGCGATCAAGAGCGACGAGTCATGAGTGACCCAAGCGAGGACATTTCCTGAAGGCGAGAAGCAGATATCGTGGGCCCACGCCGCCGAGTCGTCGGTGAAGTCTGCGCACAGAGTCTTGAAGGGCAGTCTTTCACCCCAGACCGAAGGCGCAGGCTTTTCGTCAACACCTTTGATAAATGCAGAGAAAACTCTTGCATGGCCATCGGTGGTTGCAGCGCCCAGCAGCACCGAATTGGGATGCCAAGCGACTGCCAGAATTGTCGACTTCAGCGGCTCTTTAATGTGCCGATAAATCCACCAGTCGTTTTCCTCGTCATAATGACAGACAGAGATCACACGGGCAGCAGATCCAACCGCAAACTTCAGACCACTGGGAGACCAGCGAACGCATGTGGCACCACGGTTGATTTTGAGCAGAGCCATTGTCTGCTTCCACGAGCCATCTTCCTGAGCAGTCCAAACAATGGCATTCCGGTCCTCTGAACAAGTCACAATCTGATTGTACTTGTTGACATCTAATGCCGTGATGGTCTTGTCGTGGCCGCGAAGGGTATCGCCGTGCTCATACTTGCCTGGGCCCACGGCGAAGTACAGCTCAACTACGTTTCCTCGGGCAATGACCAGCAAAGATCGGTCGTCTGAGAAGCAATGGTCGGTGATGGACGCCGGGCCCAATGAAAACTTTTTGATCACACTCATAGGAGACTCTCAACTACAGGTGTGAAGTAACGAGACGTTTGGAACTAAGCCAGCAAGGTCTATGTAATGTGTTCGCTGACCGATCAGCGCCGGCTCGCTGAAGCTGTAGGGACCGAATGTTGACTGGTCTGCTCAATTCGGGATTGTTCATTCAATTGGACTCGAATTACAATGGATTACCAACGTCACCATGCATTGGCTCGAAAATTTGTCAGGCTTATAGCGAAAACAGACATGTCGCAATCGCAATGCATTCAGGTGTCAAGCGCGCCCGGCCTCATTTAGCATTTAACTATGTCCACAGCTCGCCGGGATAAATTGGATCAGCTTTGCAAAAATATAAGAATGATAGTCAAAGAGCTCTCTTTATTGAGCACGAACGAAGCGCTGCTTGCTTCATCTACCGAGAACTTATCTGCTCTATTGAAAACCTTGGAGGTGTTCACCTCGCTCGTCGAAATCCCTAGCGCTGAGGCAATTGAGACTTACTTGAGTGGACTCAACCACACTGAAAGCAAGAGTATGGGCGAATCAAGTGCAAAGTTACTGGACCTGGAGAAACTTCTAAAATCTAACCCCCAGTTCAAGTCCGTGTTGCAGGAGCCTACCAGCATTGGCACTTCAGAGTCTTACTCTGAGGACGCGATGTCAAATTGAAGGTTCCATTAGCTAGCGAGAATTATAGCAAAAACCTAGTTGTCAGGCTTGAGCCAGTCGTGTTCTTCGTTCCAGCACACATCGTCCCAGTCAATCGCCTTGAGGCACCAAGCCAGACTGGAGATGAAATTCTTTTTGGGGCACAGTCCGTCCGAACTCGCAGGACAGTGTTTGAGATCATTCAGGTTGAGAACTCGATCGTTCAGCTTGATGCGAACGTACTCGTCTTCACCGCATTCCAAGATTTCGACGTACATTCTCGCGCCAAAAGGTGTCAGTCGCGAGACCACGAATTGACGAGGCACTTTAATTTTTTTGGGCGAGAGATCTGTTTTTGTAAACTCGAACTGAAAAGCCGACAGAACCGACGCAATGATGCTGTCATGGGTGAAATCTGCGTAGAACGGCAGACCGAGCGGGAAGTTATCTTCGTTCTCGGTATATGTGACGTTGACACCGTTCACACTCGAAGTGATGTATGTATTGGTGAGACGCGCATAGAGTTCTTGCAACCAGGTGAGGCCCTCGGCTGGACCGACGTGGGAGCCGCCGGCAAAGTCTCCGTAGAACTTGAGATCCGTGTGGTACTCAAAGCCTCTCCATTCTGTTTCAGTGAACAGCTCGCAGAATGCACTGGAGCCGTAGGCTGCCGTCTCGAAAACACACAGGTCCTGGAAACCCAACACTTCCTCAGCCGTCAAAGAGTCGTAGTCGGGCAACAAGCCCTGCAAACGTGTGGTTGCATCCTCCAAGTAGAGATCGACCCACTTCTTCTTGCGCTCGGAGCCGCTAGTCGCGCCTTTCTTCTCTGCATTGGGGCATCCCTCGTAGCTGGCGAGCGAGTTGTTCTGACCAGCAATCTCGGGCTGCACAACAAGCTGATAATGATCCCTAGGGTCCACGCCGCTGCTGGGGTGGCCGTAGGTACCGAAAAATCCGGCCGCCCAGGCCTGAGCACTGTCGAACATGCGGTCCTGGGAGGTGGTGCGCAGCAGCGGCTTGCGGAGTTGCTTACCGTCAGCATCTTTGTTGATGCTATCGGACCACGACAGCTGTCCAGGCACGTTGAAAAGAAGACGGCCGTGGCTCGACCAAAACTGCGAGCCTGAGGAGAACATCGTCGCAACGCCTTTGGCCACGAGCTGCTCGGAGCCCAGGGTATATGTCCAATCCTTGAGCCATGCTAGCTGTTCCGGTGGGTCTGCCTTCATTGCTTTCAGCTTTTTGGCAACTCTTTCCATAAGATCGGAAGTACCTCCCGAGGGATAGCGGTCGCCATGGCGGTGCAGAACATGGACCTGCTTGTAGCGGCATTGATCTGGCAGCGTATATTCGCCGGACAAAGCGCCTTCGTCAATCCCGGTAAACGGTTTGCCGCTATCGAAGTACGGCGAGTAGGCGCCCCAATTTTGTTTCATGTTGAAGCCACTGTCGTAGGTGGAGCCGGTGTGGGCAGCAATGGTGGCCTCTTTACTCTCTTTCTTGCCGCTGTTGGCAAACGCAATAGCTCCCAAAACAAGTACGCACAGAATTGACAAAGTAGCCACGAACATCCGGTACATCAGCTTCTGTTCTTTAGTTGCTTTGGAAAACCGGCGGGCTCCGAGCTGTTTTGGGTGCTCGTCGCCAACGTTGCTCTCATCAATTACGAACTCATAGCTGTTGGGCCCATGTTTTGTTGTCCGTGTCGAGCTTTGGACCAGATTTGCACCCATTACGCTGGAAACTGTGTCGGGTCTAGGCGTTCAAGCTCCTTGTGTTACGCACCTTAATAATGCTGACGGACACACGTGCAGGGAATTTGGGCGGGGGGTGCGGGACTCTTATCTGAGCGGCACCGGCCTGAAAGTAAGGGGGGAATGTTCAATCAAACACACTGAATGATTGTATTCATGCTGGCTGCTGTGTTCGCAAATCCACTGGGTGGTAGACTCGCATCGAATAGTTGCTGCATTAAGTTATTTGTCGGCGCTCTTTGGCCTCCGGACAGCAGGACGGCATGCATTCAGGAATTGTTAATAAATAAGCATTAATACTGATAGTTAGATTGTGTTTGTAGATAAGACAATATCAACTAGTTGTGCAGTCTCTTCTCGTACGAATGCAGCGAGTGCACGCCGCCCTCGAGCTGGGCAGAAGCAGTGCGCAGCTCGAAGCGGACAGAGCCATCGTTGACGCCCTCACGCAGAAGCGAGAGAGACTTGACACCGATGTCCTGCAAACCGTGCTCGAGACCCGACATCAGATAAGGCACGAACTTGGTAATGGAGCCGCGATCAACCACGGAACCCGAAACACCCTGGGCAACAAGAACCTTGTCGCTCTCAGAAAAGTAACGGGAGGTGGCCGCATTGGCGTTCACACCCGTCTGCTCCATAGCCTCGATGGAGCCCATACCGCGGTAAGCCTTCAGGCGCTTGCCGTCGCGGTAGAAGTACTCGCCAGGCGACTCCGAGGTTCCGGCGAGCATCGAACCCATCATGACGCACGAGGCACCAAGCGCTAGGGCCTTGGTGATGTGGCCGATGTTCTGCACACCGCCATCAGCGATGGTGGGCACGCCGAACTTGGCTGCGAACTCGGAAACAGCCCGCACAGCCGTGGCCTGGGGACGGCCCACAGCCATGACCTCCTGGGTGATGCAGATCGAGCCCGAGCCCATACCGATACGGAGACCGTCGCAGCCGTCCTCGATGAGCTGGGCAGCCTGCTCGCGAGTGACGACGTTGCCGGCAATGACCTGGAGCTCGGGGAAGGAAGCCTTGGCGAACTTGATCATCTCAGACTGGAAGACGGAGTTGCCCTGCGACGAATCGAGAATAACTACATCGAGTCCAGCAGCGACAAGCTTCTCCAGACGCTCGCGATCACCAGGATGAGTGCCGATAGCTGCACCGCAGAGAAGCTGCTTAGAGTCGGCAGACTTGGAGGCGAGCGGGTAGTTGTGGTTCTTTTTCAGGTCGGTGCGAGAAAGGAGCGCCACGAGGTTGCCCTCGCTGTCCACAATGGGCAGCTTGCCCTTCTTGGACTCGCGCAAAATACGGTTGCCCTCGAGCAAATCAACGCCCTTGGGGGCAGTGACCAGTTCGGCGGACATGACGTCGGAGACCTTCAGGCTGTCGTCCTCGACGAACTCGATATCGCGCTTGGTGACGATACCCACAAGTTTGCTTTGCAAATTGCCGGAATCTGGTTAGTAACTAGGCTCAGTGGAAAGATGAAAAAAGGTTCCCCAAGACCTTGCGGTCATTCGGTAGAACGAAAGTTATATTGGCATCATAGCCAGGTTGCAAATCGAAGCAAAGTAATTCGTGCGAGAATTAAAAAGAAACTTACCTGTAACGGGGAAACCAGCAAAGCCGAGCTCTGCGGCGAGCGCCTTCACCTCAGCAACAGTGAGGCTAGGGGAAATAACGACGGGATCAGAGATGAAGCCGTTCTCGTACTTCTTGACTTTGCGGACCATAGCGGCCTGCTCGTCAGGAGTACAGTTGTGGTGGATGATACCGATACCGCCCAGAAGAGCCATGTGGATGGCCATCTCTGACTCGGTAACGGTATCCATGGGCGAAGAAACGAGAGGCAGCTTCAAGGAGATCTTTTTCGTGAGCTGAGTCTCGAGAGAGACGGCGGCAGACGAGAAGTCAATGCGACCAGGAAGCATCAGGAAGTCATTGTAGGTCAGACCGCCGTTCACCCGGGAATCCATGAGCTCTTTGGCGCTCAAGCCATCTCTATTAGAGTATTTGGCAAGTTCAGCCTTAGCATTGGAGCAGGAGAGAGTCATGTTGCCAAGTTCGCCGGTCCGTGACAAAAAAATTTGTACCCGGTCCAGACCCTAGCCCTATGCGGTTTTATCATCGTTGCCGCGCCCGTCGAATTTTTTAGGATCTTATCAGAGAAATTAAATGGATAAACGCGCGCGCGAATTCTGAATTTAAAAGGTGAAAACAAAAAACACCTGACTACTGGACTCCATAGCTTCAATTTAGGCGTCCGCCTGATCTGAATCATATACATATGTATACTCGGCCACGCGAATATTTGAAATGGCGCAAATAAATAAATTTCGGAAAGATTGGAGCACAAAAATCTACAATATCAGTATCGAAGTCAATTGAACAGGTCCAGCCACGTTTCGTATAGATCAAGCCAGAAAATTCTTCACCCTACCTTCACCCGTCTTACCCCAGCTGTTTCTGTCCCAGCTTTATTCATCGTGTCGCCCGCTGCCGCCAAAAAGACAAGTTTAACGGGCCTGGTCTGTCTGTGAGCTGGCTTACATCATGGAAGAGATCGTTCAGCGGTACAAGGGCAAAATTGAGCATTTGCGGAAGCGATTGAGGGACACAGAGGAGCGGAATGAGGTGATGGTTGCCAACATTGAGAAATCCAAGCGCGCCATCAAGCGAGCCCGCCTAGAACGCGCCCTGCTTCTTCAGCAGCTGGAACAACGCTCACTGGCTACCGAAAAGGAGCTCGAATCGCCGCCTGCGAGCCCCGCAGCCGAGTCGTCCGAGCAGCTTACCAAAAAGAATGGCAATGCCGCTGCTTCCCAAGCAATTTCCGAGGAGGGCCGCAAACGAGCATCGCCCCGGGACCCGAGGCTTCCAAACCGTCCCCTAACCGCTCAAGCGATCTATAGCGAGCATGAGCGAGAAGCATTGCAGGAGAAGCTCTCCAATGGATCTTTCGAAGGCAAGATAGATATTGAGAAGGCTCTCTCTGATGCCTGGAAGGCCCTAGGTGCTGAAGGAAGACGGCCCTACTATCAGATGCACAAAGAAGACCGTAAGCGGTATGCAAAAGAGATGGAAGCGATTCCGTCGCAAGGCTTGAGCGCCACGGACCAGAAAGAAAAGCTGCGGGCCATCAAATTCCTCAGAGAACTCGAGGAGAATGAGCGGACTGGACTCAATGAGGAGAACGACGAAGAGATGGGAGAGGCAACCGAAGAGGAGGAGCTCAAGCTCAGAATACCCAGTCTCAACTCCGAGGCCTCGCCCGAACCCAGTCATTAGCAGACGACTCTTGATAGAACAAGAGAGAAAAGAAACGGGAATGTCGAGAATGCAGATAGTTTCCGCTATATAATTTATATATTAAGCTCGCGCGTGGATGTCTTATATCATTTCCGGCACAAAACTCAAGAGCTCGATGACGGTGTCGGCTCTCACACTTCCAACCAGAACTAACCGGTCAGACTTGAACGCCAGTCCCCAGATCGTCGAGCACTGCGGCCCGAAAACACTGATCTGCTTGCCCGTTTCCAGGCTCCAAATATTCACGCGGCCATCGGGTCCACCAGTGGCAATGCGCTCGTCGTCGATCTTGAGACAGGTCACGGCATTGTCGTGGGCAATGATTCGGTGGCGGCAGCTCATCTTCAAAATGTCCCAAACTCGCACAATGCCGTCGCTGGATCCGCTCACCAGAGTCGAGCCACGGAGCTGGAGCTGGCCAATGAGAGCAACGTGGCCAACGAGCTGGCCCAGACACTCACCTGTGCGAATGTTCCACACAAAAATCACCGAGTCCAACCCACCAGAGGCTGCATATTGCCCGTCGCAGGCAAGTGAGTAAATTTGGGCGCGGTGGCCGGTCAGAGTGTGCAGCAGCTCGCCCGAATGCAGGTCCCACACGCAGACATTGAAGTCGTAGCTGGCACTCACGACGTAATCGCCGCAAACTTTGAGGCATCTGACGGCCGCTGTATGGCCCTCGAGTGTGTTGAGGCACTGGCCGCTGCCAAGGTCCCAGATCTTGATAGTGTTGTCGCGCGAACCGCTGAGGGCCAGGCCCGCATCGTTGGTGCCGCCCGCAGTGGTGGCCAGGCACCGGATTGTAGATGTGTGACCCTGCAGAATTCTCACGCACTGCATCGTGTTGAGATCCCACACCCTCACTTCGCGATCGCATCCTCCGCTCACCAAGTAGTTGCCGCGCAGAGCCAAAGCCCAAACTCCCATGACGTGTCCGCAAAGCGAGCTCAGCAGTTTGCCGTCTTCCTTGAACACCAGAATCTTCGAGTTGTCCATGGACATGATGATATATTCGTTTTCCATCAGTACATCCGTAACAATGACATCACCGGCATTCCGAAGCACGTAGCGGGCTGCCAAACGACCACCACGTTGCCATGCGTTTGACAAAAGATACTGCTGGCGAAAATGCGAGCGGTACGAGCTGGGCCGCACATATACTGTGACCTCGGGCCGGTAAACGTACTCGATCAAATTCGCCAGCGCCAGCTCATGGTCGCCCCCGTTGGGCGAGTAACTTATTCGTCTGGCCCGCATCGCATGCTGTGTCTGTGTCTGTGTCTGTGTCTGATTGTGCGTCTGATTCTGTGTCTGTGAGTCTTGCTCCAGGGTCGTCGTTCTCATAGCATCCTCAAGATGCATCACTTCTTCGTCATTCGTATCTAGATGTTGGCTCTGCTGTGAGGCCACATCAACGCTTGAAACATTCTGGGATATATGCTGGGCCAGCGGCCGGATTTGTCCCTGCTCGTCGTCGCTCTCAACGGCTTCTGACTCGCTTCGCAGCGTCACGAGCATGCCGGGCCGCCTAATTTCATTGCCAGCCGCACTCAGCCGGCGGAAATGGTGCTCCTCGCACAGCCGTTTCCAAGTGTAGTCGTCAGACAGCAGCAGGTACCAGAGCTTGGAAACCTGGGACGCAGCCGCCAGCGACTTTGGGTCCCGTATATACGACAGTATTCGTAAACATATTTCCCAAGGAAGCACTTTGAATGGGTCGTGTCGCAACATTGGCTGCACAAAGTTTGATGTGGCCACAAGCACGTCTCGCGAGCACTGGCCCAGTAATGTCTGCAGACAGGCGATGCGGTCCTTGTCATTGAGCGTCTCGAACAAGCCGAGGATCTTCTGCTTAGCTGCAGCGGTAGGCAGATTCAGCGGCGGTGGTTGCGATTCGGCGTTCCTAAACGTCCGCATGCTCGGAATCGGAGACGGAGCCGGGGAAAGTGGAGCTATAGAGCTCACCGAGCCTACTCGCATTCTTTTGGCATTGGTGAACTGCTGGATTGCCACATCCAGCTCAGTTTCAGCTTCTTGGGCAGCCATTTAGTTCAACGGATGGTGTGGGTATGTGCTCGATTCAATGCCTTCGTTCCGTGCGTCTGGGGCTTAATTAAATTTAGGGGTGCGGACCGGAGAAGATCGGCTACTCTTCCAAAAGATACAAAGCAGTTATTCTTGTAACACCAATTACGAGGCGAATGTATTTTCCCAGGAATTCAACTCAATCAGATGCCCTTGAATCCGCAAAAATGCAATCACTGCAACGAATACCGTTAAATTAGATGAGAGGCTCCAGGGCAGGATCTCTCGAGGGTCGGATGTGTAATATAGCCTCGATGGGGTAAATTAGGTTACGTTCGCCGCTTAGAAATAGTCAGGTGACCGGTCATGCGGGGCGACCGAGATAGATCATTTATCGCGGGATTTTTGAACTAGAGGGAAATTGCTAGATTTGTGCTTTAGTCGAAGAAGTATTTGACCAGTGACTGCTGTACAAAGTTTCAGTTTGGCGGACTGCGCTGGATCATTTAAACCTCCCCTAGGCTGCCGAATAAAGCTCGACACTTCGAATCTAAGCTCGGCTCAAACTTCGTAGGTTCAGCATCGGCACGCCGGCTCCAAACGTTCTGTTTATACTGTGAGTTTGTAGACTAAAATTGAATAAGCATCTAGAGCGCCCAGGGGTATTTGAACCTCCATACGGGTTGTGAATTATTCAGGGGCATAGACGTCCACCAGGACATTGAAAATGGCTACAAGAATTTCAGCCGCAATGAGGACAATCACTATAATCTCGAGGTATTCACCATGTGCATGGCCTAGCTGTTCCTTGAGCATCTGCAACAGGTCGCCGATCACTTCGAGTCGAGCGTTGAGAAGACTGACTCGTTGTGGAATTTCGAGGTATCCGCGGGTGGCCTGGTAAATTGGTTCGAGTTGAGGCTCGGCCCACATTAGTTCGGGCGAATCGAGCACCGAGCCGTGTAAATTCACGTTAATGCGCAGAATGAACAGCTCTCCAATGCTTTTGAGAATATCTTTTTGCGACATATTGATTTTGCCCGTCTCTGCGATCTCGCTCGGGAAATCCTGTGTGTCTGCGATGGTGTTATCGACAAGTTCTTCAAACAGTGAAATTTTTGCCGACTGTGCGATTGCGTGCGAGATGCTCAGCTTGATCATGTAGTTGTGCTCTCGGAGCGAGAAAAAGTCGTTGTAGATGCGCGGCTGGTAGCTGCGCGTGATATAGTAATTGAATTCTTCAACCTGCACATCTTCGTCGGCGAGTTTTTCTCGTTCAAATCGAGCAAGTTCTAGCAAAAACTGCTGCTCTTCTTCTACCGTGAAGCCCCACATCACAACCACACCGTACTGGAAAATAAACAACTCTGATCGACGGTATCCGAGCTCAATTTCACCACCGTCATCTGTTAACTTCGTTTGCGCTGCTTCGGGAGACGTTGGCTCGCCGCTACGATGGTATTGGTACAAGGTGTACAGGCACTCGTCGAAAAGCTTGGGCCGGGCTTTGTTGGCGCTTCGGCCACTCAGATATCTGACTAGCTCATTCATGCGATACGATCCAGCCGTGCAATAAGCTGTCACTCGCGGCAACATCTTGCGGTGAGCCTTGCCCAGTCTCTCAGCATCTTTTCGGGCCGTGGTATCTTTAATTTGCCTCAATTGCGAGTAGACTCGCGGGGCGTGCGGATCGGGCGAATCTCCCTGAAGACCCTCGACAATGATCTCATCCTCGTCGTCATCTTCATCACCTTCTTCAGCATTGGGCAGCAGTTTGAGTTTACGATTTGTCAAAGATGTTCGTTGTGGTCTTCTTCGAGCCACTGCAGAGTTGGAATTACTGTAAATGTTGTGGCTGTAAATAGAGGCATTATCTCTGGTCTCGCCTAGCAGGCTCTCGCTCGCACTGCGTCTCGAGCCCATAGGTGTTTGTTGGCCGGTATGGTTATTTGCAGCGGTCCTGGAGAACTGGGCGTCGCCAGCACCCCTGAATCCTAGCGCGCCGTAACGTTTATTGGCGTTGCCTTGGCCTAAGGACTGGTCCATGACAAAGCCCAGGATTTCCCAAGCACGTTGTTGTCTAAAGTCACTTACTGTTCTGGGTGTGGATCAGCGGTGGGAGGAAGGGATGTGGGAGAGAGCGGCGCGTTACTAATAAATTTTATGTCGCCTCGCCCAATTTTTTTCCCTTTCCATTTATCGCGAAAATGAAGTACGTTGTTGTTTCTGGCGGCGTCATCAGCGGCATTGGAAAAGGCGTAATTGCCTCGAGTACAGGCCTTTTGTTCAAGTCGCTTGGTTACCGCGTGACTTCTATCAAAATTGACCCCTACATGAACATCGATGCGGGAACTATGTCGCCCTTGGAGCATGGCGAAGTCTTCGTCTTGAACGATGGAGGAGAGGCTGACCTCGATCTCGGCAACTATGAGCGCTACTTGAATGTGACGCTCACCCGCAACCACAATTTGACCACGGGAAAGATCTATAAGCACGTCATTGAGAAAGAACGCCGCGGCGACTACCTGGGCAAAACTGTTCAAATCGTGCCTCATTTGACCAATGCCATCCAGGATTGGATTGAGGAAGTCGCCCAGGTGCCTGTCAATGGCAAGGGCGAGACGCCAGATGTCTGCATCATTGAATTGGGCGGCACCGTGGGCGATATCGAGAGCGCGCCCTTTGTCGAGGCTCTGCGCCAATTCCAGTTCCGTGTGGGTGTTGAAAATTTTGCGTTGATTCACGTTTCATTGGTCCCTTCGATCCACGGAGAACTGAAGACCAAGCCCACTCAGGCGGCGATCCGCGACCTGCGCTCGCTCGGTTTGACACCCGACGTGATTGCCTGCCGCTGCTCGGAGCCCCTTGCTGAGGCCACTATCTCCAAGATCGGCATGTTCTGCCATGTCGGACCCGAGCAGGTTATTTCTGTGCACGATGTTTCGTCAACTTATCACGTGCCGGTGATGCTTTCCGAGCACAGCCTTCTCAAAGTGCTGGGCAAGCGTCTACAGCTGGACCAATTGGTTCTGCCCTCTGAGCGAACGGCAGCCGGTCAGGCTCTGTTCAAACGCTGGACAGACCTAACCATTTCCCACGATCATTCGATCAAGAAAGTCAAGATCGCCATGGTTGGCAAGTATACCGACTTGCAGGACTCGTATATCTCTGTGGTCAAGGCCCTTGAGCACAGTGCGATGCGGTGCGACACGAAGCTGGAAATTCTGTGGGTCGACTCTGAGCAACTTGAGTCCGATAAGCAGACGAGCGACAAAGCCAAGTACCACGACGCCTGGAAACTTGTATGCGAGGCCGACGGAATCTTGGTCCCTGGAGGCTTCGGCCTGCGTGGTGTCGAGGGAATGATCGCTGCCGCCAAATATGCCCGCGAAAATAGCGTTCCGTACCTCGGAATTTGTCTTGGCTTCCAGATTGCGGTGATCGAGCGAGCAAGGCATGCCGTGACCAAGGATGCTACCAGCCAAGAGTTCGACCAAGAGGCCAAGAACCCGTTCATTGTGTTCATGCCGGAGGTCGACCAGACCCAGCTCGGAGGCACCATGCGTCTAGGTTTACGCGAGGCCCACTTTGTGCCAGAACATGCTGGTAGCAGTGTGCTCCGTGGCCTGTACGATAATGAAGATGTTGTATACGAGAGACACCGTCATCGCTACGAGGTGAATCCGGAGCGGGTCGCTGAGCTTGAGGCTAGCGGAATGAAGTTTGTGGCTAAGGACGAGACCCAGACGCGCATGGAATGTTTTGAGATCGAAAACCATCCTTACTTCGTGGGCTGCCAATACCACCCCGAGTACCTCTCGCGGGTTTTGGAGCCTTCACCGCCTCTGCTTGGCCTCGTCGCTGCTTCGTGTGGCAAGCTGGACTATGTTAAGGGTCTCAAGCGTGAAAAGGCTGAGTTCTGAAGTGATTTTCTTCGAAGGGCTAAGCTGCTGCAAAGTTTGCGATGAGAATAGGTTTGTGGGCGTGGAGCCACTAATCCCTCAATCTGGAAAAAAAAATGTTATATACATAAAAAGCAAAAATCTCACCTAGAGTATTTATATTTGTGGCTTAAATTTGCAATACAAAGCGCGTTTCATGGCATCTACCAGTCCCCACATGGACTGTAAATCGAGCTGATCATAATAACCTAACCCTCAAAAAGTTTCTCTCCGGAGATTATTTCAAGGCTCGAAGCCTGTCGTCACTACAGTTATTTGTTTTACGGGATGTTGGCTGCAAGTTCCCAAAAAACAAAGTCTGAAAAGAGAAAGCACACTTTTGTGCCGTTTCTGGACAGAATTGCCGCGATCAAGGTTGATCCTATACGGAAACTAGATTCAGGAAAACAAAAAGATGTCGAGAAATCGTACTTCCTCGACGCCCTCGAAACCCAAAGCGAGAAGTGCATGGCAACCGTATACAAAAATTTCGAAAGTGAAGTGCGAAACAGCTGCAAATCGTTTCCATTGTTTCTTTTGAACGCAGAAGAGGTGATGGACAGCCTGCAGAATGCCATTCGGAACACCGAGGAGCACTCGGTAGTGGCATTGACTGAGCTCCTGACCTGCGCAGCCCGCGACTTAGGCGCTGATTTCGAACCTTATTTCGAGTCTTCACTAAAAGTTCTGATGGAGGTGGTTTCGCGCCCGGGAGAGCCCAATTTGATGGTAATTGAGCAGATTTTTAACTGCTTGGCCTACCTGTTCAAGTACCTAGCCAGGCTTCTAGTGGCTGATTTGCGGCCCACTTTCCGAGTTTTGGCACCCCTTTTTGGTCGTGATGCCCGCCAAAGAGGTTTCGTTCTGAAATTCACTGCAGAAGCTCTCGCTTTCCTACTAAGACGATGTGAGAACAATTCGCTAACGTCGGTCGTAAAATACATCGTTGGAGACCTCGCAGTAAGCCAGTGCCCCCAATACGCAAATTCCATGATGCAGTTATTTGTGCATGCGATAAAGGGTCCACAAAATGCGCTGCACTCGAAGGCAGAGCGAATTTTGGAAACTGTACTCAAGGCTCTTAGTGAATTCGACGAGGATCAGCAGCGCTACTTATCTGGATGGTTCACTCAGATTATAGTTATGGGGCTACAGCACACGCGCACTGAGACCGCTGGAGCTTTGGTTGAATTCGTGTTGCAGAATGGTTCAAGTTCGGACCTATCAATGAAGTTGGTAGCTGCACTTTGCGGTGTGCGAAAAGGTGATCGCCTCACTTCAGCACACTGGCAGGCTACGTACGAGCTGATACTCAAGACGCTCAGCTCAATTGATGAATACTTAAGCTACGATGCTATTCTGGCAATTTCCACGCTTCTTTCCTATTCAGATCTGGAGTCCTTCCTCCGATCATCTGGCAAAGTATTCACTAAGCTCTTGAAAATTAGTGAAAAATCTTACCTGTCAGTGCTGTTGTGCTTGAAGAAAATCTCCCCTGAACGTCAAGATGCAAACTACAAACTCATTTCGAACTCAGCAGAGCAAGCACTTTTCTCGATTGGTGCAGGCTTACGGCTCAAAGACACCGTAAAAATTGAGGATGTCGCGGACGCTTTGTGGCAAGCTCAGGTCTATCGCTCGTTCGAGTTGAGTCCGATACTCAACCTCAATGAGGATAAGTTTGGAATCAAGAGTGAACTGCTGGGCATTTCACTGGAGCTGGGCGCTGGCAGCCCTACTGACAAAGAAATCTTGGAAGGATACAAGAGTGGTGAACTTAAGCCACGACCGACGCTTCTGAAAGCTCTGCTCAACAGAAACTTTGAGGAGTCAGAGGCCGCAGTCGAAGTTTTCGCTCCGTTTCTGGCAAGCTTTGACCAGGACACTAGAATTGCAGCAGCCAAGCTTCTTGCTAAAGTCATGCCTCACGACGTATTCGGGCAATGCAGTCTGATTGATGAGATCCCATTGGATGTAGCAAATGTGCGTAGCATTCAACTACGGGTGCGCAATCTCTACTCGTCCTACGTGAACAGCATGAAAGACAAAGTAATTGCGAAGGCTGTGCCATTCTTCCTATTCGGTCTTCTTGGCTCAAGATTGCAGCCTGTATGGCAGGTGGCTATTGAGTGTTTGGGCAAGATCAAGGACGACGGAGTGCTTCTCAATCTAGCTAAAACACATGTGTTCAGCCCGGAACCAAAGATCTCGTTGAGTCCTGTTCTGTTGGACTACGAAAGCACAGATTTTGCTAGCGGTTGTACGGCCTTCAAGAGAACTGCCGAGCTATGTTCGGAGTCGTGTGCTCAGATAGCGAAGCCCCGTGAAATGTTGCGCCAAATAGCATGTGAGTCTCTGCAATTCACGCCGCCCGCAGATTTGCGAGTGAGAGTCTTCCAGGCCCTTGCGGCAATGCGCTATGAGTCGGCGGGAGACGACTTCATCTCTCTCGTCTCGAAAGACGACGATTGGGATGAGAGTGAGGAGGCAGACGCCGCTCCTGCGCTAGTTGAGAATCCCATGAATTTCCCGCTTGTCTGTGAGAATTCGAGATTGGCTTTAAATTTCCAGGAATTGCTCTCGCTACTTGAATTTTATGGCACTTTTAGGAAGCCTCTATCCATGACGCATTGGGAAACTTTGCGTAGCAGAGCTCTGTATTATCTCGCAAGCAGGCATATTCCGCTACAAAAGGCTGCAGTTAAAATCATCCTGTCTGAAAACTCAATCCACGGCCAGCTGCTCCGGAAATACAGAGACAACTTCGATGCGTTGCTCGACACAAAACGGTTTAAGGATGAGCTAATTCTGATCGCGGGAGTCGACGGTTCTACCGAAGATGATGTTGTTCACGAACAAGATAGGCCTAGCATCTGGCCCATTGTGGTGCGGATAATATACGGAAGGGCGCAGATCGCGCAAGCATCTGGTGGCAGCAGAGCTAACTCTCGACAAGCAGTATTGACAGTTTTGAAGTCACTTGGTCTCGAATTACAGCTCGAGTTTTGTCGCATTGCTTGCAGCGAGATTGTTCAAAATGACGTTCGAAAGCTACAGGGCTTCTTGTCTTTGACTACGTCTTTAATTACCGAGTTTGGTGGCGCTGCTGGCCCTCTTCTAGCAGTGTTGATGCCATACATTTTGCAATGTCTTCGGATGTACAGTGTAGGATCTCTCACTGAGGAGACCGATGCGGGCAATACTTCCAGCGACGAGGCATTGAGAAGATTAAACCGTACTGCGCTCAAGCTTATCACGCAGGTAATGGTTTCAGTGTCGTCTGATGACCTGGCACCGTTCGATCTGGACATTTTGGAAGCCATCAAGCCTAAGCTTGTAAACTTTGGCCGCTTAAATCTTGAACAGCCATCTTCGCTTATGATTTTCTTGGTGACTCTGGCCAAAGATGATGATCTGACTAGATTTTTCCACCCTGAGTACCTAGAAGCGGTCTTATCGGTGTTCGATTTCGAGCCTAAGAGCGCAGTGGTCAAATGTGTACTTGAGGCTTGTGAACGCCTGCTTGATGACCCTACAGTTATCTCACGTCTTTTCCAAGTGTTACCGAGGTACTTGCGCCCCGAAGTGGAGAGCTCGCTAGTCGGACTCTCTGCACAGATTCTTCTGAAGATGATCGACAAATCACGAAATAATATCTCAGTCGATTTCAGCAATAAGGTTGCTACAGTTTCACTCAAAGTAATGAATTGTCCCAATTCATTAGTACCCTTGCATATTAAAACGATGATCTTGGAGGCACTGAGTTCTCTTCTAGCAAACTGCGATCTTTCTGTGATTGATGAGGCCTATCTAGTCCTTGCGAAGCTTTTCCGGGTATTGAGCAACAAGGATGCACGTGCCAAGCTTGTGAGCTGTTTTGTCGCTTTTGGAAAAATTCAAGAACGGCCAGAGTACGGCCTGCCGGGACAGCTCTGCGCTGATTTGAACGCACTTGATCAACGGCGTTTAGGTCTTCCGAATTTCGATGTACGCATGGATGCGTTCACGAAACTCAGTGAAGAATACTATGAGCAGTTAAGTCCTTTGCAGTGGGTACCTGTGTTGTGGAACCTCGTGTTTTTCCTGAAAGATCCGGAGGAGCTGGCGCTCAGAACGGCTTCTATCAACGCGTTGGGGCGTTTTGCCAAAAAGGCTGGTGAGTGTATAGCGTCTGATATGCCTGTTGACGGCGAAGAAGGCGCTACTTCTTTTGCTGGTCTCGTCAAAGACCTGCTTTTGCCTATCGTGAAAGTTGGTTTGCGTGAGAGTGAAAAATTCCGGACCAACTACATCGAGCTTCTTGCGAAGCTAGTTGAGGAAAATGCTTGTTTCCCGGACCTAAAGGTTCTTACTGAGGGAGAAGACTCTTTTTTCTACAATGTGAACCATATACAGACGGCAAGGAGACGGAAGGCAGTCGTTCAGCTGGCAGCCTACTCTGAAAAAAGCGTAATCGAGGAGGCCACGTTATCTCAGTTTTTATTGCCGATCATTGAGCACTTCATCGCTCATATTGGTTCGAAAGATGCCGAATTAAACGGTCTCGGTGCCGCGACTCTTGATTCGATCGAGACTGTGGCCCAGCATATTTCGCAGAAGCAGTTCGCCGCTATCACTCGCCGCTATGTACAGAGCGTGGTCCAGAAGCCGTATGAAATTAAAAAAAACGGTCGGCTTGTGAACGCTATGGGTGCTGCACTTTGCCGCAAGGAGAAGGAGCAAGCGCAGAAGACTGCCCAGGTGGCGTTTGTCAAGACCGTTGTAGAACCGCTCCACGTCCTGCTTTCACAGCGCAGCAATGAGCACGAAAACTTGCCAGACCGTATTGGTCTAGCGGTACCCATGGTTCAATTCATTGCAGCCCTGCCTGAAGCCGACCTGGAAGCTGAGTTGCCGGGGAAGCTCGCACCGTTGGCGCAACTGCTTCGCTCTAAAGTGCCCGAGATCCGTGATATTGTGCGATCCACGCTGGCCCGCTGCGTTAAAATTTTGGGCTCCCGCTACTTCAAGTGGATCGTTAAGGAGTTGACGCAGGCTTTGAGACACGGCGTCCAGAAACACGTACTCGCGTTTGTCGTGCACAGCCTGCTGGTGGAGTTGAGCCCCACGCTCGAGGTGGGCGATCTCGACGATAGCGCTGATCTTATTGCTGATGTTATTATGGAAGATACTTTCGGTTCGACTGGCCAAGAGAAGAACCAAGAGGAATATAAGGCTGCGGCAAAAGAAATTAAGCAGCACAAGAGCGACGACTCGGCTGAAATTCTCTCGAGGTACATTTCTTTGACTGCCGTAGGTAGTTTGCTTGAGCCCGTGAAAATGTTCCTGGTGCAGAAAAAGCTGAATACGAAAAACGAGAATAAAGCCGAAACCTTGTTGCGGAGAGTTCAGAACGGTCTGAAGAACAAGGTTAGCCAAGACCTGCTAACTATGGTGTGGCAGGAGTGGCACTACTGCGTCGGCAGACAAACGAAGAAAGACAGCGCAGAAGGCAAGGAATCTACTGTGAATGTACCTAGCTCCTCGAGGTCTGACGCTATTGCGGCTCGTGAACGTGCGGCCGAAGAGTCTCGCGCGTTTTTCACAGTGCGGATCTCTTCCAGGAATTGGTACGGCGATCGTGATCACCCTCATCAGCTCTATATTCTTCAGGCGTTTCTGCTGGAAACTGCACGAATGGCATTTCAGGCGCCTCTGCTGCTGAGCGACAATAATGCCAAAGCTTTCGTGCCTATTATCGTGTCAGGAGTTTCCTCATCTGAAGAGATTTTGCAGATTGCCGCTCTGCGTCTCAGCAGTCTTATATTGAAGCCGGAAGTAAGCGATAGTGACGGTGATCTTATTGGCCTGGGCCGAAGGGCCCTTGTCCTTATCAAGAACTCACCTAGCACGAGTGGCGATCTCTGCCAGGCGTGTCTCAAACTAGTTGCTATGCTTTTCCGCTACAAAGACACTTTCACCCTCAAGGACAGCGGCATTGTATATCTCTTAGAGCGCGTGGCCCCTGATTTGGAGGAGTCTGATCTGCAAGGAACGTCTCTATCGTTTGTCCGCGCAATCTTGGCTCGCAAGATTATGTTGCCACAGGTCTACGAAATTATGGACAAGATCTCCAAGATCATCATCACGAACCAGAGTGCACCTATTCGCTCTGCCAGCCGTTCGGTATTCCTGCAATTTTTGCTGAACTATCCCTTGGGCAAGCATAAATTAGAGAACTACCTAGGGTTCTTTATTGCGCAACTGCAATATCACTCAGCCGTTGGGCGTCACTCAGCTATGGACATGCTGAATCTTATTTTGCGCAAGATCAACGAAGAACAGATCAGCGCCTCTTTGACACCTCTTTTCGCTGGCTTGGTCCAGGTCTATGTTAATGACGACAGCAGTGAATGCAGAGAAGCCGCTCAGGCACTCTTGAAGGAAGTGATAGTGCGATCGGAGGGTACGGAAAGACACTCTATCGTAGAGCTTTCGTCAAGCTGGCTTCAGTCGAGCAATCCGTCGCTCAACCGGTGCGGACTTTCTGTCCTTGCTATTATGAACGAGCAAAACGCTGTGTCTGAGAAGCTACTCCGGCTGGCAGACCAGAGAGTGCGGAAGATTCTGGCTGGCGCCAAGAAGAATGGCGAGTTGGAGTGGCAGCTGATATATGTGGCTTTGCAGTATGAGACTAAGAAGAGCCAGCCGTGCTCGGCCGAAGCAATTGTAGCGCAGCTCGAAGAAATCTTGCCTTCTCTCCTCTTCCCTCATGCCTGGGTCCGTGCAGCTGCAAGCAGGCTATGCGGTCAGTTATTCACGTATGCTAAGGAAGCAGATGTGCGTATCGACGATAGACTATTGGCGAACATTGCCATGCGATTGGTACGCCAGATCAGTGCCCCTCAGCTTACACAGAGCGAAGGATTGCAGATATCAAAGAACGTTGTGTACCTTTTACAGGTAATCAGCCCCGAAACCACAATCCGGGAGGATGCAGAAGAGACGGTCGCCAGGTGGATCATTCGCAAGTTGAGCAGTCTGCTTCGAAGTGACATTCTTAAAGAAGAGATGCTGGGCGCAAAGCTAGCCACAGTGCAGCTGTTCGCTGCCTTTGCGCAACTTAACCAGAACCTCGATGATTTGTCGGCTACCGCCGTACATGCCTTGTTTGTGCTGATTGATGGCCTTGAGGATGCAGGCGATCAGTACAATGAGGTGAGAGATTTGGCACAGCAGGCGATGAACCTGTACAGTCAGGCACTGGGTACATCGGAGTACCTGAATCTCTACACAGCCGCAAAACAGTCTGTTTCAGAAAGGCGGAGAGAGCGGAAAGCGAAGCGAGCGATAGAAGCAGTGAACGAGCCTGCGCGACACGCGAGCAAAAAAATAAAGCGAAATTTCAGCAAACGAGAACAGCGAAAAGCTTCAAACCGTACATAGAGTATTTTTCCGTGACTTCCTCATAAGTCTTTTATGTATCTCTTGGTTAATTAGTGAACCCACATTAAATCTAACTAATGAGAAGCGGCCTCAAGCTTCTCCGATTTCGTCGAGCACACTCGGACATGCGAGAACCTTTCTCCGCTAAGTGAGACATGTGCTGTTGCCAAGAGCCCCTGATGAAGTCTGCAACGCTCCACCCAAGGCTCAGTTTTGCGGCCGGTCACTTAAGCAGACCCCACCTCGGTTCTTGCAAATACGACAGAGCCGGATAGCCCGGAGGTTTTTCGGGTTTGGACGGTGTCCAGAAATCGGCCGCAGATTCTCTCGAAGCCTTGGGCTCGTTACCATCATTCCTAATCCGCGCCTAGATTTTGGCCCAAGGGGTCTTATTGTCTTGGCCAGCGATGGACCAATTACACCAAGAACCGTTGTTAAATCTTTGTGCATAAGGCGTAAGATCATGCATCTATCTGCAAAAAGATTATCGGACATCACGTAATGCCCAGGGTTTTCGATGAAAATCTAGAAAATCCATCAGTTGAGATCTAAATTCATCTGTAAGCCTCGTCTGGGCTCAACTCCAAGGTTTTTGAGTAATTTAGTGAGGCTAGACAGGATTCATGCAGCCAGAAATGCAGCCTCTATAGCCATTCAAGTGCTTTAGAGTTGAGTCCAGAAACACATGCGATGCAATGCAATGCTGACTTCCGATGACACAGCTGGGCACTAGCTAATGCAGGTTCTGCTGCGCGTACAATTATCTGGCGTCCGGCATTTATACATAAAAGGATCTAGCCGCTTGAGTATACACACATATGCTGCAGCGATTCAGCTATTTTCTAGGCTTTCTGGCCCTGGCATTTGCTCGTCCGATTGATTTTTATTTTTATGAGTGCCTCGAGCTCTTAGAAACTAATGCTGCCTTCTACTCGGAAATCGCAAAGGAAGCAGCTGCTTACGACTACGACGGCATGTACTACAAAGCATGTACCACTGATTCTATGTTGCAGTCTATATATGCCTGTATCAAGGAGGGTGCCGAATTGGCCCACGAATACAATGGCATCACTCAGGACAGTGTCATTGAGGCTAGTGTCAAGTATGGCAACTGGCTTTGTCGGGATGAAGCCAAGGCGAACGTCCATCTCACAGTGGATTATCTTGAAAATCTGTACGCGAACGCCAACTTTACTTCTTTTGAGGATGGAAACTCGACAATGCGTCTTCCTGTCGAGGCCCCACCCACAACATATTATCTCAGTACTTACAAGATGACTTACGCTACCTGGTTTATGGCTGATGTCACACAAAAGTATGGCCAGGCTCTGGTCTACTATATTTGTGGCATTATGGGTTTGCAAATGATTTGGAATTTATGCACCTGGATTATTCCTGGAGCTTTGTTCGCGGTTTTCAACTTCAGTGCCGTTCGACTCTTCAGAAAGCATGCCAGCACCGCTCCTTTGTTCACTTCCAAACAATTAGCTTTGAAAATGCGATATGTTGGGGACAGATTCTCGATTCTGGCTCTCTTCGGCTTTTTTGTTTTGAACTATGTTCTTATGAGTTTGCATCTCCAGTGGGATGTGGATGACGCTGAGCCCCAGGCCTACATTGTGGGATACTTTCTCGGCTATCGTGCTGGATTCATGGCTCTTTACAAAATGATTTTTGTGTTCCTGTTCGCCGGCCGCAACAACTTTTTCATTTGGCTAACCGGCTGGGACCAGAGCACCTTCAACACCTGGCATCGCTGGCTTGCCCGTATTCTCACAATTGACATTATAATCCATGCTGTTGCTTGGCATGTGTTCATGAATATCTATGGTCTTGCAGCATCTTACGCTGAGGCTTATTTTCGATGGGGCTGGGTCGCTCTGCTATCGTTCATTTTACTGTGTTTGCAGGGGTGGAAGTTCATTCGCGAGAAGGCTTACGACGTGTTCATCTTCCTCCACATTTGCCTTGCAATCGCATCTGTAGTGGCCGTTTGGTGGCATATTACTCTTGTAGTGGACGGTATCGAACTCGTCTACGCTATCGTTGCTGTTTGGGCCTTCGATAGACTTCTGCGCTTTGTTCGCATTGGCATGGCCGGTCTATGCAAGGGAACCGTGCGGGTCCTCAGCAACGATCGCATTCTTGAGCTTCGAATCAAGCACCATAGTCCTCTACCTTTCGTGTCTGGTTCCTATGTTTTCGTTCATTTCCTGAACAATATCAACTTCTGGCAATCACATCCTTTCACGGTCGTCCGTACCGAGGACCCCAATGAGATCCGCCTGTTGATCAAGCCCCAGAGAGGTCTCACCAAAAAGATCCTGGCCGATACGATTTCTGCCGGAGGGTTTCGTGAAGTTTCTGTTCTTATCGATGGCCCGTACGGTGTACCCACAAACTTCAAACCGTACGACGAGCTCTGCTTTATCGCAGGTGGTATCGGTATCACTGGCGTCTACTCGCATATGCTAAAGCGTGCTAAGGCCCTCAATAGCAGGCAAAGCGCTGAAATTCACTGGGTTATTCGTGATCGCGATCCTCTCACCTGGTTTGCCGAAGAGCTGAAGACGCTTACCGCTGGAGGGGTTACTGTAAATATCTATATCTCTGGCTACGCACAAGAGTTGGGAGATCAGATTACTGAGTCGCCTGAGAACGCGATTGGTTCGAACCAAGAGAAGAATGCGAGAGAGTCGATTGGAAGTCACGACTCGTCGGAGAATGGAATGGTCGCATTTCACTCATACAGACCGCACATGTCCAATATAATCGGCAGCAAGATTGCATCCACCAGTGGCCCTCTTGCTTTCTTTGTGTGTGGTCCATCTAGTCTGAACTTCTCGGCCCGCCACGCGGCTGCTACGTTGTTGAACAAGACCCATCACTACGTGCAGTACTACGAAGAATCATTCAACTTCTAAGATTACAGACTCTAGAGAGTATGATTAGCTCTGGAATTGTGTATTTATGAATTACGACTTCAATAATTTCTGTAGAGACTTTGGTTTTTTCCAGGGGAACGAACCCTCAAAGGTTGTCCGTTGTCCATGCGATATGCAATATGCAAGATACACTGTGGAACAGCCCTACCCTGTGTCAAAACTCTGAGAGCTGCGATCGTGCGGATCTTGCCTGGTATATGCCGGTGCGCTATTGGCGCAGCGTAAAATACAGAGCATATTTGATTAGTTCGAGATGTATGTTGTATCCTATAGGATCTGCTGGGGTATTAATTCGAATGTATTTCCGTATATTCCCAACTTGGCGCAGTACCTGCAAGCTGACACTGCAGCCCCATTCTGAAACGGCCGCAAGGCATAGATGTCCTGAAAGACGTGAGCTTCAGCACCTGCTCGTAAAAATTTGATGCTCGTAAAAATTTGATCTCATAATTTTGTGCCGTACCATCTGAACCTAAAGCTTATCGGTAAAGACGTGCTACTAAACCGTTGCTCACCGATAGTGCAGCAGCGTGGAGGGCCACGATTGCGCACGCGTCCCTCGTATCAACCGAAAAATGCGATAATCAGCATGCATATACATGTGTTAGGTTTCCCAGCGTACTTTTGATTCCCGCCAACAATGCAAACTGTATGAGTGCAATTTGATCGCGCGTTGCCTGCCCATCGCTAACACGATGGCATCAATCTGCAGAATTCTAATTCTGTTTAAAACTCTAATTATTCAGTTGATATGGACTTTGATTTAGCCGAGTTACGACACAGTTATGACACTAGGAGGCGAGAGCCTCGCAAAATTGGGAGCCTAGAATTTGATGCGGGAATGGGCAACGGGCGCCGGTTTGAGTGGTAGTCCAATGTGAGGAGTTTGGAAGAGCCGAGCTATTAAGCAAGATTTGAGACACTTCTAGCGAAAATGTCGTGGTGCGAAGGTATAAACAACATGCGAAGAAGACCTCACACGGTTTGCTCACCTGCAAAGAGTATATAGGAACAGAGCTTGAGCAGACGAGCTCAGGTTCTTCAATTCTGATTATTGTGCGACTATTGACGGCTATCGTCACTGTCCGTGACATATAAAAAAGACAATGTGAGATACTTTCTGGGGTGTCTATCCTCTAAGACCTTTTAGAAATTTCAAATTTTTTGGGAGTATTCGCGTAGAACCAAAATAAAAACCAAAAAGCAACATACATTAAGCATACCAGGTAAATTAAAGAAGACAAAAGTGTGGCTTCAGGAGTTTGATGTCTAATACCAAGAGTCTTCAACCGGGAATCAACCGCAGTGGCTCTTGAGTTGGGACTCTTAATCTGTGCTTTCTCCTGAAATGTGTAACTGCTAAATGGAAGCCAACACCCGTCAACTTCGACTTAGCAGATCAACATATAATTCATGGATCCTGGACTCGGCTCAGCCTGACGCCCATATAGCTTTAGGTTTTCGGCATTCCAGCCCTCTCACCTTTCAGTTATTTAGAACTCGGCTAAGCCTAGCGCCCTTGGATTTTCACCTACTGACTCGCATCTTTTGCTACGCCTTTATAGACTTGCTTCACGCTTCGCCAGATTTTCATGCATTCTACTCTGAGCTACATGCTTTCGCGACTCGCTCTTACGTCTTTCCGCCGCTGATATGACTCGCTCTTACGTCTTCACGCCATATAAAATTGACTCGCTCTTACGTCTTAACGCCAATCTAAGAAAATTGACTCGCTCTTACGTCTAATCGCCACTTGCAACTCGCTCTTATGTCTGTACGCTGCTACGACTCGCTCTTATGTCTAACGCCGTTCATATGACTCGCTCTTACGTCTGTACGCCATTCACAACTCGGCACTGAATGCCTTAACGCTGTGATCGGCTAGCAATTAATGCTACATGCCGAAAGTTTAGGACTCGGTTTTACCTATTCGCCCAGGGTATTACCAACGACTCGCACTGTTGTGCTCACGCCTATAGGATTTTTGTCCTAGGTACTCACCCATGCCTAACGCCTATTGAAGACTCGACATTGCATGCGGTATACAATTATTGTAGCGCAGCCACTGCAATCAGAACAACTCCCGCTGCTCAAATAACAGTGTGCTTTGCACAAATCGGACAACTCAGGCTTAATCTCAGTGGATCGTAACAACAAGGCTACTCTACCACTTACAATACCCGGTCGTACACTTAAGTCGTCTGCATAGGATTTATCCTCGCACATTATGACATTGCTATTCACCGCCAAACAAGCACTTATTCCAAGTACTTGCCATTGACAGCCTAGTATGGTTTTGCGCCGAAGCTTATTTTTACTCAACTAAAATATGCGAGAAAGTATCTTCGCGTTCTAGCATGGATTCCAACTTAGAGGCGTTCAGCTGTGATCCAGCG